>CM034155.1:227485595-227945595 GCA_019776745.2 Taxus chinensis | reverse complement strand
GAAAAGAATAACCAAGTAATAGACTAGATAAAGAATGTATGTGAATAAGAGCGAATGATATAACATGTGATAAATAGTAATGTATGTATGTGGTGTAACGTTCTAGATAAGTGGTAGTGGCAATGTGATTTAGATAAGATAAGAGAGTAAAAGAATGATGTGTTTTTAATTGTATAATAAGGAGATATGAAATAATGTTTACAATTTCATGTGACGAGGATGAAGGGGGGAAGAAGAGTGATTTCCCCCTAATGTGAGAGTGATGTTCATTTAAGTAAAAATTCCCTCAACAGTTATGTATGAACCTTAAGAACAATAGTGTGTCATCAGGTAGTGAGATGTAAAATGGATTTCATCTACCAGATATAAAGAGGCTTGCAAGGCATGGTAAGAGCATGTGAAGTAAAAACAATGTGAGGATAAGTATTGAATTGGATGTCAGAGGAAATGGTTCTAATAATAGGAAATGTGGCAATAGGAAGTGCAAAAGAAGGAGGCTTAGGAAGCCAATGAGATGCAGTAGCAGTGTAAGGAGGGTGGGAGGATGTGGCTATAGGTGGAACAATGGGAGGACATGGATGAATGATGTCCTTAGGAGGTGGGAAAATGACAACCTTAGGAGGAGATGAAGGACACAAGTGAATAGTGGCAAAAGCTCATTTATGTGGAATAGGAGAGAGAGAGCGCTCAGGAGAGTGAGAGTGGAAGGAAATGACAACTTTTTCTTCTAATTTTTGTAGTTTTTCATGGAGAGCACAATGATCATTACCGCAATGGCCATTGATGCAGTGGAAATTACAAAAAGGGTGGTCAAGGTGGTGATTCAAGTGGTGAGGGGGATGATGTTGGTTGGAAGGTAAATGGATTAAGCGTTTGTTAAGTAGGGTACACAAAACATCATGTGAAAAGTGTAATGGTTCACCAGTGGGAGGTGAAGAAGAATTAGGTGTATGGCGATGCAGTGGTGAGGAAGGAAGATGCTTACATGGAGGAAGAGATGGAAATCATGAAGGGGGGTCAACAGTTGGAAGAGGAGAGTAGGTATTAGGCAAAGAGGAGTAGAAGAAGTAGAAAGAGTTACTATAATATGTTCCACAATTAAATATTGTTCTAAATCAATAAATTTGTAGCATAAAATAGTAAATGAATCACATGTATCATATAAGAGATTTTATTTTAATGGAGGAATTAAACCATGACAAAAGATAAATTACATTTCTAAATCAATAGGTTGAAATAGTAATCGGTGCATGCAAGAATTGAAGTGTAAAATGTAATCTAAAATGGGTTCTTTCTTTCCTTGTTGCAAAGAAAGAGAACAATCATATGTAACTTTAGTACCATTGTTAGACATAAGATGCCTAAGAAAATCATATTACATATCATAATAAGTAATAATAGATACATTATGAAAGTGAGTATACCATTAGAGAGCATGGTCAACAAGGATATGATTAAAGGCTTTGAGTAACAATCGCTCATTAGAATAAGAGGCCATTGCTAATCGGTAATATTTGAGATGCAAATAGGGATTCCTGTGCCATCAAAACATGAGAAGGTAGGCAAGATGAATCCCTTAGCAAAAGAAGAATTTTGAATATTATTGGGAATAGGATTTATAGGAAGGGAATTATTGTCAATGGAAGCATAATAGGCTTTAATTTTGAGGGTAAGGGTATGAACTTGAGATTGTAATTTACCAAAAACATGCATGAGGGATAGGATATCGTGTGAAGGGATGGTCAAAGAAGTAAGAGGCACATTGAGGTGTTGGATCTTGCCATTGTGAGTGATCATGGGAACTTGAGAAGGAAGAGTGGATGTGGAAGGAGGAGAAGGAGGTGTGAGATGAGGAGAGGAATATGGAGGCTCTACGGGGATGCTAGGTGTATGCTCAAGAGACACAATAAGAGGTGAATTAGGGGTAGAAGTGGAATCGTCATGGAAAACACTGGCCATAACTTCAGAAGTGGAAGAAATATGCATATTAAATTCACATCCAATAGTCTTAAGGGAAGCAACATTAGTACTAACATGTTCATGATCAGAAGCATAATCAAAATCACTATCAGTCATATTTTCACAAGCAAGGATTTCATCAAGATTATCATCAACATACAAAGAAGTTGTAGGAGTACTAACATCATATTTATCATAGCAATCATTGGAAACAATTTCAAAAGAAGGAAGAGTAGGAGATAGAGATTTAAATTCATCTTGACTACTAGTAGAAACATCGTCATTCATATTTACATTGGCATTATCAGAAGTATAATTATTAGCATATATGTTTTCACAAGCAAGAACCTCATCATGCAAAGAATTTATATTAATGTTATCACATGTTATAAGAGGAGGAGGAGAAGACAAAGCATCATTGGTGTCTATGGTGGATGAGGAAGAACATGAGAAAAAATTTTGGTCAGGGGAGACTATGTAAAAATCAGGGGTTTGGTAACCAACATGAAGGATTTTTTGGAAGTTCAAAAGTTGTTAGAGGACTATGGGATAATACTAAGGATTTTGCATGAGGTCACAAAATTCAGATTATTTAGAGGCATTGGAAAAAACAAGCTACATGCATGTATAGGTCATATCATGCTTGGGAGAAGGGAAGCTCTTTTTAGTCACGAGGGTTTTGGGATCATAGGGAAAGGAGTTTGAATAGGAGCGGTTCACCAAATGATTTAACAAAAATAGAATTAAATCTAATTTCAAATGTAACTAAAATTTACAATTTAATAAAATACAAAAAAATACAAATGCTAAGTGCTCAATTAATGCAAGATTATAAGAAAATAGTGGATATGGATGATTTAGCTTATTTGTGTGTGATTTATAGATAGTCAGGACTGTATATGCGCTAGATCTAGCTGGAAATGATGTCACAGGAGCTCGCTAAGATTTCTGAAGTACTGCACTGATCCGAACATGGGTTCCCACAGGAGCACACATGTGCTTGGGTGTTGCATCTAATTTTGGGTGTTGGCAATTGTGCGAATCTTCAGTATCTACTTCATTTCTAGGTCTAAATACCTTCGCTCTAATATCTATGTTCTCGCTCTAAATTAACTATTAGGGTTTCCACAATGCATGTACCTGCAAAACAAAACTCTAGCTACATGCACAAGCTCAAAAACACATCAAATCTGAAAAAATATGCAAAATGTGGAGTCGATCAGACCCCAATGGTCACCCAAAGAGTGAACTTATTACCAAGCATTGCACTACATTTCATACTCCATGTAGTTCTGTGTGTTTGTGTGTGAAATAGTGTCCTTAGGTTTCCCTTGCACAAATGACACCAATGTAACAAGATATAGTTATATTATATGCAAAAGTGTGGTGTGGAATTCATCACTTCCCCTTCCTATGCAGTGTATGCAACCCAAAAATGAAATCCATTTGATGGTAGTGATAATATGTAGATGTGATTTCCCCTTAGAATTGTCAGCCAGGATAATAGTATGTATGTTGTGTATATATATGGATCTCTTGTTTGAATTTTGAGACTAGTGACACAAAAAAGGTTGACTATGAACATGTAGGATAAGGATAAAAAAAGGTGAAAAGGCCAACCACAAATGTCAAAATGTGTAAAAATAATAAACAGGACAAAATTACCCTGAACAAATACAAGCGTGTGGGTGCTAGTTTCCAAAGTGGGCACTGGTGTCTTGAGATAAATAAGGACAAATGTGAAATGACAGACAAATATGGATTCCTGTGACCTGACCAGAAGTGGATACATAAATGATATATGTGGAAGAGAACTAGGATAAAGCAAACAAAGACACATATGGACAAGAGATGGTGTCACGAATGAATACTTTTCTTACTTAAGATCCATGCATATAAACAACATAATGACGACATAGTAAAATATTAATATGTGCATGATTTTGTGTCTACACCACCTTGTTGAATCCCCACTCACTTGAGCATATCATATCTTATCTTTTGCATCCACTATCTTATTTTAATCTTCCCTTGTGCTTTAAACCCCCTTTAAGTTGGGCACACAATCCCCCTTTTTCCTTCTTTTCAGGTTTTAGTTATCGGAAGTCGAAAAAGTGTTAATATTATTTAATTTGAATTCAAATTTCACGCATAAGTAGACAAAAATTAATTTGTATTTGACACAAGATGTTATTCATAAAGTATTATATCAAGAACTCATAAGGAAATTATTAGCATGTGTGAGATACCAAGCAATCATTGGAGCATTTATCGTTATTTGAAGCTATAAGATTTTCCCTTGGAGTACTTTTGGTGCACAATCTAGGGTACTTATATTTCTGAAGTAATTTTAGTTACAAGAATCCATTTTTTGGCATATCATGATTCCCACCCTTTAAGGGCTTGATAACCAATAAAATGATTATACTATTCACTAGCTATAATGTGGTCCCCTAAGCTTTCCTTAATTTTTGTAGATGTCACATATATAATGGAGAAATTTTAGGGCAATGAAAAAAATTATTTTATAGGGACATGAGTGTCTTTGTGTTACAAGTTTGGGATGAGGATGTTGAATCAAAATCAAACCTATATTAACACGACATCAATATAAGAGCTCATAATCTTCATTTACTAACATGTTTTCTCTATATACAAAACAACATAGTTAATGAGGCATCGTTTACTCTTTTTACATGTATTATGGATGCTTAATTGAATGTAATTCATTTATTTACATTACAATTCAATAATATCTACCAATTCACAAACTATAATTCAATCAACCTCTCTTACACGTTACTTTGTTAAGGTGTCTTATTATGAAAACTTATATAAAAAATTAATTATTATTTTTAAATCAATCAAAATATTATAGTCCTTTAGAACAATATCACGATGACAATAAGAATTTGACACATTATTAGGGATAAATCAATAGATTACTTAATTTCAAACTTGATTAGAATGTTCACATTTATTTTATAAATGGCATTTAGGAGTACACATTTAAGAGTAGGCTTATATGTCGGTTATTACAACATATAATATTTAAAGTCAAAATTTTTAATTGTGATTATGGATACATGATTTAATCTAGAAATTAAATACAGAGAAATAAAGGAGGAAATGGTGATGTTTCCTTTACTTATTTAAATTGAGGTTAAGATTATAACGAGATGCATATTAAAATTATTAATTTAGCATTAACATTTAGATCTAAACATACATATAAAGCATTGAGAGATACATCAATTAGAAGATGTTATAAATATAGTAAAACATAAGAATATGAGTGCACTTAGATCTTTGAATGACTTGGAGGTTGATCTAGATGTGACTGATGGATGAACTGGGTATGAATCTCTTACAGATGCTTCACCTCTTATTCTAGAAATGGATTGTATATATAGATGAAACTATTCTCTTTGGACCAAACTATTTGATGGTTTCATCCTATTGAGAAATTTGATTTGGGTTACAAATGGGGATCTATTGTTAATGTATACATGTTTAAGGTACTCATTAAAAAGTTGCTTTAGACCACATAACCCTAAGAGATTTACATAGATTTATACAAGAAGTATGAAAACACAAAATATAATTAAGCAATAGAAATGCAACACCCAATATAATGAGTTAAATAATATGAATAACACACACATACAAACGGATTGCAAAACAATGCGACCTCAACAATATATTCAAAAAATAATAGCAAAGTTGTCACATCTTAGTGAAAATTTTGAAGCTTTCAAGTCATGGGAAAAATCTTCAAGTTTTGGTCATTTTGCCCCTTCTTGTTAATCCCCACTTGTAAAGGAGTTAGTATTTTTTGCAAAATTTGCGTTAAAATCAGGAAAATCAGACTCTTGAGGAACAAGTGGAACAATTCCTTTGTTCCACTTGTTCCCCATTTTACTGTTAAGACCGATTTGTACAAGGGAATCATAAAATTTAGTATTTGTTGGCACATTAGGAATAGTTCCTTCATTCCTTGTGTTCTCTGATCGCATACCTTACCCGGTCCCTTAGCACGAAGCAGTGGCATCAAATATATTGGAGTTTGGTGGCAATGAAGGAACAATTCCTTCATTTTGTTTGTTCCCCGCAAGCCCACCAACACCGACTATCGGATAAACAAGGTCTAGACAACACATTGCAAATGATTCCTTCGTTCCGTTTGTTCCCCACATTCTATCCTTCACTAGCTTAGAGGTATGAGATCAGGTAAATTGGCCTTGGGATAAACTCTTGTAGTTGTTCCTAATTTACCTCTATTATCTTATTTGCTGATTTAATGATATTTTAGGGAATTCAATGTGGATATATAAATAAAGCAAACCGCTCTTTCCCATCCAGTTTGCATCCTTCCAACTTTGGCATTTGAGCTTTGCCCTATCATTTTAATGCTTCCATAATCGTTTTCTTGTCAGAACTCCACCATTGGTCCACTATTTTCAAAATTTTCAACTGAATTTAGATTGTTGGTAGGGAACCTTCTATTTCATTTAATCAGTAAGAATTCTCATCACTCTTTTCCCTTGTTTCATTTTATTTTTAGTGTGGTGCCCTTTCGCCCTAGTTTTTCCAAAATTTCCTTGTAAGGATGGTTTTTCTCCCACCAATATTCCTAATCTAGAAAAAATGAAGTTACAATACACGGGCTATGAGCCAATCTCCTCCCTATAAACTTTTGTACCTGAAATTAATGATAGTGATATTAAAAACATGGATTTGGAAGAATTTTGGGGAATAATGAAGGACAAAAACTCAAATCCATTAGCTCAAAGGATTCTTGGTAGTGGCCTAGCCCATGCTGGAGGTTTCCCTACATCTGTCCAATGTACTAATATTGTCTTGGTATGTGTTTCTTGTTTTGACCCTCAAACTAAAGAATTAAGAGATCCTAAGGGCTAACTCTCAGTTAGATGCACACTGCATCAATTTAGATCTTGATATCCCCACTTTTGACAAGTCCAAAGTCTTGAGTCTAGATGAAGCCCAAAAAGAGTTTGATTTGACTCCAAACAAGTACTAGACTATGATTGTAAAGTCTTGGATGAAGAAAAATAAGAAAAGACCATAAAAGCTTCCAAAGACATTATATAGGAGCGACTTTATTGAAGATTTATCTGACATCATAACGCTTATGCAAAGTGTGACGGGTATTCCTTCAACTAAATAATTTCAGGATTGGATGTGCATCTTCATTATATATAATTTGTGAAGGTAAGGAAACTTTGAATTGGGGAGAAATAATTTGTGAGAATCTAACTCAACAAATAATTCAGGTTCATCAAACTTATAGACACCTAAATCTCGCTTTTGCAATCTTATTGCCAAAAGCACACAAATCACTCCCATTCTTACCAGTTTTGTTATAATTAGTGATTTCCACTAATTAACTAATGTTTCTTACCATTTTGGTTAATTAACAATGCTTTGTTGATTATCTAACCCCTTTCGCATTCAGGATGCCACTTTACGACACATTGTAAGTTAAAATCATCTTCCAAACAAACAATTAGCGATTATTAGCTAATTAAGCCTATTTTGCCCTTGTTTTGGTCAATATACCCTATTATTGGCTCAAAATCCTCTTCCAACCATTCAAAATCACCCCATTTCCATCCACAACAACTTAACAAGCTTCAAAAGCTTATCCTAGCCTCCTAATTGACCCTAAGTGGTTGATTAAGGCTCCTCACATCTTAATCACTTGTTAATTCACTAATTATGATTAGCAAATCCTTAATCATGATTAAAAAGTCTTAATCTAATTTTTAGTTAGAAGGAAATGACAATCACAGATACAACTAGATATACTTGTGTCCACCACTTTTTTAGTCTACTTGCATGACTAGGTTGCAATGCCAGAATGCAAGTGTTGAAAGTGTGAATGGTACGTGCTCATGATCTAGTAGGCCCTCTTGCCTCAAAACCCATATTGAGTCTTATTATCATTTATAGTTAGATGATATCATCATTATCTTCTTTAGAGTTTTTACATTTCCCACATTATATCCATACAATTGTGATATTTACGTCTTTTTTCCATTGTGAAACTTGACCTAAATGTCTATATTGTATTGTTACACTGCTTGCACACATAATAATTCCTTGATATACTTAGGCATAGTTTTTACATCCTAGCATTGTCTTGAGTTTTGTAAGTGTTGAGGTTACATTGTTAGCATCACGATAACATCATTTTAAATATAAAAATATTGCTTTCACTCAAATCTTGGTTCACGTGTCCAAATAGTGTCATTATGCTGCTCACATTTGTATCGTCCATTTTACAAGACTTAGACTTTGCCAGTGTCTAGAAAATAGTCTTAAGTATACCTTGTTAGAGGATTACGTCAACACTCCCATAGCATTTAGGTCTTGTTTGTATTTTATGACGAAATCTATTTAGTGTTACTTTGTCCTAGTTTTTCACTTGTTCAAACTTGACCTAACTAGTGATATTGTGTTGTCACTATTTTGTTTCAAACCTATCTCAAAAAATCATAGGGAGTAAACTTTTGTTGTGATTAGATTTGAGTATTATACGTCATTGTATTTTCCTAGAAAACTTATGTCTTATATTACCTTGCTAGGGAAGATCATTCTTTATTTTTTGATCCTTAGGCTCATATTGACCTATTGTATTTGTGGATATTTGATAATCATCATTATTTGTGATGACTTAGCATCGTTATGCTGCAAAAATTTGTTTAGGATCCCTTTTTAATAAGCTTTAGTGGAAATCTTTCACATTGTACCTCTTATTTCTAGTATGCCTACTACGAGAATGGGGTCACGAAAGTTAGAAGCCAATCTCTTTGGAGGTGACAACCCTCTTTTATAGGAAAATGCCATGATTGAACATAGTGATGGAGAAGAGTATTCTCGTCGTATGAATGTAGAGTTTCATCCCATCCATTTTTACAATTACTTGCTTCAAAACAAGCATGAGGTTCTTTTTAGTGTCGTGGAATTATGGGCCAAATTACCGTCTCTAATAGACCCTTCTCTCATTTCTAGAATGGTTCATGGAGAAGAAGAAGTAGACCGACCTGGTCGTACTGTTAATGAAATTTTAAACCCAAGTCATGCCTCTACTTCTAGACAACATAATAATGAGGAGATAACTTTTGAAAATGACAGAGACTATTGGATACTTGTTGTCAGAGTACACCGTGAAGACCATTAGAACCATGTTCATCATTCACAAACTCCTCCTAATGAAAATCATAACGAAATACCCATTCAAGAGGTAACCATAGAAGAAAAAGTTCAAGATTTCACTCGCCAATTGGCAAGTCTAGGTCGACACGTAAATAAGGAATAGTTGAAACCTCTAAAACAAGCTATACCAAAAGACAAACCTAAATCTTTGTTTCATGACTTCCAAACAAATACTCCTCGACGAGAGACACGAAAAATATCCTTATGAAGAATTTCTTGGAGAGAATAGGTGTGATAATACACCTAGATTTAACCCTTTGTATAGACCTACACCACCCACACAGGACCATTTTTCAATCAAGAGTGGTCCACTATGAAGAACACCCTTCTAGTTTTACAAGAAGGCAAAACTGGTAACAACAAAAAGTATCAATTTGATGAGTTGTGCCCTTATATTTTTGATAGAGCCATGTTACAAGTACCTTTCCCACGACAATATGATTGTTAAAAATTTGAAAAGTATAAGGGAAAAGGTGACCCTCATGACCATATCAAATATTTTTTATATGACATGTCAAGAGGTTACATATAGCGACAACTACCTCATTCATCTCTTCCCACGGAGTTTGGGAGGACAAGCATTATAGTGGTTTCTACACATCCCCAAGGGTTCTATATCTACATGGTCAGAATTAGCTGAAAATTTTGTACGACACTTCTCATTCAATATTGAGAGCGACATCACCATGTTAGATCTTTGCAATGTGAAACAATGAAAACTTCGCTATCTTCCTTCAACGATGGAGAGGATTACCTAGCCATTTTCCTCGCTCTAGACCTGAAAACAATTGATAATTATATTTTTTCCCAACCTCCACTCCAACATTACGTTCCACTTACAAATGCATTATAGCAGCATGTTCGAAGAGGTAATAAAAAAAGGGAGTCAAATTGAAAAAGTGTTGTTAGCTATGGGGACTTTAAAACCCTTTTCACGTGATCAAAATGATTCCAAATCTAATGACAAATTTTTTTTGTTCATAATAATAATAAAAACATTGTTGGTGATGGGATAGTAAACACTAAGTGAGTACAAGTTGTTCAAAACATGCACCTTTGAAGATTGCAAAGGGAACTCTTATGGAGTATAAACATCGTACTTTCACACCTCTATTTGAATCCATATCGTTTATCCTAAAGTAATTAGAGGCCGTAAACATAGTTCGATACCCAGAAACACAAAACTATAGGGATAACGCACCTAAGCCATCATGGTTTAGGGATAATAATTTTTTTTCAGATTTCACCGCATAAAGGGTCACAAAATTGACAAGTGATTGAAATTAAAACACCACATTTAAGACCTAATCAATAGTGGTGATATAGAAGTAGACGTCACCACCACTGCTTAGTCTCCAAACAAAAACTTGGGTATCTTCAATGAGCCTTTTCCCAAACATGAAGGAAATAAAAATTAGGATCAAGGAAAGTCATCTCAAAATAAGAATACTAACTATGTGTCAAACACATGCCATTTTGATGCCTTGATAGGTTGTTTCGATCCACTAGTTGAGAAAGTCAACATGATTAAAATTAAGACAAGAGAGTGTGTCGTCGCAACGTGATGAGATCACCTTGTTATCTCAAAACCTACTCCCCCTCCTCCTTAAGAGAGTCACTATGATGTGTTAGATCAATTAGAGAAGACCACAACTAAGATTTTAATCTTAGATCTTCTAAAGATTTCTAACATCCATAAGGACATCCTTTGCAAAACCTTACAGGGATCAAGAGTATCTGTTGATATTGACCCATAGAAGACGTAATAGAAAATCCCTCCGATAACTTTCCCTTCCACATTGAAGTAATAATCAAGCATAAGAAAGTCAAGAGAGTGCTTGTTGATGACGGATCGGGTCTAAATATTTGTACTCTTAAACTAGTTCGTTAATTAGGGTACACGAGATCTGATTTTGAGACGAGGGTCATCACCATAAAGGTGCATGATAATGAAGAACGAAAATCACCCGGAATGATAAATTTTTCACTGGAAGTTCATCCCATAACCCATGATATGAAGTTCCATGTCCTAGACCTGGAGCTCCCTTACAACATCTTACTCATTCGTTGATGGATTCATGCCATGCAATCCATGCCATCAATGTATCATCAATTGTTAAAGTTGTAACATGAAGGAAAAACACTTACTATACAAGTGGATAAACAACCATTTGCTCATTACAGAGCATTGTCGGGCTATTTTCACACCATGTATGATTGTCCCTCTAAAGATCATTGTTCCTGTTTAGTCAGAGGCCCTTACTTCACGAGTGGATCTGGATACCTTGTCTACCAATGACAATGGTGCTTCCACCTTAGAAACTCCTTTCCCTACATGGGAGATGAAGGTTAGACCAAGCGGTTGTGGAGAGTATGATCTGCAATAGGATCTTATAGTTCAAAACATTCCCCTATCTGACAAAGCACATGGTAGGTTGTGTTACAAGTTCCAAAGACCAAGGGAGAACTGTCTCTTTGACAATTTCACTTCAGGTGGCTTACTAAAAGATTAAAGGATACTCAAAGATATTGTATTTCATCCTGATGATGATGAAATGGATTTATGTTACCAGTCACCTAGGTATATTATTCCTAACCGAATAATGCTTACTATGAGGTATAAAGGATGTGGTTATGGCACTCAAGAACAAGGTTCATTGGAAGCTCTTCCAATACCTCGTTGTATGGTGGGTAAATCCAATATTAGTGCTCATTTGTATGAGTCTCACCCCTCAGATGATGAGTACGCCTCTTCTGAGCATGAGGATAGTTTGTTTGAGAATGAAAGTGAAACAGATTCCCGATGTAGTATTTACGAAGACCTCACCTCTATGAATCTATTCTCTAACATGGTTATCCTTACCGTAACCCCTATTAAACCCCTTTCCATTCCAAAACTTAACCTCATTTACCCATCACTCGTGAATTGGGACTAACAACAACACATACCCATTGACATCTTTTAGAACGATGAGGGTTCCTTGGCATTAGAGACAACATTATGAGAAATGACCACAAGAAAGGATTCTCTATTCATCTCGATGCATGCAAATACTTCAAAGAGGTGGTAGAGTTGTGTGGCCACTTAAGTAAGAAAATAAGTAAGGGAAAAAGTCCTACAGAAAATCCTTGCGGAAAGAAAAAGTCCAAGTCCTATAGAGAAGACGCTTGTGGAAAAGCAAAGGGAACAACCCATGGACAAGATAGTTTACCCACCTAAAGATGAGGATATCCATGAGCCATCTTTAGTAGAGGAGGATCTCAATCTCCATCATGATCCTACGCGCATGGAAGATGAGTCTAAGCTAGTGGTGGAGGAGACAATATATGTTAACATCCTCAAAAAGGAGCTACCTAGAATGGTTAAGTTCAGAGCTTCGTTCTCAGCCTAATAACATTAAATATTTACAAGACTTTTGAGAGAATATGCAAATATCTTTGCTTGGTCTAACACAGACATGCCAGGACTTGATCCTGCATTAGTGGTGAAAAATCTTCTTGTACACCCAGACGCCAAGCCCATAAAGCAAAATCTTTGGAATATGCATCCTCGTGTCACCTTGTTAGTTAAGGAAAAGCTAGAAAGTTTGTTAGAAGTAGGCTTCATTAGGCCTATTGACTACTCAAAGTGCATTTCTAATGTGGTATCAATTCATAAAAATCCAGTCGGTATCAGAGTGTGTACCGATTTATGAGATATTAATAAATCTTGTCCTATCCTAAGGAATATTTTCCTCTTCCCAACATCAACATGATTGTCGATTCTACAATAGGTTATGAGATTCTCTCACTCATGGATGGCTTCTCAGGATATAACCAAATGAATATAGCTAAATAAGATCAACACAAAAACTCTTTTACTACCCCAGGGGCTTTTGCTACCAAGTCACACCCTTTGGCCTCAAGAATGCAGGTGTTACATATCAATGGGAGATGATTGTAATATTTCACAACATGATTAGTGATATCATGGAAGGTTACATAAATGATATATTAGCAAAGTCTAGAACTCGCGAAGAGCATTTAAAGATTCTTTGATGCATCTTTCAGCGATTAAGAGACTATAAATTCAAACTTAACCCAAATAAATGTGTCTTTGGCGTGCAATCTGAGAAACTACTAGGATTCATTGTGTTGTAGAGAGGAATAGAAGTAGACCCTGCAAAGGTCACTATTATCACAAAAATGTCTCCCTTGAAAAATATTAAACAACTGTGTAGCTTGCAAGGAAAGATTCAGGCCATCAGAAGGTTCATTTCATAGTTAGTAAACAAGTGTCATACAATCATGCATCTTCTTTAAAAATATGTTGATTTCAACTGGGGGCTAGAATAACATCAAGTATTTATGTTACTAAAGGAATACTTGGCTAAACCCCCTGTTCTCATGCCACCCACGACAGGAGAACCTTTGCTACTCTACATTTCTGCTACACACTTTGCAATTGGGGCACTATTGGCCAAGTATGATAAAGAGCAGATGGAAAAAGTTGTGTACTACTTGAGTAGAACATTGATAGCTTATGATCTCACCTATCTACAGATAAAAAAGGATTTCATCGATGTAGCTTTCACCTTCCAGAAACTATGCCACTATTTTCTCAATAATAAATTCAAGCTTATTTCAAAGGTAGATCCACTAAAATACTTATTATCAAATCCCACACCAATAGGAAAGATGGCCAATTGGATCATCTTATTAAGCGAGTTTGACATTGAGTATGTACATCAAAAGCTAGTAAAAGGACAAGTTTTATAAGATCAACTAGCAGAAGCTTCACTACCAAGTACCAAACCTTTGAGTCTAGAACTACAAGATATATCCATTTTGTACCTCAAGGAGTCTATTATATGGAAACTATACTTTGATGGCTCCTTTAGCTTCCATGGTTCAGGTACCAGAGTTGTGTTGATCACTCCTACATGAGACTTGATTCCCTAGACGTTTCGACTCAAGTTCCCATGCACAAATAATATAGCGGATTATGAAGTTTTAATCACAAGAATTAAGTTTGCCATCAAATGGAATAGGTTTAAACAATAATCATGATAGAAATAAGAACATGCACTACTCAATTATACATAGGAAAAACACTTAGGTTTAGTCAATATCTTCCATCTCTTAATTATCACAATAACACAAAAGCTTCTTACAATACTAGAAATCTATGCCGAAGCGTGCATGGATCTGATACGGTAATCCAGAAACATGTACAATATGTTATCTATCTCTCTATATCCGTCGTCTCTTACCAGATAATTTACTACATATATATAGGGTGGGGATTTTCCCTTCACCGCTTATCTATTCTAAAAATAGGTTGCATGCTATTAGTAGTCATGCGTCATTTTCATGTATAGCCACACATGCAAGTGTGCTATCTATAGGCTACTGATAGTTAACTAAGGTGACAATCCTATTCTTAGAATGTCTATATGTAAAAGCACTCTGAATTTGATCCTTCAGAAATAGACAATGTGTGGCGCGCATGTCTTTACATCGTTGGTGTGTTCTGCACACCATCTTCTAAAAATAGATCTTCATGCCCAAAAACGGCTAAGTCCTGAAAACTAAACTTATGTTCCACATGTGCATTCTTCCTATCCATTTGTGCCTTTGCGTATGAGTTACTTTCCTGAGTAGACTTCTTGTGTGCTTTCTCTGTCAAGGGTTCTTTGATTAACATTACCCCACACTAAACTCATTGTCACCTCGACAATGGGTATCTCCAAAAGACCAAAGTAAAGAATAGAAGAATGGAAATAATGGAAAGAATGAATGAATGTATGAAAGAATGTTTTACCCTGTAATCTCTTCCTTAACCTGAACAACTAATTCAAGATATTCCTATTTTATTTCAGCCTCCAAGGTCTGCCATTCAGCGAGTACTTGTTCTGATTTTTTTGGAATGTCCACAACAATGGACTCCAATTCATCCCTTGTAATCTCCCCTTTTTCATTTTGCAATACTAACACAATTCTGGATAATGAGGTCATTCTTCCCTCTAGCAAATCCATCTTTTACGCTATGAGCTTCCCAAGCTCTTCTAGCTGAGTCTTGTGTTGCTGCCAAGGCCTCGCGCTTCTGCTTATCCATTGACAATATTTTTACATAGCCCAATGTTTCCTCCTTTATTGCTCTCTAGACCTCATTGTTTTCTTCTAGGGTCTTTATGTTGATAAGCACCTCTAGAGCTGTGCAGATGTTTAAAGCCTGGTCGGCTTTCTTCAATTCTTCTTGTAGCGCTTGTAGCAACCCTTCATAGGATGTAATATTTTGCATCACCGAAGCTTTCTCTCACTCTACCTCTTGTTCTAGTTTCCTTGGAACTAGCATGCGTAGAGGTTCATCTTCAGGTACCAGGTCCACCAAATTTCCTACATAATGTATCACTAAGGGAGACGTCTGTGGTACCTTGGTCTCCAAGTGTGGCCTAACTCTTATGACATTGTTTCCAATCTCCTCTACAATGCTGATGAATACAATGTTCTTATTCTACGCTAAGTCCCTCTCTTGCGTTAGGCACACTATTTCTCCATCCTTAGTTTTAATCTCCTCTCTGAGCACTCTAATTGTGGCAGCCTTGTCCATATTTCACCTTGCCACCTCTGTTGATACTTTGACCAATGCATTACTCACCTGTTCAAATGACATGATAGTAGGCTTTACTATCATGTGTCTGGCATGAGGTGTCTTCTTCAACCTCTGTGATACAGATGACTCCTCACATATATCAAAATCTGGCTTATCCATTTGTGTGTGCATGGACCATGACAACTTCTTCCTCGTGCGCACTGTGGCCATATCTTCATCCATGAACTCCTAGCCATATAAGTATTTCTATGTTAGTGTGCTCTATAAATGGGCATAGAAAATTTTACCTGCGTCCTCTGTATAGCCCATAGCTGGTGGAATGTGTTCTCCACTCGTTCTTCTAGACCATTGCTACTTAGCAACTTTAGCTTCCAAATTCCTCTCCTCTTTCCTTCAATTCCTCATCCTTTTTTTCTTCTATGTTCTTTGGATATATAGGATAATTAGGCACGCTTTCCTCTGACTCTTTTGCCTCCTCATTAAAATTCAGTTTTTTCCTTCTTTGCACAGTTTCCTCCTTCCATGGAGAAAGTCTTGGTGACCTGCGCACCGTTGGTGGAGTATCACCTTGGGTTCTTATTCTCCTGAACAACCTCTTAAATCTGTGCTCCCCTTGGACTGCATTCAAGTCCTCATCATCCCCCTCTTGTGGTTAAGGTGGTGTAGTGGCACACTCAACTTCATCCTTATTCGTAGGATGTCTTCTACCTCTATGATCCAGACCACCACTATCTTCGCTCTCATCCTCATCATCCTCAACTTCAATTGGCTCTGTGGTCTTAGGCGTTGGGATGTTCTCCATTGTATGCTTTCCCTTTGGTGGTGCTGGAACTGCAAACTCACCTTCCACATACTTGTTATTCTCCACCTTTGGCTTTAGTTGGAGATACACTAGCACTGTTCCAATATCTCCCACCACCAAACTTATTAGTTTAATGCTCAATACATATGAAATGAGTCTTTCAACATATGCAACCCGCCCTGGATACACATATTTCTTCCTTAGTGTGTGGTAGTCGCAATCTACCTTATCTGCGTTGAATGTCAGTCGCCGTGCATCTATAAACCTGTGTATTGATTCCTAGAAGTACCTTGCTGTGAATGCATATGACAACTTACAACAAGGGCTCCATGCTCCATCTTTCATGGAAAACCGTGCTATACAGAAATGCTGGTATACAAAAAACTAAACTGACTTTCCAACCATTGAAGGCAAGTCCTTGGGGATGCGCCATTCTTCCTCAAAAGTGACACAGATCCTATCATACCACTTCTCAGCCTATTACTTAACTTACTCTGTCATGGATCCCTCACACAAGTACTTCTTGAAGCATTCTACAGGCAATTTGTGTTATATTGAACACTCCCATACCTTCTCTTTCAGTCCATCAGGTACTTCAATCTCCATGAACACCAATGATAACAGAATAACTCCAATGCTGATCTTTCCTCCTACGCGTGCTTCCTCAATGATTGTATCTGTAATATAATACAAAATGTTATAGACTACTCCTTCAGACTTCTTTTTGGCAATGTGTAGCCACATGGCGTTCACTTGTGACCACCTTTCCTGGTCATTGAGATTCGTAACAAGATGCGTGGCCACTTGCATAACTTGATACTTCTTTAGTTTGTCGATGTCCATACTACACAGACCATTTGTATACCCCAACTCCTTTCTGGTCTCCAATATTACGGTTTTGTCTATTAGATCATCTCACAAATCATTTCCTTTGCTTTTCAACCCCGTTACTGTGGAGATGAGCGCGACTAAAATTATGAATCTATGACCTGCAAAGTAGAAAAATTCCTCGTGTACTCTACTCATGAGACATTTGTACAAGGGCTCATATTCCCCCTAGTAGGGGAGCTCATATAGTTTGTAAACTCCTATCCTCTGCAAGAACTTCTCACCAAGATCATCATACACCGACATGTCTTCGTGTCCAGTAACGTGTCAAGATCCTTCTTATTCTCTATGGTACGGTGATTGTACTCACTCACTTTGCTTTTCCTCATGTGTAAATCCCACTCTTGGCCGATTATGATGCCCTATAGATATTGCATTGTAGAAAAATTTCTTTATGGAGCCATCTCTTCTTCTTCTTTCCCTTCATTCCTATTGCAACTGCTTTCTTGTGTACAATTTATACCTTACAATCCTTTGTAGATCCTTTCTTCTCAAATTTTACAAGGTGCGAAGAAAACCCTAATTCAATTTAGCATGCCCTAGGTGAAATTATGTGCCCTAGCTCCTCTCTTTCACCTTACTTCACTCAAATCCTTCACCACTGGGGACATAAGCTTCTTCTGCATAAATATCTCTTCATCACAACTAGTTACACACCTCTCGCACCTTAAAATGATCACTTAGCTCTTCGCACTTGGCTTCTTTCAAATACTCTTAATTGTAATGTTAAAAATGAACTCTCATCCCATCCTTATATATATTTTCAAATTTTTGATACATTCATTGTTGCTTCACCTACCAAATATCCTCTCATTAATTGACCAATTCCATCCTTTCCACGCGTTACATCCTCGTGCCCTAGATATAACCTTCTAGCCCGCTTTCCTACCCTCTGGTCACAGACTTCTCTTTAGCGTGCATCCTTGCACCCAAGTACCTCATCACTGTACCTTATCTTGGTAGTTATCATGGCCTTTGCTTACCTCGTGTTATACTGTTCCTTCTTTCATCTCCATCCTTGTTCACTTTTGAGACGCAATGTTTTTACTTTGACAAACACCTGTAGCAGCTTATTCTTTTTACTTTGACAAACACCCATAACAACTTATTCTTTTCATCTTTCAATTCCCACAATATTGTACCTAGATATCAACAACCACCCCACACTAAAAGGATGTGTAGTCCTTTGCGTATAAACATGCTTCACATAGTAATTAACTTCATGCCCGCAAGCGCGCTTATTTCACAACAACAAGAACTAAAATGAAAAAGCATAACGACAATGAAAGAAATACATTAAGGAAATAAAAAATTGAAACCTAATCTAAATGGCAATACTAACTTATAACAAACACTAAAAATAATTATTTATAGTAGGGCTTCAGCCTACTCCTGTTGAAGTAATTGGGTAACCGTGTTCCGTCTAGTGCTTCTAACTAGCAAGCGCCTATTTCAAGGATGTAAGTAATAACATATGGCCCTAACAAATGTACCTTAAGTTTACCTAGATGGTTCATGAACTTAGATTCATAAAGAAGTAGCATTTTTCCAATCTCAAACTTCTTATCCCTTATGTTTCTGTTATGCCATGCTTTCTGCCTGGCCTTTTCCTACTTTTGACTCCATCGTTCTATGGCTCGTCGCTCATCTAGTTGAATCATCTTCTCAATACGCTCATCTAAAGCCTACTCATTAGCTAGACCTCCAACATGTGTAATGCACAAAGAAGGTAACATAAATTTTATAGGGAGAATGACTTCTGTGCCAAACACCAACTGAAATGGTGTTGCTTTGTTCAATATCTTATAAGTTGTTCTATATGCCCAAAGAACAACTGACACTTTATCATCTCAATCCTTTCTTCCAACATCACAAATTTTTGTCAATGTCTGGCTCAAAATCTTGTTGAAACCCTCAGTAGCTCCATTTTCTTGAGGATGATAGGGTGTAGTCTTATGGTGTGCAACCATAAACTCATCTAATAGGATCCTGATTGTTTCATTCAAAAAGTGTGTACCCCTATCACTTTTCAAGCTTAAAGGACACCCATATCTTGTAAGAGCATTCTCCCATAGAAACCTAGTTGTTGTAGCCATTGTATAGTCCTTTGTGGGTGCTACTTCTGCCCACCTTGTGAGATAATCTATGCAAGTAACAATATAGTGCAACCTAGTCCTACGCATGGCTGGCGAAATAGGTCCTACAAATTCGATGGTCCATTTCTCAAATGGTTTGGCACTAGTAATTGGTATCAAAGGCATCTCATCTCTTTTCCCTGGTTTACCTAGAGGCTGACAATGGTCACACGCTTTGCAATACGCTTTATAATCTTTATACAGTGTCTCCCACCATAATCCAGCAAGTAGGATCTTTCAGGTAATTGCATCACCTGTATAGTGGCCTCCTATAATACCCCCATGGGATTCTTCCATAATATCCTTACACTCATGCTGTAATACACAACGACGTAATACTTCATCTCTACCTAGCTTGTAGAGGTCACCACTGATTAACATAAACGGTGTCGCTTGTATGTCAAGCTGTTTCTTTTCTAATTCCTTCATTCCTTTTGGTACCACACCAGTTCGTAGAAATACAGAAATGTATTCTAATTTTGATGGTGTGTGTTGTCACCTATATAAATGTACATCTGGCATGGTTTCTTCAATTGTCTGTGCTTCTTCTCCTGAGTGAATTCTAGACAAGTGGTCTGGTCCAGAGTTACTTTTCCCTGGCTTCACCACAATTATGAAGTCAAACTCTTGAAATAGGAGTACCCATCTACATATGTGGCCTTGTAAGATGGGTTTGTTCACTAAATACTTCAATGCCATGTTCCTATATAAAATAAAAATGGGTTTGCTAACAAGTACTGTCGAAATTTGTGCAATGCATAGATCATTGACAAAGCTTCACGCTATGTAGTTGTATAATTCTATTCAAGAGAGTCAACTTCCTACTAATAAAACAAATTGGGTGATCTAAAATACCTTTGCCAAGTTGAGCTAACACAACGCCAATGGCCATGCCAGATGCGTACACATGCACATGAAATGATTTATCCCACGAGGGAAAACGCAAAATGGGTGTGGTAGTAAGTTTCTCCTTTAATATCTCAAATGCACGCTATTGTGGTTCTCCGCAATAAAATGTACCTTTCCCTTTGAGTAAATCTTCCAAGGGTGCAACAACTTTGGCATACCCTTTGATGAACTTCTGATATATCCTACGTGACCCAAAAATCCACGCACCTCACTTTGACTGGTAGGTGCTTTCAGGCCTAGAATGATTGCAACCTTAGCTGGATCAACCAATAAACCTTCCTTGCAGATTATGTCCTAACAATATTCCAAAAGGTGTAGCAAATATGCACTTCTTGATGTTTAGATAGATACTCAATTGTCTGCACCGCTCAAATTATCACAATTATCATTCACAAGCCCATATACTATCCAATCATCTAGAGAAACCTGTAAAAAGTTGTGAATAAAATCTTTGAATTCCTAAACAACTATCCGAGAGAATATAGTAGGCACATTTTTCAGTCCAAAAGGCATCACAATATAGGCAAAACTACCCCATTCAGTAGTAAAAGTGGTCTTTTCTTGATCCTCCTAGGCAATCCTAACCTGATGATACCCGGAAAACCCATTTGTGAAGGAATATATTTCGTGCCCTGCAACTCCTTCTAGTATTTCCTCAATAAATGGCGTAGGGAATGGATCTGTTACACATGCAACATTTAGCTCCCTGTAGTCCACACATATTCTAATTCATCCATCCTTCTTGATGCGGATCACCATTGGACTAACCCATTCTGATTCATTAGGGGGCTTGATAATTCTATATTTTAACATGTTATCAATCTCCTCCTTGACCTTTTCGTGCAAATTGGGGTTCATTCTATAAGGCCTCTTTCTAACTGGGTGTGCACCGTCCTTAAGCTTTATCTTCATTTCCCCAAGTGATTCTTGCACACCTTTAAGTTCATGATACCCTCATGGAAATAGGTTTTGATAATCCTTGAGTAACTCAATGATCTTTGCCACTTCCAATTCTGACCAATAGTCTCCAATTATGACCTCCTTTGGCTCAGCCTCCGAACCTATATTCACCTTCTTTGTCTTCATGGGTTTGTGATAGGAATGCATATCTTTGTCTACACTATCCAAGATCTCGTGCAGCCCTTGCAAATGTTCAATATCCGGGTTCTCAGCTTCCTCATCATCCATGATGTAAACCATCTTTCCTTTCTCTCTCTCAAGGCAAGCGTGTTCAAGTACTATGGAGTCCATTTCTTCTTCCTTTTCAAAATGCACTCCGGATTCTGTCTCACCAAATAATTCTTGAATATGCTCTTTTGTCTTTGCACTATCTTCCATAGTTAAGTGCTTAACAAATTTTAATGCTTCTTCAACTGGAGTTTTAGTCGAGAAGTGGTCAAAGGTTTGGAGCATTCCTGTAGTCAAATTCTTCCAATTCCCATTCTCTCGATGTAGTTCTGCGTATACATACCAAGCGTGTGCACATCCTTGTAGAGTAGTGTACAATCTATGCACCGAGAGTGAAGGTGGTAATGCTTCTTATCTCGCTGTCCAGAGTCTCTCACACTGTTGAATGTGATGCTGAACAGGTTTATCACCATTATAAGTGTCTATCTGCGTAGGTGCATTGCTCTTTAAAAACCTAGTATATAGGACAATTCTAATCTCCTCCCATTCAATAAGATTGTCTCTGCGGACTACCCACCAGTGTGCTGCTATCTCGCGCAAGGTATACACTAACATATCTCTTCTCTTAATTTGATCTATCCACTATGCTTCCATGGCTTTCAAAAATACTGGAAGATCTTCTACCCTTGTATACCAAGGTACTGTGTTACCCAGGGGTTAAATTTGACGGCCACCTATGCCTGTCAAACATATTTTCGGTGACGGTCATTTTTTAATACCGCCCTTCAAATATACAAAATAATGTCAATTATAGTATTTATTTTATATTTATTTAGTTATTTTAAAGATATATTTGAATATATTTTTTATAATTTATGTATACATATATATAAAAAAATGACGGTCAAATTTTAAATATGCAAGTTACGTGTGACGGTTATTACAAATATTTGCAAGTATTTTACGGTTAAAATAGCAAAAAACGTCTAAACGGGCGTCAAATTTAACCCCTGGTGCTACCTATCCATCGAACAGAACGAAGTCCATTCTTGTGCGCAACCACTCATTTTACCTCGCGCCCTACTAGTTCATATATACCATGAGCCCAATTGTCCCAAGAAATACTCGTAGTATCACTAATAGAATGAGAGTCTTCCCACTAAAGGATGCCTTCCTTTGATGGCTCATTGACCTCTAGGTCTTGAATAACACGTACATAGATTTTGTTTAAGTCCTCCTCACTTAGAGGCTCAACATATGGTGTAGACTTCCCATATATCAAAGGTATCATAACCCTTTCCTCCTTGTTCTCAAAGCTGATATACCCCTTATTGAACCTCAAATCAACATTATTTGCATAACACCATGGGCGTCCAAACAAGGCTAGAAAACTATCTGCTTCTGCAAGTGCTAGTACCTCGAAATCCCCATTGAACTTGGTTCCTTGTATGGTTATAGATGCATCCTTGAAAACCCCTATGGGAGTGGCCTTAGTTCGGTTTGCCATAAACAAAACATTAGAGGATGGCTACAATGGAGGCCTCCCCATTTGTACCCATGCATCTAATGTAAGCACATTTACTTCCGTACCTGTATCAATCAATATGTTGCTCAATAACCATCCATCCACAACAACATTCAGAGTAATTTCCTTGTCATAGTCAATGCTATCAGGGCGAAGATTTACATACAAGATTTGTTTTTCGGTCTCAATACTTACGCGTGAAGTGTTCCCTTTTAACCAACTTCCTAATAGTGGAATGATGTTCTCCTGGCACAACATTTTGCACACTTCTCTCAAATCATTGGTATTAGTTTGGAATGTCTCTAATGCTTTATTCTCCTCCTTTAAGTACTGTATCTCACCCTGAAGATTCCTTAGTACTTCCATGGTATCCTGATAAACCTCCTTCTGATAGGCAGGATCTGGGTATTGGGCATGAAGGACATCATCCTTAGTGATGGTAGGTTTCTGTTGTAATGCATCTCTTGTGCGCACCGCTTCAGCTCATGTAGTAATCTTCACTATTAATGCCTTAGGTCTTGGTGCTATCTTGGGCATCCACTAATCTTCCACCACGTGCTAGATTCTAACCATCCTGATGCATTTTTTTTCTTTCTTATGTTGCTTACTCAAATGCTCATATAAGTCCGGGAACTCTTCACAGCTATGGTTCTTTCCATAGAAAGAACATGCAATATTCTGAGGACATTCATGCCTATAGTGGTTAGGAGATCCACACGTATAACATGTTCCACTGGGAACTCACCTCTTCCTCCACCGTGTCCTTGTCCTCTATATCCATCATGATATCCTCATCCTCTTCCACGACCTCCTTCAAAATGCCCCTCACTCATGTCATAGTGCGTTGATTATGATCACAATCTTGGTGCTCATTCTTACCCTTATAATTATCTGTTATGCTTGTCTATCATACTCTAATGTCTATAACATCCTATATCTAACCAATCAACCAAAAATCTTCAGTATTATGGGTCGTGGACCGGAAAATTTTACAGTAACAAGATACATTCTTCCTTATCACACGCTGTAACAAAGGACAATGACTAGCATCATGATTCAAATGATAGATCTCACAGTTCAACAATAATGGGCATATAGAACTATGAGGGAAACTATCCTTGGCGTGACCTTCCACTTCATAATCTGTACACCAAATTCCTAAGCACATTTCATGGGCTGAATTTGCTGATAGCTTCTCTAACTATTTTTCCATAGCTACAATCTGTGCCTCTAAGAATGAACTAATGCCAGTGTCAATGCTCCCAATTGCCTCAGCACACAAACCCGCTTCCAGTGCTTCACGTAGATTGTGTATGTCTTATGTGACAGTGCTCTTCTGAATGGTGTAATCAGTTCACCAATGGACCATTGTGCATGTTGGCTTGCATGAATATCATAAGAAAGCTTAGATGTGAGTGTTTTAAAATGGGCATCATACTCACATACGCTCTCAATAATGCCTTGCTTGATATGCTTGAGTGATCTTATACTCTTCTGCTCAAATTCTGGAATATAGAACTCTTTCAAGAAAGCATCCTTCAACGTTTCATAATCCACACAATTTTAATCAGGGTTAAACTTCCTATACTAGATGTGTGCACGTCCCTGTAATTTAGTAGAAAATTGACTTGCTTTGTGCTCAGAATCCGTGATCCCTTTCACATGCCACAATATTTCACACATGTGCACATGCTCAATAGCATCCTCTATGCCTCTATACTTTGGAAGACGAAGAGACATCTCCATATAAATATTCTAGGGTTGGTGCGGACCTTTCCGACTTGATCTAGAACCTCCTATGTTTCCCCTGCATCTAGAACCACCAGATCCACTAGAACTGGAACCACCTATACCTCCTGATCCTCCACCTGTAGTTGGAATAGGAATTATATATGTACTCCCCTATGCTCCGATAGTAGTACTATATTGAGCCCCTACAGTCTGTGTGGTAGTTTTACTTCCAAAGGTTAACCCAACATTCAACGCACTTACATTCTGTGTAGATGATGCACCTGAAAATGTTCCTACAAATAAAATTGAAGCCGTCTGGCCTGCCATTGATGTACTTGATCTCTGACTTACTCTGGTTCTCATGTTTCCCAATAATTTTTTGATTACTTGTCGTACTAGATACTGGAAAACCAAGCGCAAGGGTTAGGTCACCAGGTGGATTAAGATGCACGCCCACAACCCAGGTAGTCTTTGTTGGCGTACTTCTATGTGAAGCCAAGGGGGGATCTCTATCATGCTTTCCAAGATGGGGGAGTTCCTGATGCTCTAGCTCCATGTCTTCTACGTGAGCTTCAATCCTTCATGAGCCATCTCTCTCCTCAACGCCATACTTTCTGTATTGGTATGATTCTTCTCTATCTCTCTCTCGTGCACCTCATTATACTTAATCCACCTTTCCTCTCTCTTCCTTTCTACCACTAGGTCTTCCATCTTTCACCAAACATGTTCCTACCCTCATGCACGGTGAGGTTTAGTTAGCCATCAGTTTACTCTCCAGGTTCAAAGTTACCATCAATATCTTAATTGCTAGTGGAATACCTTGCAGATATGCTCCTCTTGGATACCACAAAAACTGGAACTCAGCTACCTCTAGGCAAGAATACGTCGAAATTGAATATTCAAGAATATAACTATTTAGAACACCACAAAACCACGTATCCACAACGCGAGTCCAGATCTGATCAACATCATAAAGGGCTTGAAATTCTTCCTGTGTCTAGACAAGGGCACAATACTCCAATTCTGCTTAGATGCATAAGAAATAATCCACTCGTATATTTCTACTGGAAAGATGGTGAAAAATCTCTCATATAAGTTGTCATACAGATTCTATTCTACCCAAGTGCGTGCGTTAAATGAAGATCCAATGTTGAACCGCCGTGTATATTCTTCCTCCAGATCGCGTATCCACTCCTTAATACTTGCTAGAGTTAACCAGTATGTCTTCATCGCGACCCATCCTGAAAAAAATTGAAAAAGAGGTCCCAGAAACGGAACCAATATTGCAGCCTAGAATTCACCAGATGAAACCCTAGATGCGCTAACACATCACTCATCCTAGACTAAGTGCTCACCTGAAGTGTGCAAAGGTACCAGGTCCCTCTTTAGGGTTGTTGTAGCAGAATGTTATCATGATGAAGACTTAAAGCATACAAATCCATAACTTAATACATCATTATACAATGCATGATAGATCTAGATCTAGGAAATAATAGGTTTAAACAATAATCATGATAGAAATAAGAAGATGCACTACTCAATTATACACAAGAATAACACTTAGGTTCAGTCAATATCTTCCATCTCTTAATTATCACAATAACACATAAGCTTCTTACAATACTGTCAAACTATGCCGATTCGTGCATGGATATGATACGGTAATCCAGAAACATGTACACTATGTTATCTATCTCTCTATATCCGTCATGTCCTACTAGGTAATTTACTACATATATATAGGGTGGGGACTTACACTTCACCACTTATCTATTCCAAAAATAGGCCTCATGCTATTAGTAGCCACGCACCGTTTTCATGCATAGCCACACATGAAAGTGTGTTATCTATAGACTACTGATAGTTAACTGAGGTGACAATCCTATTCTTAGACTGTCTCTATGCAAAAACACTCTGAATTCAATCCTCCAGAAATAGACAATGTATGACATGCATGTCTCTGCATCGTTGGTGTGTTGTGCACGCCATCTTCTAAAAATAGATCTTCATGCCCAAAAATGGCTAAGTCCTAAAAATTGAACTTCTATTCCACATGTGTGTTCTTCCTATCCATTCATGCCTTTGTGTATGACTTACTTTCCCGCACGTACTTCTTGTGTGCTTTCTCTGTCAAGTGTTCCTTACACATTCGCTTCGGAAAACTTCTTAGAAAATTCCAAAAACATTCACATAAAATTTTGAAAATCCCAAAACATATAGATATGTTCCTTGGAAAACTCAAAACATTTAGATATATTTCATAGAAAACCCTAAAACAATAGAAAATTGTCTCAAAGATAAAACCAAAACAGAAAAAAATGTCCCAAAACAATCCCACAAAAACAAAGTAGTAGTTTGCTTACTTTTAGTTGTTGGTTTGTATGGTTTTAGTTGCATTACTTTTTCATATTGTGTGCTTTAAATTGGATTCACTTGCTTACTTAGATTGAATGTTACTTTAATCTATGGTGTATTACATTGATTTTGTTTTATCTTGCATACTTGTAGATAATTGTGTTGCTTTGATTATATTTATTTAACTTGTGCTTGTTATTTTATTTGTACATTTTGTTATCATTTCATCATCATATCACATAGCCCATCACATCTATACATCATATATCAATAAAATATAAGTTTGCATCACACATGTATGCTCAAGATAATCATTAAATACCATATCATCAATGGGGCAAGAGGGGTTACGCATGATCAAAATCTATTCCCCCGCACACAAATATAAAAAATAAAAACATGTTTTACTTAAAGTATCTCATCAACATGCAATATGACATTATTTAAGGCTATCTTATAATTTAACAAACATGTAATACAAACATAAACATATAGATTAAGCATGATATCTCATAAACAAAATGTGATACATTGGTAATCCATCCATCATCATACATCATCATAAAATATAAATGAATGTGTACAAAGTAGTGTATCTCAAAAGTACATCTAATATAATGATCCATCATGGGCGTCTATACAAAAATGTGCCTTCATCATGAGGCATAATAAAAAACAATACATAACGTACACTTGTACAAAAAAGTGCCTTCATCATGAGACATGATAAAAAATAATACATATACATCCATACAAAATTATGCCTTTGTATTAAGGAAATACACCAAAAAAAATCTAGTACATTAATAAGAGAGTGAACCACGACTCTCACCCTCTCCGGGACTACTTGGTCCAGGTCTGCCACTAGGTGGGGGCATCTAAGGTGATGGATGTGTAGAAGGTGTTTTACCCTGATGTGCTGACCCATTTTGCTATGAAGCTTATTGTCCCAAAGGACCTTATAGAGATCATGCTGATCGTGATGGCCTATGGGATATAGACCAAGACATGCTGCCAACTATCTGACTATACTCAGGAGCTCTCTTCTTGGTCAAGATGGGCGCATGATACTACATCATGTAATATGTGGCCTCGACTACTAAGGAGGCACTCTGACTAATCAATAATTGTACTCCTAAAGAAATGTCCACCTATTGAAGCGTGTTACACCCCAATCTCATGTTGGCTATCTCTATACACGAATGAGCTCTATCTGCTACAACCTAGTCTCTCTTTGTCTGTAGCTGTATCCTCTCTGCGATCCTCTGGTCTTGCTCTATCAAGACCTGTAATCTCTCTGATCTGGCCTGATCTCACTCTGTCATGAGCTGATCCCTATCTATGAAATGACCTGATCCCTCATAGCCACTACCTGAAGCTGTAGAATTGTCACCTGCTGTAACTACTGCTGCAGGGCAACTATCTAACCACCAGCCTGTACACCCTAAACATCCTCCTCCATCTATGATGTAGTAGGTTGAGCTTGTGTGGTAGGTTGAGATGGAGATTGTGTAGGATGTTGAACTGATGGTAATGGAGAAATACCAGGTGAGATAACAATAGTTGATATAAGTGGAGGATCAATGACATGCATCATGAGAATATATTGTTCTAGGTCAATGACTTTATAGTACAAGAGTATGAACGACTCACATGTGTCATATTGCAATCTTTGCTTAAGTAAGGGAATCAAACCATGACAGAAGATGAATTATTTCTCTATATTGATATCTTGTAATACTATTTGATGCATACAAGCATTGAACCATAAAATATAATCCTTGATAGGTTTTATGTGCCTTGATGTAAAGTAGGTAGGTGGTCATAAATAGCTCTAGGGCCATTAGTGATGAAAAAACAGCGGAGCAAAGCATCTTCCATGTCATAGTAAGTGCTAATAGACCCAAATGGAAGATGATTTTAGCATTCTAAAGCCTTATCGGTAAGACTATATCAAAAGGCCTTAAGCAATAATATATCATTAGAATGGGAGGCCATAACCATGCGGTAATGTTGGAGATGTGAATGAGGGTCACCGATACCATCAAAAAATGTAAATGTAGGCATGAAAAATTCCTTAAGAAATGCAGAGTTACGAATCTTCTTAGGAATAGGGTTACCATGCAATGAGTTGTTATCAATAGAAGCATAGTAATCCCTACTTTCTAAAGTGAGTGACTGAACCTAAGATTGTAATTGTCCTATGGCATAATGAGAGACATGATGTCCTGTGAAGGAATAATAGAAGATGGTAATAATGTATTAAGTGGTTATAACTTATCATTGTGAGTGATCATAGAAATATCAAGAGAAGATAAAGGAGATTAAGATACTAAAGGAACACTAGGGGTAGGTGCTGAAGAAGATATAGTAGATGAAAGAGATGGAACATTCATAATAGTGGTAGGACTAGCACTGGAAACATACCTAGGAGGTGAAGCGACCAATGAAGGTATAATGATAGAAGAAGATGAACTAACACATGTAGATGAAGTGATAGAAGGAGATGAAATGGTAGGAGAAGAAGAACTAATAGATGGAGATGACTCATGCACTGTACTAGAACCTCAGGAGAAAGTGGAGATAGAGATTCACACTCGATAGTATGAAATGTGGGAGAATCATGGCTATCAATTGTTGTATCGACGTCATATACAGACTCAGGTATGTGAATTTCATTAAGTGTACTATTAATAGGATCATTAAAATAATATGAAAGAGTGTGAGAACTAACATTTTATGGAGTATGACAAGCAATATCGGAAATAGGATAATTGTGAGATGGAACTATGGTAGTGATTTGACTAGGAGAGGAATCAGTATGCACATGTGAGCTATTTTCAAGACCAAACATGTAATCAATAAGAGAATCATCTAGAATTTCCTTAGAAAGATCAGAAGGAGGAGCATGAGTAGTCGTATGACATGGTGTATAATGAGTAAATGCTATTGGATCTGAAACAATACTAATGTTGATGGGAGAATTTTCAAAACTAGTAGGTGCATAACATTCACCGTCTAAGAGTTGTTGAATATGATATGGCATAATAACACTACTATAGAGAGTCACGAGCTCAGTGATAAAAACCTCATCATAAATTGGATCGAAACTAATATGAGACATGATGAGAAGAGAAGAATGTTAGGAAACAAGAGATAAAATATGCGGAATAATCCCTCACAGAATCACAACAGTAGAAACTAGTATGTTGAAAATATTATAGATCTCAAATAAAAGTGCAAAATAAAATAACACAACACAAAGAGATAGTATTTAACGTGGTACACCTAATTTGGGCTACGTCCACCAAGAATCACTTGCTTAGATTTAATTACAAGACACCACTCTCTCAATACAATACCCATATCTATTTGAAGCTATGCTCTACAAACTCTACAGAATTCACACCCGAATTCAAAACACATCTGTAATGTTACATTAAACCTACCATATGCATAAAACCATATAAGTAGACAACTGGTTAAGAAATTTTACAAAACCATGGGCATCAAAACCATGGACCAAAACCATCTCATAAACCTATGAGTCAAAAAATCCCGCACATATGAGAAAAGAAAGTTTCCTGGTATATCAGGCATGATTTAAGGCCAATTTTTTTTCTCGGGGGCTACGCCCTTGGACCCCCTCTCGGGGCTTGGCCTGGCCCCAAACCCCAGAGAGAAAACTATGGAAAGTGCACAATACTCTTAGTGTACAATCTTCAAAACTTTCTCACATGAAAATAAGATCCACAACCTAACAATCTCCCACTTGGAGACTAGTTTTTCTCTGAGCAAGCTTCTCAACCCTTCACTAGTTTCCGTGAAGACCAACCAAAGCTAAACACAGCTTCAGTTTTTCCCTTGTGACCACCTGGGTTATCATTTTTGTAGGATTTCAACTTGTATGGATCTTATCCATCTTCAAATTCTCTTCCTCCAAAGTTGTCCTGATGAAATGGTACCTTAACTGTATATACTTCATCATAGAGTGGAAAACATAGTTCTTAGTTAGGTGTATAACACTCTGACTATCACTATGTAGCTTTACTTCCTCCTGCTTATGACCCAACTCCTTAATAAATTGCTATAACCAAATCATTTATTTGCTTGCCTCTATGGTAGCAACATACTCAGCCTTTGTGGTTAAAAAAGCCACTACTTTATGTAGTCATGAAATCTAGCTTACTGCTGTCCCACCTACAGTGTAAACATAACCTATTGTGCTCCTCCTGTTGTCTACATCTCCAGCCATATCTAAATCTACATAACCACACAAAGTGGTGTCTAATCCACTGTAGCACAAAACTATCCCCATGGTCCCTCTCAAATATCGAAGGGTCCACTTTACTGCCTACCAGTGATCTCTACTTGGATCACTCATAAATCTACTCACCACTCCCACTGCATGGGCAATATCAGGCCTGGTGCACACCATGGCATACATCAAACTACCCAATGCTGATGAGTAAGGTACCTTGGACATCTGGTTTCTCTCCTGCTCTATCTTAGTACATTGCTCCTTTAATAATTTGAAATGGTCTGCCAAAGGAGTCTTAACTGGTTTAACATCTTGCATATTAAACCTCTCCAATAATTTCTTAATGTACTCTTCCTGAGATAAAGTCAACTTCTATTCCTTCCTATCTTGAGATATCCTCATAACAAGGATTTGTTTGGCTGCCCCAAATCCTTCATAGCAAAGGATTCACTTAGCTGTTTCTTGAGTACTTTTATTTCCTACATGTTTTTGCCTGTAGCCAACATGTCATCTACATACAAACAAAGGATAATATAACTGCCATCCTCAATTTTTTTTGTATACACATAATGATCAGATATAACCTTACTCCATCATGAAGCTATCAAATTTCTTATACCATTGATGTGGAGCTTGTTTCAAGCCATACAAGATCTTCAGTTTGAACACCATCTCCTCTTTACCTTTGACCTCATAGCCCTTTGATTGTTGCACATATAGTTCCTCCTCCAAATCACCATGGAGAAATGCAGTATTTACATCAAGCTGTTCTAAGTGCAAGTATTTTTCTACAACAATTCCTAGAACAATTCTAATATAAGTCATTTTTACTACAAGAGAAAAAATATCATCAAAATCTATACCTTTTTTCTGTGTAAACCCCTTGACCACCAACTGGGCCTTGTATCTTTTCTTTCCTCCTTCTTCTTTGACTCTGAACACCCACTTGTTCTGTAATGCCATTTTGCTTTCAGGTAGTGTCACCAAATCCCATGTCTACTTCTCCAGGAGAGTCTGATGCTCCTCATCCATGGCTTGATCCCACTTCTTCCTTACATCTACCTGCATTACTTTATCAAAGCTCTCTAGCTCTCCACTATCAGTGAGTAATAAATAATAAAGAGAAGGAGAAAATAATTCAGGTTCTCTTCTTACCCTAGAATACATCCTCAATGTAAGAGTTTGGGCTTCTTGTTGAGGAGGTTCCTGAATTGATTCATGTGTCACTTTCCCATCCGGAAGATCCTCTACCACTGCATATTCTTTCTTGGATTCTTCCTTGTTTTCCTGCAACTGCTATTTATACATGACTTTCTCATTAAAGACCACATCCCTATATCGAATGATTTTCTTGTCCTTAATACTCCATTTATATCCAAAGTCATCACCACCATAACCAATGAAAGTACATTTTTTTGATTTAGCCTCTAGCTTAGTCCTATCATCCTTGTCTATATGGACAAACATCTTGCATCCAAAGACTCTAAGAAATGAATAATCAGATTTCTTACCATACCAAGCCTCCTCAGGTATGCCCCCATCCAAGGCACTTGAAGGTCCTCTGTTTATCAAGTACACAGGTGTGCTCACCGCTTCTGCCCACAAAGAAAGAAGTAGTACTACATGTAACCTCATGCTTCTAGCATGTTCCATTACTATTCTATTCATCCTTTCTGACACCCCATTCTTCTGTGGAGTTCAGGAACCGTATTTTTCCTATGGATTCCATTCTTAGAACAATAATCATCAAATTCATTGCTGCAATGCTCCCCACCATTATCTGACCTGAGAAATTTTAGCTTAAGACTTGTTTCATTCTCTACCAAGGCTTTCCATTTAACAAAAGTGTCAAATACATCAAATTTGTTTCTAATACAATAAACCCAAACTTTCCTTGTTGCATCATCAATAAAAGTAACATAATAAATTGAACCCCCAAGAGCTGATACCAGAGTTGACCCCCACACATCAGAATGCACCATCTCTAACTTACTCTCTTTCTTTGTAGGTCCAACCTTGAGTAACCTTACTCACTTTTGTTTCCCATATATGCATTCCTCACAGAACTCCAATCCTATTTCTGTATATCCAGGAAAATCCTTCTTTATGATCTCCATGCCCTTATGGCTCATATGACTGATCCTATAGTGCCACAATGTTGTATCTACTTTTGAAGCCACAAGATTACAAATATTAGTGCTATAAGTGGTTAAATACAAGGTTCCAACCTTCTTATCTCTTTCCACCACAAGAGTACCCTTGGTAACCTTCTAAGAGTCCACTGTAAATATCACAATACAACCATCACTTCCTAACTACCCTGTCGATATCAAATTACATCTTAATTTAGGCACATGTCTCACATCCTTCAATAGCCAAGTATTCCCATTATGCATCTTAACCCAAACAAAACCTTTTCCAACTATGCTGCAAGGCTCATCATCACCAAGAAAAACATGCCCAAAATCTCCTTGAACGTAATCAACAAAGTAATGCCTATGTGGATTAGCATGGAAAGAAGCCCCCGAATCTAAAACCCAAGACTCAGTAATATTGTGCAAAGAAAGAATCAATGCATCCTGACATACATTACCCGTTGCCACATTTGCCTCCTTGTTTTCTTCATGTTGTTTCTTCTTGTCCCGAAGCTCCCAACAGTCCTTCTTTGCATGCCCTGACTTTCCACAATTCCAACATACTATCTCACTTTTGGATTTTGACCTTGCCCAATCCTTTGATTTTCCACGGCTTCCTCTATTCTTCTGTTTCCCTCTAGTTTCAACTGTCAAAGCATTCCCTGAAGTAGAAGCTTCCCTAGAGATTTTTCATTGCATTTCCTCACTTAGAATCACCCTTGCAACATCCTCAAACTTCAACTTTGAGTTAGTTGAAACCGAGTTGCTTACTGCCATTACCAGGCTATTCCAACTCTCAGGTAAAGAGTACAAAACTAATAAAGCCCTAACTTCTTCATCAAATTATATTGTAACTAAAGCTAGCATATTTACAACTGTATTAAGATCATTTAAATGATCTGCTATTGAACCATTCTCAGACATCTTCATATTAAAAAAAAAAAATCATTAAAAAAATCTTATTAGAGGCAGAGGGTTTTTCATACAACTTCCCTAATGCATCCATCGGTTCTTTTGTAGTCTTTTCGTTTGAAACATTAAATAATATCAAAGATGCAAGACACAACCATATTGTCCCAAGTGCCTTCATATCTAGCAAATCTTATTCCGCATCCATCATACTCGAGGGTTTGTTCACCTTCTCAGACAACGGAATATAAAGATCCTTCTAATAAAGGTAATCTTCCATCTGCATCTTCCAAAGACTAAAATTCTACCCGTTGAATTTATTAACCCTTGATCTTCCATCATCTACCATAGCTCCCACTCAAGATAAAACTTTCCCTGTGATTCAACACTTCAACAAACCAAACCAGGCTCTGATACCAATTGTTAGGAAGTAAAAGATAAAATATGCAGAATAATTCCTCATAGAATCGCAACAGTAGAAACTAGTATGCAGAAAATATTACAAATCTCAAATAAAATTTTAGAATAAAATAACACAACACAAAGAGACAATATTTAATGTGGTTCACCCAATTTGGGCTACGTCCACCAAGAATCACTTGCTTAGATTTTATTGCAAGACACTGATCTCTCAATATAATACCCATATCTGTTTGGAGCTATGCTCAACAAACTCTACAGAATTCACACCCGAATTAAAACAAATCTGCAATGTTACATTATACCTACCATATGCATAAAACCATATTATTAGACAACTACTTAAGCAGTGTTACAAAACCGTGGGTATCAAAACCATGGGCCAAAACCGTTCCATAAACCTATGGGTCAAAAAATCCCACCCATATGAGAAAAGAATGTTTCCTAGTATATCGGGCACGTTTTAAGGCCAATTTTTTTTCTCGGGGGTTGCGCCCCCGAACCCCAGTGAGACAACTGTGGAAAGTGTATAGTACTCTTAGTGTACAGTCTTCAACACTTTCTCACATGAAAACAGACTCTAGAACCTAACAAATAAGAGGATCTATCTTTATCCATTAGGGTTTGTAGTGGATCCTAAGGAAAAATGTTCTAACCTAAAGGCTCATCAAAATGATTAACTAAAATCTAAATTTTAGGATTAATCTAAGTGTACAACAATGTAATAACTAAAATATAAATGTTAAATAATTTATTTGATATCCTAAATGAAATTAAATAAGAGGTGTAAGGTACTAACTAGGAATGGACTTACCTTGCAGTAATCTGGGACTGAGCGAGATGATGAACAAGTGGAAAAGAGTGTCATAAAACACCTCAGAAGGTTACAATAAGGGTAGATCCGGTCAGACTGGCGCACCTTGGGAAGGCTTAGGGCACCTTTGGCACCATGGTCTAAAATCTAGGCACCCTGGTTTGAGGAATAACTTGAAACCTGATCCTAGAAGGGTTGTTAGGTATTCAAAATAATTCATCTTTTTTTGCGTAAATGCCACACTAGCTTTGTTGATGATGTTATGAACTTGCAATGAAGAATCACTTGCAAAAAATCCCACAAAAAGAATCAAACCCTAAAAAATAAAGATGCATATGAAGGGGTAATACTATCCTTATCAACCACAATGGTGGTCTTACAACTTAGAGTTGCACTACATCTCAGACCCAATGCAGTTCTATGTGATTGTGTGTGTAATAATGCGCCTAGGATGCCATAGCACCAATGACATAGAGATTGGGGGAAAAAGCTAGATAAAATGCAAAATGGTGGATGGAATAGAATAGACTTCCCTTTCCTATGTTGTGTGTTATGCATAGTAGTGCTCAAATGTAGTCCCTTGCTCTATGTAGATAACCAACCCTTAGTAGAAATAGTTTGCCCATAAAGTAGTATGTATGTTATATTTATATAGGGATTTCTTGATCAAATTTTGACACTAATGACCTGACATTCTGACTAATACGTAGGGGAATAGGAGGGAAAATAATAAAGACCAACCTCAAACATCTAAATGAGAACCAAGTGTGACTGGGACCAGGGCACCTAGAAATTAGGTCTAGGGTGGTCAGGGTGCCCTAATCCCTTCCTAGGAACATTAGTCAAAGAATTAGACAACAACTGAGTAAATAACGATAACTAGGACTCCCTGAGAGATGATCAAAACTGTGCAAGTAAGTGACGATTATGTGAGACGAAAAATGACAAAGACCAACTAGATTGACGAAAGAAATATGGGATGGGTCATTAGTGAATACTTTTTTATGCAGGAGAATAAATTTATAAAACAACATTATTGGTGGTATAATTATAGTAGTAAGTGCGTGATTTTGTGACTACAAAAGTGAGCTTGTCTAATATTATTTGTAGACACTCATTCTGGTAATTCATGTCTTATAACAACAAAAATTATACAATGCCTTTGCACTAGTCCACACTTATCTAACTTAACTAATTATCTTATCCCTAGTTATATCTAACATATTCTTGCTTGCACAAACAACCTATCTATTTGCATAATGGTCATTTTACTCCATCAAAATAAGATATAACCTTGCATATCACAATCACATCTCTCAGATCACCCACACAAGCATCTGGGACCATATCATATGTGAAAGACTATAACACATGTACACTATGGGTTGGCGTGGCCACTTTGGTCCCACCTTCTCTAATGGAACCTTTTCTAATTCACATTCCTTTGGCTTACTCCTAGTTAGCCTTATTTGAGGTTTCCATATCCAAAACACATATATAAGATAGTCATTTCACCCATTATCGAAGGAGGAGATCATACATACTTGACACCCAAAGATCCGCATGAGCAAACTGATAACACCCTAAACTTTACAAATAAAATAGTATGACTAACTAGGAATAGCTGACACCATTTCCACCTATAGTCAAGCTCTAAGTCTAGGAATGGCTCATCAACAATCAAATCTTAAAAGCATGCTAAGAATGTAAACTAAAGGAATTAAACACTAATCTATAAAGCATCCTTACTATGTATTGAATTGTTAAACTAACAAAGACCTAAATAGATCTAAGAGGGAAATCAAATTGGGATTGTTACTACCTCCAAACAAAGTGAAATGGTATCTCCAAATGACTACAAGGTCATTATTGAATACCCATCTTATCTTAACCCCATTTTTTCTAGACTTTAGGAAAGGATTGAGCTTGGCTATAAATCATATTTCTTATATGAGATGGAAATCAAAGCATGATATAAAGTTTAGGTGTAGATACTTAATCCTTTTTATAGTTTTTCCTTTAAGGAAAACTAACATCTTGGTGCATGCAGGACTAAAGTATAAATTAGATTAAGAATGATAATCATGATTAAGGCTTTGATAATCATAATGTTGATAAAATTATACTTGTATAAGATCACACAAGGAGTCCGCGTGGGATAGAAGGCTAGGATCAAAGGCGCGGAAGGACAGGAAGGACCCGCGCATGGAAGGTAAGTCCAGATTTCAGGACTTAGCCGATTTTGAGCATAGATATCTATTTTTGGAAGATGGCATGCAGACCACATCAATGATGCAGAGATGTGCGTGCCATGAATTGTCTATATCTAGAGAAGCGGTTCGAATCATCTATGCATGGAGATAAGATGATAATAGAATTGAAACTTTAGTTAACTACACAAGGACTATAGATAACACACTTGCATGTGTGCCTATGATTGTAAATGGTGTATGGCTATTAATACCATGAAACCTAAATCTAGAATAGATAAGCGGTGAAGGGCAAGTCCCCACCATATATATATATATATATGATGAGATATTACATGATGTTAGGTACATAGATAATAGAGTGCAGCGTATGTATTATAGATTTTGGATGTATGAATGTGTAGAGGTATGTGCATATGAATGAAACCATATTAGCGCATTGGTACATTGGTATAGATTGAAAATACTGTAAGGAGCTTCTATATTTACTAATAGATGGAAGATATTGGCTAAATCTAAGTGTCATTCGCGTAATTGAGTAGTGCATGTTAATGGTTAAATCATGATTATTGTTCGAAGCTTGTTCTTTCATAGTTCTATGGTAGCATGCATTGTAGAATGATGGATTAGTTATGAATCTATATGTTCTTCCTTCATCATGTTAACATCATGTTATAGCAACCCTAAAGAGGGACCTGGTACCTTTACATGCTTTGGGTGAGCACTCAGTCTAGGATGAATAATGTGCTAGCACCACTAGGGTGTTATCTGGTCAATTCTAGGCTGCATCATTAGTTCTGTTGCTGGGACCTCTTTTCCAATTGTTTTCAGGATGGTTCACAATAAAGATGTACCGGTTAACTCTAGCAAGTATTGAGGAATGGATACATGATCTGGAGGAAGAATATGCATGACGGTTCAACAGTGGATCTGAGTTTAATGCATGCACTTGGGTAGAACAAAACCTGTATAACAACTTATATGAGAGCTTTTTCACTATCTTTCTAGTAGAACTATACGAGTGGCTTACAAATTGGAGGTATCGCAAACTTGTCTGGACATAGGAAGAATTTCAGGCCCTATATGATGCTGATCTGATCTGGACTCGGGCAGTGGATAAGTGGTTTTGTGGTGTTGTAAACAATTATATTCTGGAATATTCAATTTCAGTGTACTCTTGCCTAGAGGTAGTTGAATTCTAGTTTTTGTGGTATCCAAGAGGAACATATTTGCACCGTATTCCACTGGCTATCAAGATCTTAATGGTAACTTTGAACCTGGAGAGTAAACCGATGGCTAACTAAACTTCACCTTGCATGAGGGTAGGAACAAGTTTGGTTTAAGATGGCAGACCTAGCGGTAGAGAAGTAGAGAGAGGAAAGACAACTTAAGTATAATGAGGCACGCGAGAGGGAGATAGAGAAGTAGCGTTCCATTGCAGAGAGTATGGCATGGAGGAGAGAGATGGCTCGTGAAGGATTTACAGCTCACGTAGAAGATGTGGAGCCAAAGCATCAGGAACTCCCCCATCTTGGAAAGCATGATAGAGATCCCTTCTCGGCCTCACACAAAAGTGCGCCAGCAGAGACTACTTGGGCTGCAGGTGCGCATCTTAATCCACATGGTGACCTAGCCTTTGCGCTTAGTTTTTCAGTATCTAGTATGAAAAGTAACCAAAAAACTAACTTGGGAAGTAGGAAAGAAGGAGTAAGTCAGGGATCAAGTACATCAATGGCAGGACAAAATGACTTTAATGTCATTTGGAGGAGCATTCTTAGGCGCATCATCCACATAGAATGTGAGCGTGTAGAATGTTGGATTCACCTCTGGAAGTGGAACTACCTCACAGACTATAGGGGTACAATATAGTACTACTGTTAGAGCACATGTGAGTACATCTAAAGGCCCTATTCCAAGTACATGTGGTGGATCAGGCAGTATAGGTGGTTCTAGTTCAGGTGGATCTGGTGGTTCTGGAGGTAGAGGGAACACATGAGGTTCCGGATCAGGTTGTCAAGGTCTACAACAACCACATAATATCTATATGGAGATGTCTCTTCATCTCCCAAAGTATAGAGGTATAGATGATGTTGCTGAACATGTGCATATGTGTGAAATCTTGTGGCGCACTAAAGGGATTACAGCTACTGAGTGAAAGGTAAGTCAATTCACCACTACATTACAGGGGCACGTGCACAACTGGTATAGGAAGTTTGACCCTGATCAAACTTGCGTGGATTATGCAGCATTGAGAGATGCTTTCTTGAAAGAGTTCCATATCCCTGAGTTTGAGCAGAAGAGTATAAGTGTGCTCAAAGATATCAAGCAAGGCACTACTGAGAGTGTATGTGAGTATGATGCTCATTTTAAGACACTTCTATCTAAGCTATCTTATGATATTCACACTAAGCCAGCATGCATCAATGGTTCGTTGGAGGGTTGATTACACCTTTTAGAAGGGCGTTGTCACATAAGACATACATTGATCCATGTGAAGCACTGGAAGTAAATTTGCATGCTGAGGTAGTTGGGAGCATTGACACTAGAGTTAGTCCATTCCTAGAGGCACAAATTGTAGCTATGGCAAAGTAGTTAGAGAAGCTATCAGCAAATTCAGCCCATGAAACAACACTCAGGAATTTGGTGTACAGATTGTGAAGTGGAAGGTCACACCAAGGATAGTTTCCCTTGCAGATCTGTATGCTCATTACTGTTGGACTGTGAAATTTTTCATTTGAATCATGATGCTAGTCACTGTCCTTTATTACAGTATGTGATAAGGAAGAATGTATCTTGCTTTTACAAGATTTATAGGTCCACGACCCATGATACTGAGGATTTTCGGTTGATTGGTCAGATCCAGGATGCTATAGACATTGGAATATGATAGACAAGTATAACAGATAGTTCTAAGGGTAAGAATGAGCACCAGGATTGGGATCATAATCAAATGCGCTATGACAGGAATGAGGGGCATTTTGAAGGAGGTCGTGGAAGGGGACATGGATATCATGGTGGATATGGAGGATGAGGCCATGGTGGAGGAAGAGGAGAGTTCCCTCGTGGAACATGTTATACGTGTGGATCTCCTGACCACTATAGGTGTGAATGTCCTCAGAATATTACATGTTCTTTCTACAGGAAGAACCATAGCTATGAAGAGTTCCCAGACTTATATGAGCATCTGAGTAAGCAGCATAAGTAAGAAAATAAAGGTGTCGGGATGGTTAGAATCCAGCATGCATGGTAGAATATCAGTGGATGCCCAAGATAGCAGAAGGACTTAAGGCATTGAACAGTGAAGATTACTACACGTAATGAAGTAACACACGTGAGAGAGGCATTGCACCAGAAGCCTATGATCACCAAGGAGGAGGTTTTGCATGCAAGGTACCTAGATCCTACTCATCAGAAAGAAGTTTACCAGGATACCATGGAAGTGCTAAGGAATCTTCAGGGTGAGATACAATACCTAAAGGAGCAAAAAGAAGCATCAGAGATAGTCCAAACTGATATCGATGATCTGCGAGAGGTGTGCAAGATGTTGTGCCAGGAGAACATTATTCCACTATTAGGAAGTTGGTTAAAAGGGAACACTTTGCATGCAAGTCTTGAGACTGGACGATAGATTCTACATGTAAATCTTCCCCCTGATAGCATTGACTATGACAAAGAAATTACTCTGACTATTTTTGTGGATGGGTGGCTGTTGAGCAATATATTGATCGATACAGGTGCGAAAGTAAATGTGTTTACATTAGATGCATGGGTACAAATAGGGAGGCCTCTATTGCAGCCATCATCTAATGTGTTATTTATGGAAAACCGGACTAAGGCCACTCCCATAGGAGTATTGAAAGATGCATCTATAACTATACAAGGGGCCAAGTTCACTGGGGATTTTGAGGTATTAGCACTTGCAGAAGTAGACAATTTTCTAGCCCTGCTTGGATGCCCTTGGTGTTATGCGAATAATGCTGACTTGAGATTCAATAAGGGGTATATCAGCTTTGAAAACAAGGAGGAAAGGGTTGTGATACCTTTGACAGATGGGAATTCTACACCCTATGTTGAGCCTCTAAGTGAGGAGGACTTAAACAGAGTCTATGTACGCGCTATTCAGGACCCAGAGGTCAATGAGCCATCAAAATAAGGCATCTTATAGTGGGAGGATTCTCATTCTATTAGTGATACTACAAGTATTTCTTGTGACAATTGGGCTCATGGTACATATGAATTAGTAGGAGGTGAGGTGAAAAGCGTGGTTGCGCGCAAGAATGGATTTTGTTCAATTCAACGGATAGGTAGCATAGTACCTTAGTATACAGGGACAAAAGATCTTCCTACCTTTCTGAAGGCCATGGAAACACAATGGACAAATCAAGTTATAAGGAGAGATATGTTAGTATATACACTATGCGGGACAACAACGCACTGGTGGGTAGTCCACAGAGATAATCTTATAAACTGGGAAGATATTGGAATAGCTTTGTCTACTAGGTTTATAAGGAACAATGCACCTACATAGATATGCACTTATCATGGTGATCAACCTGTTCAGCATCACATTCAGCAGTGTGAGAGACTATGGACAACATGACATGAAGCATTACCACCTTCACTCTTGGTGCATAGATTTTACTCTACGCTACAAGGATGTGCATGTGCTTGGGTATGTATATGCAGAACTACATCGAGAAACTGGAAACTAGCAAGATTTGACTACAGGTATGATCCAGACTTTTGACTACTTCTCGACTAAACCTCTATAGCAGAGGCATTAAAATTTGTCAAGCACTTAACTATGGGAGATAGTGCAAAAGTAGAAGAGCATATTCAGGAATTGTTTGGTGAGGTAGAGTTCGGAGCATGTTTTGAAAAGGAAGAAGAAATGGACTCCATACTACTTGAACATGCTTGCCTTGAGAAAGAGAAAGGAAAGATGGTTTACATCGTGGATGATGAGGAAGTTGAGAACCTAGATATTGAACATTCACACAGGGTGCATGAGGTCTTGGACAGTGTAGACAAGGATACGCGCACCTACCATGAAACCCATAAAGACAAAGAAGGTGAATATAGGGTCGGAGGCTGAGCCTAAGGAGGCCATAATTGGATATTATTGGTCAGACTCAGAGGTAGCAAAGATCATTGAGTTACTTAGGGATTATCAGGACTTATTCCCTCAAGGATATCATAAACTTAAAGGCGTGCATGAATCACTTGGGGAAATGAAGATCAAACTTAAGGATGGTGCACGACCAGTTAGAAAGAGACCTTACAAAATGAATCCTAATTTGCATGAAAAGGTGAAAGAAGAAATTGATAAAATGTTGAAATCTGGAATTATCAAGCCCCTTGATGAGTCAGAATGGGTTAGCCCAATGGTGATTAGTATCAAGAAGGATGGACAAATTAGGATATGTGTGGACTACAGGGAGCTGAATGCTACATGTGTCATAGATCCATTCCCTACACCATTCACTGAAGAAATACTAGGAGTTGTAGGGCATGAAATATACTCCTTCACAGATGGATTTTTCCGGTATCATCAGGTTAGGATTGCTTAGGAGGATCAAGAAAAGACAACATTTACTACTGAATGGGGTAGTTTTTCTTATACTGTGATGCCCTTTGGATTGAAAAATGTGCACTGTTGTATTCTCACACATAGTTGTTTAGGCATTCAAGGATTTTATTCACAAATTCTTACAGGTCTACCTAGATGATTGGATAGTATAAGGGTTTGTGAAAGATCATTGTGACAATTTGCGCTTAATGTTTAAACGATGGTACACAATTGAGTATCTCTTTGAATATCAAGAATTGCATATTTTCTATGCCATTTCGACTACTGTTAGGACATATAATCTACAAGGAAGGTTTTCTAGTTGATCCAACCAAGGTTGCAGTCATTTTAGGCCTGGAAGTGCTTACCAGTTAAAGTGAGGTGTGGGGGATTTTTAGGTCATACAAGATATTATAGAAAATTCATCAAAGGGTATGCCGAATTTGCCACACCCTTGGAAGAATTACTCAAGGGGAATAGTACATTTTATTGGGGAGAACTACAACAGTATGCATGTTTGAGATATTAAATAAGAAACTTACTACCACATCCATTTTGCACTTTCCATCATGGAAGAAACCATTTCATGTACATGTGTATGCTTCTAGTATGGCCATTGGAGTTGTGTTAGCTCAACTTGGAAAAGGTATTGTAGAAAATCCAATCTTTTTTGCTAGTAGGAAGTTGACTCCTGCTAAACAGAATTATACAACTACAGAGCGTGAAGCTTTGTCAATGATCTATGCATTGTACAAGTTTTGATACAATACTTTTTAGCAACACCATTTGTGTTTTATACAGATCACATGGCATTGAAGTACTTGGTAAACAAGCCCGTCTTATAGGGGCACATATGCAGATGGGTGCTCCTATTTCAAGAGTTTGACTTCACAGTTGTGGTGAAGCCAGGGAAAAGTAATTCTGGACCAGATCATTTATCTAGAATCAATTCAAGAGAGGATGCATAGAAAATTGAAGAAACAATGTCTAATGCATAGTTATACAAGTTACAACATGCGCCCACGGAATTAGAAGACATTGTTGTCTTTCTATGAATAGGTATGGCACCAGAAGGAATGAAAGCATTAGAAAAGAAGTAGCTTGCTATACATGCGGCACCATTTATGTTAATCAGTGGTGACCTCTACAAGCTAGGCAGAGATGAAGTATTACGCCATTGTGTATTAGAGCATGAGTGCAAGGATATCATGGAAGAAGCTCATGGTGGTATTGTAGGAGGCCATTATGTAGGTGATGTGACTACCCAGGAAAATCTTACTTGTTGGATTATGGTGGGAGACATTGTATAAAGACTGTAAAGAATATTGTAAGGCATGTGATCATTGTTAGTGCCTAGGAAAACCAGGGGAAAGAGATGAGATGCCTTTGAGACCAATTACTAGTGCCGAACCACTCGAGAAATGGGCCATTGATTTTTTAGGACCTATTTCGCCAGCCGCGCGCAAACTGGATCACACTATATCATTACTTGCACAGATTATCTCACACAGTGGGTAGAAGTAGCACCTACCAAGGACTGTACGACTGCTACAACAACTAGATTTCTGTGGGAGAATGTTCTTACACGATATGGATATCCTTTAAGCTTGACAAGTGATAGAGGTACACACTTTTTAAATGAGACAATCAGGATCCTATTAGATAAGTTTATGGTGGCACACCATAAAACTACACCCTACCATCCTTAGGTAAATGGAACTGCTGAGGTTTTCAACAATATTTTGAGCCAGACTTTAACAAAAATTTGTGATGTTGGAAGAAAGGATTGGGATGACAAAGTATCGGCTGTGCTTTGGGCATATAGAACAACTTACAAGAGATTGAACAAAGTCACACACCGTTTTAGTTGGTGTTGGGCGTAAGTAATGTTCTCCCTATATAATTTATGTTACCTTCTTTGTGCATTACACACACTAGAGGTCTAGCTGATGAGCATGATTTAGAAGATCGTATTAAGAAGATGATTCAATTGGATGAGTAACAAGCCATAGCACGATGGAGTTAGAAGTAGGAAAAGGCTAGGTAGAAGGCATGGCATGACAGAAACATAAGGGATAAGAAGTTTGAGATTGGACAAATGGTACTTCTTTATGACTCAAAGTTCTTGTGCCATCCAGGGAAAGCTCAAAGTACATTGGTTGGGGCTGTATGTTTTCACTTCTATACTTGAATCAGGTGCTTTGCCAGTCAGAAGAACTTGATGGAACACGGATACCTAGTTACTTTAACGGGAGTAGGCCGAAGCCCTACTATAAATAGGTCATATTGGTGTTTGTAATAAGGTATTATTGCCATTTAAATTAGGTTTTCAATTATGTATTTCCTTAATGTATTTCCTTCATTTGTCGCTATGCTTTGTCAAATTAATTTCTATTTTTGGTGTAATAAGCATGCTTGCGCGCTTGAAGCTAATTATATTATGAAGAATGTTTATGCACAAAGGACTACACATACTTTTAGTGTGGGGTGGTTGTAGTTATCCAAGTAAAAGACCGTGGGAATTGAAAGGTGAAAGGAATAAGACTGCTATGGGTGTGCTTTAAGTCAAAAGAAGATTGCTTCACAAAAGAGACCAAGGATGGAGATGAATGAAAGGATAGTATAACACAGAGGTAAGCAGAGGCCATGATAACTACCAAGGAGAAGGTACAGTGATGAGGTACTCGAGTGTAAGGAGTGTGCGCAGAAGAGAAGTCTCTGACTTGAGGATAGGAAGGTGCATGCTAGAAAGTTATAACTATGGTGTGAAGATGTACTGTGCAGAACAAATGGATTTGGTCAATGAATGAGAGGATATTTGGTAGGTGAAGGAGAAATAAATGCATCAAAATTTTAATAATTTATATAAGGATGGGATGTGAATTCATTTTTACCATTGTGACTAAGAGAATTTGAGAAAAGATCCAAGTGCAAAGAGCCGAGTGATCGGGTTAAGGTATTAAGGGTGTGAAACCAAGCGTAACAACCAAATCTATGTGAAAATAAGCTTGTGTCCCTGGTGGTGAAGGTTTTGGGTGAAGTCAAGGCAGACAGAAGAGGAGTTAGGGAATGAATTTTCCACCTAGGGCATGATTGAATTGAGATAGGGTTTGATTCACAGATTGTGCAGAGTTGAAGAGGAGACAGATTGCAAGGTAAAAATGGCACCCAAAGAAGTCATCTGCAGTAGCAAAAAAAGGAAAGAAGAAGGTGGTCATCGAGGAAGGAAGAGATGGCACCCAAAAATGCCATTTTTCAAAAATGCAATATCTAGAAGGAGTCATCGTTGGCCAAGAATGGGATTCACCTATTAGAAAGATCAAACTAAGTGAATACAATCTCAGGAATCATGGAGAACAAGAAAGGTGCTCGATTCCTTGCTCACTGTTAGGATGAAAAATTTTATGGTAAGATGACATGCTGGTGTATGATGATGCAGGTGAGAAGCTTCTAAAGAGAATTGGGGTCTACCAATTATATGAACTTATGTATTTTGGGAAGTATGATCCCTTGTATCAGTGGTTCATGAGTAGAGTACACGAAGGACTTATTCTACTTTGTAGGACGCAGAGTTAGAATCTCATCTACGCTTAGTCTCATCAAGTTACATGTTTGAAGGCCGCATGAGAAGACATATAAAGAATGATCTCATAGATAAATCTCGCGATCTTAAAGACCGAACATGAGTCGGGGTACCTGAAAGGTCCGCATCGAAATGGATATAGACAAATTGAAGAACTATCTCAGTTGTGCAAGCAAGTAACACACCTTGTTATCAAGTTCAATGATCAAGAGTGGTGGTCACAAGTAAATAGTATATGGTTACACATGTGGCGCGTAAGATTTTAGAAGGAGATAATCTACAATGTTGCAGGCTACACTGCAGAATAAATAGTCGAGGAAGCACTGCACAGGAGGGAAGATCAGCTTTGGGGCTATTCTACTATCATTGCTATTTATGGAAATTGGAGTACTAAACGGCCCAAGGAAGAAAGGTATGGGAACACCCCATGGAGAATAAGTCTCCAAGCTGCAAGGTTCAGCAAAGTAGCTATGTAAAGGGGACCATAATAGATGACGTTAAGAAAAGGGCGGAGAAATGGTACGACAGGATCCGCACAACATTTGGAGAAGAGTGGTGCATCCCAAAGGACCTACTATTAGTAGTAGGGAAACAATTTCAGTTTGCTATATATCAACATTTCTACATCATGCGCTTCCTAATGAGAGATGGAGCATGGAGCCCTTGGTGTAAATTCCCTTACGCATTCACTGTAGGATATTTTAAAGAATTTGTTCACAAATTTACAAACACACGTGCCGACTGGTATTAAATATAGATAAGGTGGACTATAACTACCATACATTGAGGAAGAAGTATGTATATCCTAGCAGAAGCACTTATATTGAGAGAATCATTTCAGAGGTTCTGAATATCAAACCAATAAGTTTGGCTGTAGCAGATGTGGGGGTAGCATTGGTGTATCTCTAGCTGAAGAAAAAAATGGAGAATAAAAAATATGTGGAAGGTGAGTTCGCACTTCTAGCACCACCAAAGGGAAAGCATAGAGTGAAGAAAATCCTAGCACCTAAGCCCACAAAGCCAATTGAAGTGCAGGATAAGGAGGAAGAGCGCAAAGATAGTGGTGGTTTGGAGCATAGGGGTAGGCAAAATCCTACAAGTTAGAGTGAAGTTGAGCACGTCGTTACCCCACCTTAGCCAAAAGAAGGGGATGAAGAGGACTTGAATGTAGTCCAAGGGGAGCACTAGTTTAAAAGGGTATTCAGGAGAACAATGACCCAAGGTGCTACTCCAACCACTGTGTGCAAATCACCTAGAATCTCTCCACAGAAGGAGGCAACTACACAGAGAAGGAGGAAGCTGAAGTTAAGTGAGGAGGTGGAAGAGTCAGAAGAGAGCATGCCTAATTCTCCTACACTTTCAAAGGACATAGAAGAAAATGGTGAGGCATCGAAGGAAAAGGAAAAGGAAGAGAAAAGGCCAGAGGAGATAGTTGTAGAAGGTTTTCAGGACATGGAGATGAAAGTCCCAAATTTGGAGGCTAAAGTTCCTAAGCAGCAAAGGTCTAGAAGGACAAGTGGTGAGCACATTCCATCGGCCATGGGGTATGCAGAGGACATAAGAAAAAATGTCTGCGCCCACTTCCAGAGCATGATAGCGCGGAAGAATTTATTTGGATGAGAGTTGATGGATGAAGATATGATGACTTGTCATCACCAATCCGGCACTATGATAATTCTTCACCGGGAACTCCTCGTGCTATGATTATTTACTAATGCACAGACTTTAGTTTGGTGGATGTAATCTGGAAGCAAAACAACAACCGAACACAAGAATACCATTGATTATGATAAGACAGAATGACGACAAATCTGAAATATCAAAATAAATTATAATATTAACATGAAACCGTTACAATCTCACCCATGGGATACTTCAACAAGACTATGGGAGAAACTTTACAATTACACCTCTTGATGGCTTCTTCAACACACCTTTAACTGATGGCTTCCTTCGCACACTTCCTACAATATTTCTCACTACTTCTTTCTATGCTAAATGAGGGGGGTGGCCTCTCTATTTATAGAACTTCCAGGCTTATCCATCCTATCTCTAAGATAGGATAAGAAATCCACTCTGACGAATCATATTCCATACCTTAACTCTTATCTGTACATGTAAGCTTATCTGTTAAGATAAGATAAATCTTATCATTTTACATGGGTTCCACATTTTTAGACTTTTTACAAATAAAATACACAAAATAAGTGGTGAGCACATTCCACTAGCCATGGGGTATGTAGAGGACGTAAGAAAAATTGTTTACGCCCACTAGGAAGCAACTATCATGGTCAATGCACACCCACATGGATGATCTTGACTTTGATGTGTGTAAAGATTCCTACATTTCGAGGTGACTGAAGAAGGCACCTTAGGCTAGACACATGACAATAAATCCTACTATCATGTCAGATGAGCAGGTCAACAATGCATTGGTGAAAGTTTTTGTTGAGGTGACTAGAAGAAACATGGGAAAACCAGGCACAATCAAAGCACTGCGCGAAGAGTTGAAGACAAAGGACGTAGAGATAGCGCACATAAAAAAGGAAAGGGACTTCATGCAGAAGAAGAACAAGGTATTCATAAGCATTGTAGAGGAGATGGGGGACAATGTAATCAAGGCAAGGCCACACTTGGAGCCCAAGGTACCATAGACATTTCCTTCAATGATACACTATGTGGGAAAATTAGTGGACTTGGTACTCAGAGATGAAAATCTGCGTATGCAAGCGGCGAAACACTTTGAACAAGATGTCGATTGAGAGAAAGCATCTATGATGAGAAAAATTACATCTTATGAAGGGATATTGCAGGCATTACAGGAGGTATTGAAGAAATTAGACCAGGCTTTAAATGTATGCACATCTCCAGAGGCGCTTATCAACATCAAGACCCTCGAAGAGAATAACAAGGTCTAGAAAGTAATGAAAGATGAGACATTGGGCCAGCAGAAAGGTTGTCAATGGTTAAACAAAAGTGTGAATCCCTGACAGCAGCACAAGAGCCGCACAAGACTTGGCTGGAAGAGCTTGGAAAGTTGATTGCGTAAAAGATGGACCTTTTAGAAGGAAGAATGACATCAATGTCTAGTGTTGTCTTGGTTCTGCAAAATTAGAAAGGATATATTGCGAGGGATGAGTTGGAATCCATTGTTGTGGACATCCCAGAGAAGGTAGAAAATGCACTCACTGAATGACATGTTTTGGAGCCTGCAATAAAAGAGGAGTATCCAAAGTTAATACTACAAACTGATACAGAGGAGGTTGTCTAATAACCTTGTAAAAATTCTTTATTTATCCACATTCTTTGATTCTTATTCTTTCCTTCAAATTTTTGGAGATACCCATTGTCGGGACGACAATGAGATTAGTGTGGGGTAATGTTGATCCAAGAATACTTGTCTAAGATCACACAAGGAGTCTGCACGGGATAGAAGGCCAAGACCAAAGGCACAGAAGGACAGGAAGGACCCACGCGTGGAAGGAAAGTTCAGATTTCAGGACTTAGCTGATTTTGAGCATAGAGATCTATTTTTGCAAGATGGTGTGCGGACCACATCAATGATGTAGAGATGTGCATGTCATGCATTGTCTATATCTGGAGGAGTGGTTGGAAGTGTCTATGCATGGAGATAAGCTGAGAATAGAATTGAAACTTCATTAAACTACATGAGGACTCTAGATAGTGCACTTGCATGTGTGGCTATGATTGTGTTGTCCACTCAAAATTCCCCTGCTTTTGAGAAGTTGAAAATTGAAAATTTTGGAGTTAAATGTCTTTTCTGTTGTCCTGATAATGTGAAAAGTCAAGAAATTGGAAAAATCTACGTTTTTTGGGTCATTTTGTGTGATTTTCGGGCCTGTCGGACATTTTTGTCCCAAGTGTCCCAAGTTCATTCGAGCTCTTTGTTCCCCGATCATCCGCTTTACCCGAAGTCCGTTCTTTTCGGGCCCGTCGGAACTTTTTGTCCCAAGTGTCCCAAGTTCGCCCGGGCCCATTGTTCCCTTTTCGTCCGATTCGGCTGAATCGCGTATTCCGCGTACTTTCGTCCCTCATGTCCCAGAAGCATTTGTGCATACTTTTCCCGCGTCGCCCGTTTCGGCCGAATCGCGCTTTCGCGTCCCGCGTGTCCCAAATGAACCAAAGGCCATTCGAGTTAATTTTTCCCGCTCTTCACAAATATCTTGCTTTCCAAGTTGGTAGGTGTGTATTTAATGCACATTAATTGTCTTTCTCTCTCCCAAACGGCTATATAATGAACTGCCCCTTATGCATTTTGCACACTGCTTTCTTGCCATCCTTTGCTCATACCTTTGCGATCAAGATTTCTGCGCGCATACTCATTCCCCCTGCAATTTCATCCCGAGTCTAGATTGCAACCTTGAATTTTCAAATTGCTATCAAAATGAAGATTAAATTCCAAGGCCAGGAGCAAGTCTCACCGCTCGAGTCTGCCGTTCCTGATATCGGGGACAGTGAGGTTCGCCACCTCGACTTTGGAGATTTTTGGGCAAGAATGACAGACGCAAACCCTTCACCTATGGCACAGGTGATTCATGACAGTGGTTTGGAATTCGCCGGTGGTTTCCCTATCTCGGTGCAATGCGCAGATACGGTGCTTTCCTGCGGCGCTCATTACAACCCTGATTCGAATGAGCTGACGAATGTGCATGGGGAACTCATCGCTAAACTTGACGCTGCCGCCATTGGCACTGCCCTAAGAATTCCAGAGATGGAAAATGCTATAGTAATTTCCCAAAACCAGGCGCAAGCCCTCTTCGATCAGGACAGTGAGAAATACAAGGCGCGGGTGGCAAAGTCCTGGCTTAAAAACCCTAAAAAGGGGGCGTCTCGTCTGTCCAAGGTTCTTTTCCGTGCAGACTTCAATGAGGAGTTGTCGGATTTTATAATCCTACTGGCTCGGGTCATGGGCTTACCCTCTACCAATGAGTTTCATTTCTGGATGTGCCCACTCATCAATATGGTGTGCGAAGGGACTCAAAATATCAACTGGGAAGAGATCATCAGTATGAACCTAGCGGAGCAGCTGTCTAATGTACAACAAACAAAGAAATTCTATATGACTTCATACCTGATGTATACTCTGGCAGCATCGAGGCAATGGTTTGGCTTCTCATACATTGATGCTCATAAGGGTGACCCCGTATATGCCTACTGCCCTCAGTTCACCTTGGAAACCAGCAATCGCAATTTCAGAAGGGTGACTGATGCCTTCACCATGTACATTGTCAGGCTTCTGGAGAGCGACACAGTGAGGAGATTTTCTGATGAAGCTATGAATCTGATATCGCACTACGGTGCCTACTTCATCCAATTTAGAAAATTTTCCTATATCAGGCTTGCTAGCTATGAGAGCACCCCTCTCAAACTCCCCATGTTCTGCAATGATAAAATGGCCTTAATAGAAGTATGCAGGCAGCTGGACAAGTTGCACAGAACCTGCAGGGATAAGAAAATTACTGGCTTGCACTTCCCCATCACTTTGGGAAACTACACCTACAAAACAACCCTAGATGCTCAAAACATAGAAAGAGCCCTGGCCCCCATCACTGTCCATTTCTTCAGGCCAAGAACCTGTTTTGACTTGAAGAAGTTTATTGAGCAGAACATCAAGATCACTTATCATCATAGGGCAGACACAGAAGATTATTGGGCTAACTGTGTTGATGATTTTGAAGCAAGAAGGAGGCATTATGGCAGATTTTCTCTTCAACTAATTCAAGAGCTTAACCTGTACCAAGTTCCTGAAGGGCTCCAGGATGATAATTCTGACCTGTACTCATATGAGTATGATAATGTGGTCAAACACACTCCCTTGGAGGATTTGGATTGGTTCAAAAAGGAGAAGGACGATCTGGCAGAAATCCTAGCTCCCGTCTTGGTAAGAACCAAAATATGGTTTGACAGGAGAGTTCGTGAACTCAGAAGACATTCAGGTGAGTCCTCCAAAGACACCTCAACACCAAGAAAAGAGGCATTGTCACCTGATTCAAGAGCACATATGCAGACCCCTCCTGCCTCGTCAACTCAAGGTCCCATAGTCTCCACTCCTTCCTCATCCACACAGGTATATCAGAAGAAAGTCAGAGAAGTCAAGAAGGAGCCTGTGGAGGAAGGTCCCCTAAGGAAGCATACGGAGTTGCCCTCAGGCCCAGAGAACATCATTGTTCTCAGTGAAAGTGAGGAGAGTGAAGTGCCGGTCTCTACAAGCGCTCCAGAAGCCCCCATGGATAAAGAAAAGGAGGTCCAAAGCACTGAGCTCCCTAGGTGCTAGTGATTCCTCTATACCAGAAGCCCCAAGCGCTCCACTCATATCCCAACTAGAGGCAACAACAGTGCAAACCTTGGGTGCCATGAGTTCTTTGTCTCTTGGCCCTCTTGCCCCACCTTCTTCTTCCTCCTCCTCTTTTGCATGGGTGCAGCCTCTTGTTGATAGTAGGAAGAGAAAGTCTTCCTCCCGGATCTCAGGACCCAATTTTGATGTTGTGGCAGCCTTATTAGGCACTACTCCTCCTACTCATGCCAAAAAATCTAGAACTACCTCCAGGATAGTGTCTGATGCTCAGGGCCAACAATTCCTGGAGATAGCCAAGCCTAAGGTAGACAAGCCAGAGCAAGATTTGCAAGCATCTGATCTGGAGCTCTCAAGAATTCCCATGGGAGAGTCCACCCCTGAAGGTGAGATCCACAATCTTTAGGAAACAATCACCAGAGTCATTGGGAGGGTAGAGAAAGGGCAGCAAACCATAGAGCAGTTGGAGGAACAGGCCCAGATTCTTACAAGTTTCATCAAGTCCCTGCTGTCCAAGGATAAAGTTTTGGATCCTACCCCATTGACTACTCTTCCACCACCTGTAATTCTGAGCCAGGATGAAGTGCAGAGTATCAAAGACATGCACAAGTATTCCATCTATGGAAGGGCTATGGAGGCCATGGTGGATGATATGCTTGTTGCAGGATTGAATTTCATTGATGAAGCCTTCAAACTCCATGGGAAGGTGAACAATTTGCAACAGAAGCTCTCCTCCACTATTGGGAGCATAGATAAAGAACTTAAACTTTGGAGCAGTTACATAGTAGACCTTCGCCTCATGGGACAAACAGATGAAAATATTTTGATGGCAAGCAAGGTCTTCGAGGATGCAAAGGATAATTTGTCAAAGTCCTGGGTCTACAGCGTGGAATGGAAAATAAAGGTGCTGAGGAGGCTTTGGGAGAGTTAAGAAATAGCTGGCAGAAGGGTGAGGCCTTCAAAACACTAGTTATATCTGCCTTCAAGGATATACATTGCCATCTTCATGATGAGACTTCTGGTGTGCCTCTCTCTTTACAAGAAATCAAAGCTCAATTCAGAGCTTTTGTCAAAGGTGATCTGTTCAAGGAGAGTTCCATTTCCAAGGAAAAGATGAAGGAGATTTGCTCTCTTCAATCTGCTATAGAGGAAGCGAATAAAGATTATCACGATCATGTCGAATTCGACAAAGAAATGGAGAAGTGCCTCGGATTTTGGACTTAGTCCACTGCCAACACATCAGTCCCACGAGGCAGAGACATAGCAAAGGCGTTGAAAATATTCAGACAGTGGATCCTAAAGTCAGTGGGCCCCTCCCAGTCATGAACGCTTGTCTTCTTCTCCTATTTGTTCTCTTCTCTTCTCTTCCCTTCTTCATCCTGAATTTATTGTAATTAGTTGGGGTATTGCGATTAGCAGCCCTTTAACTAATCATTAGTTAAAAGAAGTAGTTACCAAAGAGTAACTAATTTGTAAACTATATAATGGCCTCTCCTCGCCATTTTGGGAGGGAGAACTTGGCTTATTTATAAAAGTGTAAAGAAATCACAAAGAAATCAATACAGAAGGATTTCCATTCTTTGTCTATCCGATTCCTTTTATTCATACGTTGTCCATTAAATATTGTTAGATCATTTGTTTACATTATGCTGAGAAGCTTTGTATTCTTGTAGATGTTATTTATAGAACTGTGTGTCTATTCAAATTTCATCTTATTAACATAAGTACAAATGATCTGATTCCAATCCACTGTAATCTTGCATGCATAAGGAATTATTCTATCATCTATAATTCTGAATGGTGCTTTTCTACTTATTTTCACATTTTCATTCCTCTGTCCTTTTGTAATTGGTAACCTATTTAGGAAACCCTTTTATGATATCCAAGTTCCATAGTGAAACCATGCTTTGTATATGTGTAAATAGGTTTGTTTCTGAATAAGGGAACCTCTCCCATTAAAGAGGAGGGACTTCTTGTCCCCTGACTGTTGCTCTTCTTGAAGTTCCTTTTTGACGACCAACAGATTGTAAAAAGCATATGGCTATTAATAGCATGTGACCTAATTCTGGAATAGCTAAGTGGTGAAGGGAAAGTCCCCACCCTATATATATGATGTTAGGTGCACAGTAGATAGCGCGACGTATGTATGATTTTGGATGTATGAATGTGTGTAACAGAACCATACACACATTGGTATAGATTGACAATACTGTAAGGAGCTTCTATATTTACTAATAGATGGAAGATATTGGCTGAATCTAAGTGCCATTCCGTGTAATTGAGTAGTGCATGTTAATGGTTAAATCATGATTGTTGTTCGAAGCTTTTTCTTTCATAATTCTATGGGTAGTATGCATTGTAGAATGATGGATTAGTTATGAATCTATATGTTTCTTCCTTCATCATGTTAACATCCTGTTATAACAACCCTAAAGAGGGACCTTGTACCTTTGCGTGCTTCAGGTGAGCACTTAGTTTAGGCTGAATGATGTGCCAATGCAACTAGGGTGTTATCTGGTAAATTCTATGCTGCATCACATAATTAGTGAATTAACAAGTGATTAGGATGTGAGGAGCCTTAATCAACCACGTAGGGTTAATTAGGAGGCTAGAATAAGCTTTTGAAACTTTTTGAGACGTTGTGGAGGGAAATGCGATGATTTTGAGTGGTTGGAAGAGGGGTTTGAGCCAATAATAGGGCATATTAACCAAAACAAGGGGAAAATAGGTGTAATTAGCCAATAATAGCTAATTGTCTATTTGGAAGAGCATTTTAACTTATGATTCATCATAAAGTGGCATCGTGAATGCGAAATAGGTTAAACAATCAACAATGTGCTATTAATTGGCCCAAAATGGTAAGAAACATTAGTTAATTAGAGGAAATAAATAATTATAACAAAATTGGTAAGAATGAGAGTGATTTGTGTGCGTTTGGAAATAAGATTACAAAAGTAGAATTTAGGTGTCTACATTTGCTCCTGTTTGAGGTGAAGTAAGTGACTTCACATCAAATATAGTAGACAAGCATAAACAAGTAAAGTTTTGAAGAAAAATTAGTAGAATGAAGGATGCCCCCTCGAGTGTCAATGGGGTGACAGAAGAAGTCAATCGACGATCGAAAATATGATTGAAACGGATAAAAGAGATAAGGATAGGGATAAACATGGTTGTTTATTGCCCTAGGTGATTTGGAAGAACATTTAGTAGTGATAATAAGTGATAATGGAAAAGAAATGATAATTGAGAATATAAGACAAGCCCAATATTTTCATCCAATCTTTCAATAAGCAACTTTGTTTTATCATTTTTCCCCTAGATCTACATCATCGACCTTTATTGAAATAAAAAAAAGTGTAAGATAACATGAAAAGCTAAATTGCTAACATTTGTTCATTGCTAAAAATACGTAACTCCATGCAACATACATATTGTAATATAATACGAGAAAGTAAAATGATGTTTAAATCAATGCAACATACATAATGCAATGAAATACGAGAAAGTAAACCAACAAACCTAACATAGAAACACGTACAATCACACATACTCAAACAAACAATGTTCAACACAGTTGTACCAATTTTTTTGTTATCAAGCTTCAGTTCCTAAATGTTTGTGTTGTAACAAGGGTTAAAAATGGTGCCCCAAGTAAGGATGCATGCAAGGGGAATAACAGAGGACACAAGTAATCCCATGGAAACTATTTGTGTGATATTACACAGTCTCTAACAACTCACTATTGCACCGGAGTACCAACATATTAAACAAGCCAACTTTGTTAATGGAGGTAGATCACAATGATCCATAAGTCATTTGAGACAAGAACAAGTAAGAACCTAAGAAAGATGTTTTTGTAGGACAAATCTTGATGTTAAAAAACAATGTATTTGATAAGGGTTTTAGCTGCCTGTATGTTATTTGCCATTTTTTGAATTTTTTTTGAATTTTTGCAATTTTTTTGGATTTTTAATGATTTTACAAATTTTGGAAATTTTTTGGGTTTATTTGATTTTTTAAATTTTTATAGAAGAAAATATTATAGAAGAAATAATAAAGTCGTAAGACATCACGAAAAGTCACTGTAAGGAAAACATCTACCCTGGGTAGCAGAAAAGGCCACCAGAAAGCAAAACATGCCCCAATGTAGTAAAAACGGTCACGAAAATTAAAATAATCATCATGGCAAGTTGTAAAATAATATAAAAGAACCATGATGGCTCTAGGGTGCCTAGGGGGTGAGAAACACGTCGCGGGGGGTAGAAATGGGTATATAAGCCATCACGGCCAATTCATTTACCACATTCACTTACCATTTTAGTGATGATTGGAGCTCTGACCTACGAGAGGAAATGGCAAGGGTGTAGAATTTGTTGGGGTGTGGAGCTTGTTTTTGGTCTTCTCGAATCAGTATTAAAGTGTTGGAGTTTGAACGGTTAAGTTTGGAGACTTTAGGAGCATTCTGCAGTCGTCTTCTATGATGTTGTTGTGCCGTTGTTGTGCCATCACTGTTAATATGCTATTAATTGGTTGTTAACATCGTCACAATTTTTCCAGCAATGGGAAGTTGAAAGGTCGCGACTTTCAAACTTCTAGGGTCAGATTTAAGACTTCTTAAAATGATTGTAATCCTATAAATAGAGGTGTTAGGGTATCTTGAAGATATCTTGAGTGTTCAAGAGGTCTCGAGTCTTAGTGATCAAGAGGTGATCAAGGTTAAGCAATTGGGTGTCAATTGTGGTTTAACATCTTTGGAATTCTATTGTGAGTTCATAACTAAGAGAATACTATGAGAGTTGTTTTACTCTTGTTGATAATAAAATATAAGCAAGTTTTTTATGGACGTAGCCCACATCAAGTGAACCACGTTAAATATTGTCTTGTCTTCTTTTGTTCATTATTTGTTTATGTTCTTATATTTCTGCAAGTATATTTATGCTATATAGTTTCCTACTGCTGTGGTTTGATGAATTGTTTCCACATATTTTTTCTCTAATTCCTAACAATTGGTATCAGAGCTTTGGTGGTTTTTTTGCTGAAGTTGTAAATCATAGGGAAAGTTTAGCTTGAGTGGGAGCTATGACAGATGAGGGTAGATCAAATGTTGAGAAGTTCAATGGGAAAAACTTTGGTTTGTGGAAGATGCAAATGGAGGATTACTTATATCAAGACTTCCATGTTCCTTTGGCTAGAAAAGCAAAGAAACCTACAACCATGTTAGATGAGGATTGGGAGTTGCTGGATAGAAAGGTGCTCGGGGAAATTCGTTTATGCCTTGCATCTTCGGTTGCTTTCAACATATCGCAGGAGAAGACCATGGAAGGTCTCATGAGTGTGTTGGGGAAGTTATATGAAAAACCCTCTACCTTTAATAAAAAATTTTTTTATGAAAAAGTGATTTAATATGAAGATGTCTGAGAATGGTTATGTTGTTGATCATTTGAATGAATTTAATATGGTTGTGATTATGTTAAACTTGGTAAAAATTGACTTTGATGATGAGGTCAGGGCTTTGTTGATTTTGTGCTCCTTGTCAGATAGCTGGGACAACTTGGTTATGGTTGTAAGTAATTCAGTCTCTAATAATTCAAAGCTGAAGTTTGAGGATGTAATAGGTGTGACCCTAAGCAAGGAAATGCAAAGGAAGAGCACCGGAGATTCTTCTACTTCTAGAAACGCTTTGATGGTGGAGAGCAGAGGGAGACAAAAGAACAAAGGGAAAGGCAACCGTGGGAATTCAAATGATAGCAGAATGTCAAAGTCCAATAGTAAGTTAAAATGTTGGCACTGTGGGAAGTTTGGTCATGCTAAGAAATATTGCTAGGCTCTTCGGGATAAGAAGAACAAGGAGGAAACTAAAGAGGTAAATTTGGCAGCAGGTGATGTTTCTCAGGATGCCTTAATTCTTTATTTAGATAATATTGCTGAATCTTGGGTGTTAGATTCAGGGGCTTCTTTCCATGCCACCCCACATAGACATTACTTTATCGATTTTGTTCAAGGTGATTTTGGACATGTATATCTTGGTGATGATGAACCATGCAACATAGTAGGGAAAGGTTATGTTCAGGTAAAAATGTAGAATGAGAACACATGGCTACTTAAGGACGTCATGCATGTGCCTAAGTTGAGGCGAAACTTGATATCAGTGGGTCAGCTGGGTAGTGATGGCTATACGGTCAGTTTTACATCGGATTCTTAGAAGGTTACCAAGGTATCTCTTGTGGTTGCAAGAGGTAAGGAAAATGGTACTTTGTATTTAACCAGTGGTTCTAATTATTGTAATTTAGTTGTTGTAGATGGAGATGCAACTTTGTGGCACCAGAGACTCAGTCATATGAGTCATAAGGGCATGCAGATTATAAAGGAGTTAGATTTGGACTTCTGTGAGGACTATGTTTATGGGAAACAAAAGTGGGTGAGATTCCTCAAGGTTGGGCCTATCAGGAAGGAGGGTAAGTTGGAGTTAGTGCATACAAATGTATGGGGGCCAGCTAAGGTAAAATCGATTGGTGGTTCATGTTATTACGTCACTTTCATTGATGATGCAACTAGAAAAGTTTGGGTATATTGCACTAGAAAGAAATCGTATGTGTTTGAAAATTTCAAAAGATGGAAAGCCTTGGTTGAGAATGAAATAGGTCTCAAGTTGAAATGTCTTAGGTCGGGTAATGGAGGGGAATATTGTAGCAATGAATTTCTTGATTACTATTTGGTAAATGACATCCGCAGGAAAAGAACAGTTCCAAATACTCTACGAGAAAATGGAGTGTCAGAGAGAATGAATAGGACAATCATGGAGTGTGCTAGGTGCATGAGGTTACATGTGGGGCTGTCACTCATGTTTTGGGCAGAAGCAGTAAGCACAACTGTTTATCTGATTAACATAGGACCCTCTATGGCTTTGGATGGAGGTATACTTGAGGAGGCTTGGTATGGTAAGAAAATTAATTACTCATTTCTTAGAGTATTTGGTTGTGAGGTATTTTTTCACATTGATAAAGATGATGGGACCAAATTAGAGGCTAAGTCTAAGAAATGCACCTTTTTTGGATATGGTGAAGATGACTTTGGTTTCCGTGTTTGGAGTCTTAAAGACAAGAAAATATTTTGGTCTAGAGATATTGTCTTTAATGAAAAAGTCATGTATAAAGATCAGTTGCAGGAACAAAAAGATGAATCAAAGAAATAATACACAGTGTTAGAGGACATTGCGGAAAACAAGGTGTTCAAGGGGCCGATTTAGTTACAGCATGTTCTGGGACATCCAGTTCAGGTACCTACTCATAAGGAACCCCAAAATCCTGAGGTGAGAAGGTCTTCTAGGGTAAGGATGGAACCTGAATGATTTACTCCATCTTGGAATTATTTATTGCTCACTGATAGTGGAGAGCCAAATTTCTTTGAATAAGTAATGCAGGTGGATGCTAGGAAGAAGTGGGAGTAGGCCATGGATGAAGAGCATAGATCTCTTATGGAAAACCAGACTTGGGATCTGGTGGAGCTACCCAAGGGAAAGAGAGCATTGTAGAACAAGTGGGTGTATAGAATCAAAGAGGAAGATGGAGGCAGGAAACGATACAAGGCCCGGTTGGTGGTCAAGGGATTTGCAAAGAAGAAAGGTATAGACTTTGACAAAAAAAATTCTCCTGTTATTAAAATGACTTCTATTAAGACTGTTCTTGGTTTAGTTGTAGTAGAAGACTTGCACTTAGAGTAATTGGATGTGAAGACAACATTCCTTCGTGGTGAGTTAGAGGAGGAATTGTACATGCAGCAGCCACAGGGTTATGAGGTCAAAGGGAAGGAGAGGTTAGTGTGCAAATTAAAGAAGAGTTTGTATGGCCTAAAACAAGCTCCATGGCAATGGTACATGAAGTTTGACAATTTTATGCAGGAGCAGGTTTACTCCAAGTGTCACTCAGACCATTGCATGTACATCAAGAAGTTTCTTGATGGTAGTTATATTATTTTGTGCCTGTATGTGGATGATATACTTGTTGCAGGGAAGAACACGTAGGAAATAAATGTACTCAAGAAGAAGCTAAGTGACTCCTTTGCTATTAAGGATTTGGGGGCAGCAAAACAAATCCATGGTATGAGAATAACTTAGAACATGAAGGAGAGGAATCTGGTATTATCTCAATAAGAGTACATAAATAAGGTTTTGGATTGGTTTAGTGTGTAGGATGCTAAACCGGTTGGTACTCCTTTGGCAGGTCACTTTAAATTATCAAAGGAACAAAATCCCAAGACTAAGGAGGATAGAATCCAGATGTCCAGGGTACCATACACATTAGTAGTTGGTAGCTTGATGTATGCTATGGTATGCACTAGGCCTGACATTGCCCATGTAGTGGGAGTAGTGATCAGGTTAATGAGTGATCCAAGTAAAGAGCACTGACATGCAGTAAAGTGGATCCTTCGATATTTGAGAGGGATCATAGGAGCAGCATTGTGTTTCGGTGGATCAGACACTACATTACGTGGCTATGTAGATTCGTACATGGCATGAGATTTGGATAGTAGGAGGAGTACGATAGGTTATGTATTTACGGTTGGTGATACAACAGTGAGTTGGATTTCACCGTTACAAAAGGTTGTGGCTTTGTCAACCACAGAGGTTGAGTATGTTGCTGCCATAGAGGCAAACAAAGAGATGATTTGGCTAAAAAAGTTGCTTGATGAGTTGGGTCATAAGCAGGAAGTTAGGAGACTACACAGTGATAGTCAGAGTGCTATTCATTTAGAAAATAATTCCGCTTTCCACTCTAGGACGAAGCACATTCAGCTGAGATATCATTTCATCAGGGCAGATTTGGAAGAAGATAAGTTGAAGCTGGAAAAGATTCATACCAGTCAGAATCTTACGGATATGATGACCAAGGCGGTCACAAGGGAGAAGTTGAAGTTGTGTTCAAATTTGATTGGCCTTCATGGTTGATAATGAAGGATTAAGAACTTTTCTCAGTGGAAATAGTCTCTAAGGGGGAGATTGTTGGCGTGTGGAACCTGTTTTTGGTCTTCTCGAATCAGTGTTAAAGTGTTGGAGTTCAAACGGTTAAGTTTGGAGACTTCAAGAGAATGTAGTCGTCTGCTGTGATGTTGTTGTGTTGTTGCTGTTAATATGTTGTTAATTGAGTGTTAACATCGTGACAGTTTTTCCAGCCGTGGGAAGTTGAAAGGTCACGACTTTCAAACTTCTAGGGTCGGCTTTAGGACTTCTTAAAAAAATTGTAATCCTATAAATAGAGGTGTTAGGGTATCTTGAAAATATCTTGAGTGTTCAAGAGGTCTCGAGTCTTTATGATCAAGAGGTGATCAAGAGTGATCTAGGTTAAGTAATTGTGGGTTAATTGTGGTTTAGATGTGGTTTAACATCTTTGGAATTTTTTTGTGAGTTCATAACTGAGAGAAGACTGTGAGAGTTGTTTTACTCTTGTTGATAATAAAATCTGAGCAAGTTCTTTGTGGATGTATCCCACATCGGGTGAACCACATTAAATCTTGTCTCGTCTTCTTTTGTGTATTATTTTTTTATGTTGTTATATTTCTGCACGTATAATTCTGCTATATAGTTTCCTATTGTTATGGTTTGAGGAATTGTTTCCACATATTTTTTCTCTAATTCCTAACAGAATCAAAGACACCATGGGGATCATGTGAGAGACTACACGAGACTACAAATGGATGGCCCACAGGTACACGAAACTAGAATTTTTATCCCTATCAATTAAAAACATTTAATTTTGGTAAAAATTGCACTTAATTAGGGTTTTTAGGGTAGAACAATGCACATGCGCGGCCCTTGGGGCACACCTATGCTCATAGGGGGGCACTCATGTATTTTTCTTAGTTGAGTGTGGGCGCGGACATGCTAGCACTAATAGAGGGAAGCCTATGCAAATTTTTTCAGGTGAGCATGGGCGCGGCTGTGCCAGTGCATGAGGAAGGGCGCTTATACATCATTTTGCCAAGCGACGAGGGCATGGGCGTGCTAGCACATGTAGATATGCACCTATGCATATAGAGTTTTTAAATGGTAAAATTTAGGTGTGCCCATGAAAAGATGGGGGCACTAGTGCATTGAGGAGGTTGAAATTTAAAAAATGGAGTGAGCCTATGCACTAGGGGTGCACTGGTGCCGACTGGGGGGTACCTATGCACTATAGACACTTTTAGAATGTTTTTTAGAAGAAATGGAGGTTTTAGGAAACCCTAGAGGATTAAAATAGATGATAAAATAAAAGAATTTTATGGTAAATTAGAAAAATTAGATGGTAGAATAGAAGAAAAAGAATTAGATCATAATAAATGACCTGATTGACCTTGCAGGTGGACTTAGATGCTTTAGAGACGTGGGAACAACATGGGAAGCTCCGGGCCTATGAGGCGACATTCAAACATCGGGACCAAATTTTCTTGGAGATCACATTGGAGGTGAATGGTTTATCATATGTTTCCCACATGCCACGGATTACATTGGATCACAACCTACTCACAACCTTAGTTGAGAGATGGAGTGATAGTTAGACATTTCATCTTCCCAATGGAAAGATGAGCATCACTCTGGAGGATGTGTGGTGGATTCTGTGAGTTCCTATTCAGGGTCACTTGATCACATACGATGGTCACCAGGGCCGTATTGAACGAGCATAGCCGAGCTATTTGGAGTGGTAGACATACCCCACCAGGGTATGACTACCAAAATTAGGAGGTGTGTGACAGATCAATGGCTGGGACAAGTCCTTACGTTCTTGTTAGATCTTGTCAGTGGCATATTGTTTCCTGATAAGACCAGTACATGATTCCCTCTAGGTCTCATTAGAGTGATTCACGACTTGCTTCAAGGAGAGTTTTACTATTGGAGTCAGTGTATACTAGCTCATTTATACGTTGATTTACTCTTGATAACTTATCATGGACATAGGTCTGTAGGTGCTTCCAATTTATTACATATATGGGTCTGGGATCACATTGCAATATGATGCCCTATTAGAGCATTGCGAGCTCAGGCCATTAGAGATCCTTCCGTCATGGGCTAGGTTCCAAACAAAGATGATATTTGGAGCCACATGGGGGACACTGATTACTACATGTGATATTCTCATGAGGTACAACCTCATATGATCACATGGTGGCCATGCAAGTTGTATCATTGGCCTCTGGATGCCGTTGAGTTTAGTACTACTGCATTAGAACATTTCATTCTTGGGAGCAAGAGCCATATAATGGAGTAGTACAGAGTGGACCGGGTCTAGTGTCAGTTTGGTCTCATCTAGGGGATTCCTGGTGATAAGATGTGGTATGTACGTAGGTACAGAGAGGCCTTCCATATGGGGCCCTGGATCATGCTGGGATGAGTGTGCACTAGATTTTTACAGGTGGTTCCACAACTTTAGGTATAGTGGGCACAAATACTGGATCCAGGGACGACATGATATTATGCAGTGTGGTATGCAACAGTGCTACCACAGAGATTGAACATACTACAAGAGGTATTGGATGCAATAACATAGGGGGGATAGGGCCCAGATCCTAAGGCCCAGGCACAATCTTAAGCATAGGTAGGTCCACAGGGAGGACCACATATAGGGATACTAGTGTAACAGGTGCTAGTTCAGCAGCAGGTTTTAGTGTAGCAACAGGTAGTGGTGCGACCACATGTATTGGCACCACGGATGCCCCTTTAGGTTCCATTACGGGAACCTTTGCAGGAATCCCCTTGCGTGAGTCCACCACACATTCCACCAAAAGGTGGAGGAGATGGCGTGGGTAGAGAGGATATGGAGGAGGATGTTCAGGACGTACATGTTGGTGGGTAGGTGGCTGCGTTGTAGCAACAACTATAGGAGGTCACAACTCTATAGCTCCAAGTTGCAACTGAGAGGGACCAGATTGTTACTCAAAGAGACCAGGCTATTACATAGAGAGACCAAACTATTGCAGATGGGGATCAACTCATGACAGAGCAAGATCAGGCCAGGACAGAGAGAGTACAAGCTATGACTGAGTGAGATCAGGTGATCGCAAATAGTCTACAGCTACAGGCAGAGAGGGATCGAGCTGTAGCAGACAGAGCCCAATTTTGATATGCCAAAATCCCCAATATGACATTTGTTGAAAAATAAAAAATAATTTATTATGAGTAATTAGAAATATTGTTGTGTAACTCCAAAATTAAAAATGAAAAGGTTTAATCGGAGAGGAACTTGTCAAGACACTATTATTTACATTAAACTAATTGTAAAATTGTAATTTGGAAGTTACCGTTGTAACCTTTAGTAATGAAACCGAATTGGGCAAAGTATTATTTAAATGGCTTGTAAAACTGGTTGAGGTTCCCGGGGAAATAAGATTTTTTTTTTTTGAAAATTTCAAAGAGCTTGTGGAAATTTTCCAAAGAAGCTATTTGTAGTAGGGCTGTGGGTAGGAGGGAGGGGTTCCAGAGGAGTCCTAATCAGGTGTATAGAGTACAACCTCAGATGGTTCTTGGCCAGGGCATCGGTTTGTGATTTTAAGCATATTTCCTTCCCCTCATTAATGCAGCCATGGTTATGGTGCTTACATCCAAGTGGAATGAGATTTGAGCATAACAAAGCCCATTGCCAAATTGAGATAAGTTCCTTCTCTATATTTTGGTTGTATACTGTGCAATTACGGAAAGAAATTAAATAAAAGAGTACATTATTGTGGTTCTTTTATTTTTAATATTTTGTTGGAATGAATATTTAATTCAATTGTGATATGAAACTATATTAATTGATATTGCATTATTAATTTATTTTTTACAGTTCTTCTCTGTATTGATTTCCGAAAACAAAATAAATTCTACATAGGTGTTTTGTCATTGGTTGATTTAAAATAAATATAAGTTAATATTAAGTGGAAAATTATTAACTCTTGTTTTGTTTTTTTACTTGCATAATAAAATTAAATAAAGTACTCAACTTATTTTAGCGCATTTCAATACTTAACTTCCAAAAAAAAAAATATTGTTTTATTAATAAATGTCTTTCAAAAACGGTTTAATATTTTAAAAATATGTATATTAAAATATTTTTATAAAATAGTTGAAGATAATTTATTTAAAAGAGTTTAATTTTTATTAAGTGTACAAATTTTATATTTAAGTAAAGTAAAATCTAAACTTTATACTATTCACCAAACATTAAAACATGCCTTATAATTCTACCGTAAGATGTATTTACTTTCCATTATCACATTTAAAATGTTATGTAAAAAGTAGAATTTTCCTTCCCTATATATATTTAAGTAAAGTAAAATCTAAACTTTATACTATTCACCAAACATTAAAACATGCCTTATAATTCTATCTAGATGTATTTACTTTGCATTACCACATTTAAAATGTTATGTGAAAAGTAGATTTGTACGGTGGAGTTATTTAAATATATAATGTTTTATTTATTATTATTATTTTAAAAGTAAATTATATCTTTTTAGTTTAACATTAAATAATTTAAAATATTATGAAATATTTTTATATTTATAAAGATAATGGATATAATTTGATGCATATTTGTAATAAATATAAATGTAATTTATTAAATAGGTAGTTAATGCATTTTAAATATAAGTGTTTAAAATACATTGGTAGGATTTTTATGTGGTAAAATATTAGGACTTTTAATTGAGTTATTAATATCTATCATTCATAATGACTTGCTTTCGAATGTCGAAATGGTTTTTTTTCTTTCTTATTCTATTTAGAAATTAATTTTCTAATTAAATTATTATGTAGTTACATTTTTTTGAAATATAAAAATGTTAATATGTCGTCGTTTCTTTTATGTGGAAAGTCTTTCTACATTGTATAGTTTGGTGTAGAAAGTGTCATTTTGCGTATGATTATTTGTCATTATGTTAAATGATGTCGTCGAACCTTTTCCTGGTGTGGGGAAAAGTGGTGTTACACCAGTTGTGGATAGAGTTAGCCAGTGTGAGAAAAGAACGCGATACCCTTCAAAAGATAGACAATACTTTAGGGGTACATTTATTGATTGGTTAAAGTGCCTTCATAGCAGCCGAGGCTACATATTACATGATGTAGTATCATGTGATTATCCCTGTCGAGAAGAGAGCTTCTGAGTATAGTCAGATAGCTGGCAGTATGTCCCGATCTAGATCTCATAGGCCATCGCGATCAACGCGATCTGTATAGGGTCCTTCAGGACAACAGGCCTCAGAGTAGCACAGATCAACACAACACGGTGTAGTGCCTTCCACATGTCCAACAGCTCAGATGCCCTCGCCTAGTGGCAGACCTAGACCAGGCAGTCCCGATGAGGGTGAGAGTCATGGTTAACTCTCTTATTGATGTACTAGATGTATTTTTTTGGTGTATCACCTTGATATGAAGGCATACTTTTATACGGATGTATATGTATTATTTTTTTACCATGCCTCATGATGAAGGCACATTTTTTGTATAGACGCCCATGACGGCTTATCATATCAAAGGTATTTTTGAGACATATTGTTTTGTACACATGGACATTTATATTTATGATGATGCATGATGATTTTATGGATTACTGATGTATCACGTTTTGTGAATGAAATATCATGCTTAATCTGTATGTTTTATATTTATATCACATGTTTGTTAGATTATGAGATAGCCTTAGCTGATGTCATACTACATGTTGATGAGATAATTTAAGTAAAACATGTTTTTATTTTTGATATTGATGTGGGGGGGATAGATTTTTGATCATGCACAACCCCTCTTGCCCCATTGATGATACGGTATTTGATGATTAGCTTGAGCATACATGTGTGATGTAGAATTATATTTTATTCATATATGATGTATAGATGTGATGGTTTATTTGATATGATGATGAAATGATGATAAAATGTAAAAGTAAAACAATAAGCATAAGTTAAACATATCTAATCAAAGCAACACAATTATCTACAAGTATGCAAGATAAAATGAACTCAATACAATGCAATGTAGATTAAAGTAATATTCAATCTAAGTAAGCACGTGAATCTAATTTAAAGCACACAATATGAAAAAGAAATGCAACTAAAGCCATACAAACCAACAACTAAAAGTAAGCAAACTACTACTTTGTTTTTGTGGGACATTTTTGGGATGTTTTTCGTTATATTTGGTTTTATCTCTAAGATAATTTTATATTGTTTTGGAGTCTTCTACGAAATGTATTTGAATGTTTTTGATTTTCTCAACTAACATATTTGCATGTTTTGGGATTTCCAAAAATTTATACGAATTTTTTCTAAAAAGTTTTCCAAAATGAATGTGCAAAGAAATGAAGAAACGTGGATGCCCCTAACGTTAGATGGGATGTACAAGGGTAGAATGCCACATGTTATGTTCCAGAAGTGACGTTGCGAAGGTGTCCCCAACGTTAGATGGGATGTACAAGGGAAGAATGCCACATGTTATGTGCCAAAAGTGATGCTGCGAAGTTACCCCCAACATGAGATGGGAACATTCAAATCCAAATTCTCCACATTCAAAATGTTGGATCAACCAGATCAGGACAAAGAGGGACAGGCTCATAAGGGACTTAGACGAAGGCAAAGACTATCTTTTAGAACAAAGCGACCATACTCCTAAACCTAAAATGGTCATGAACAACATACCCTCCAATGGCACCGGAAATCAATTTTCACCAAAGGACTTGTCCAAAATGCCACCATTACGTGGTTTTCACTATTGGACACACTTGTTTATTTCTCTTTTTCTTTTTCTTTTTTTTATACTTTTATACTTTTCTGATTTTTTAGATACCCCATACTTAAGAATAGAAGCGTTTAAGATGCATTGCGTTCATGGGTTCTCGAAGCTATTGGCCATTTGAATAGGCAAGCTTATAGGCTCCTGAACCGAACTTGGCAACCACAACATATGGTCATAGGTAATTGGGCTCAAATTTTCCTTTATTTTCTTTATCCTTATTGGTGTTATTTTGATTCTCTTTTAACACCAAGTCTCCTACCTCAAATTGACGAGGTATGAATATTTTATTGTAGCTTCGCCACACTCGATCCTGATACACTTTAAGGTGATTGAGGGCATGGAGGCATTTCTTTTCTAAGAGATTCAACTTTTCTAGTCAAGATACTATTTAGTCTTCCTCTTAATTCAAGTAATCCCTTAGCTTGATATGCAAAGAGGGGATCTCGATTTATAAAGGTAGGAAAATTTATGTACCAAATACTAAGAAGTATGTAGTGACACCTATAGGGGTGCATATATATGTTCTGAATGCCCAGAGGGTAGGGTGAATCTATAGATGCCAGTTATAGCCTGTGGTATTCACCACCTTCTCCATAATGTGAATAAGGGTTTTATTGGAAGCTTCATCTTGCCCATTACCTCTAGGGTAATAGGGGGTCAAAAACTTGATGGATATTTGAAAGTGTTTGCAAAGTACTTTTACCGTTTTATTTTTAAATTACTTACCATTATTAGTGATAATAACAAAGGGGATAATGTAGTGATAAATTATATGGTTCATTATAAATTTAGATATTTGGGGACCTTCTATATAGGTAAGAGGAACAACCTCTACCCATTTGGTGAAGTATTTAGTAGCAGATATAATGAACTTGTGACCATTTGAGGAGACAAGGTTAAGTTTTCTTATTAGATCAAGACCCCACTTTGAGAATGGTCAGGATGTCATGATTGGTTACAAGGATTACACCGACACATGTATTAAGTTGCCATATTTTTTACAATCCACACATTTCTTCACATGTTGAAAACAGTCACACTCCATGGTAGGCCAATAATGACCTACTCTCATTATTTTCTTTACAAGGACAATCCCATTAGTATGAGCTCTATAGATGCCTTCGTGTACCTCCTTGATTGCTTGGATGGACTCATTTGAATTTAGACAGTGTAACAGATTCCCATTGTAGCCTCGATGGAAGAGGGTGCCCCCAAGAATGGTTTAACGAGCTATATGCTGGATGAGTGTTATATAGGAAACCTCATTCTCACGTAGGTGAAAGTCGATACTGGAAGCCACTAAAAAATTTAAATGATGGAGGGCTTAGGACCTGAAATGCAGATGTGGATCTATGGGCGCAATGAAGATAAATACGTGATAAAATAAGGTAGATCTCCAAAACTGAAACATATGGGATTAGATAACAATATGCAAGGGTTTCCCGGATAGTCCCGGTTCCAAGAGGATATTAACTCCCTTGGAGGATGTCAACCCCTGTGTCTAGAAAAATAGCAATAAAAAATGAACAATATATATCATGTAGAAATAATGAAATACAAAATGATAAGTAACTAAAATGACGAGGGGACTTAGCTTGTGCTCTGATATGGAGATGAACTGGGCATCAGGATGGAAGGATAACGAATAATGGAAAAGATTTCTCTCCCACTTGTAGAACTTAATTATGCTCTTTCTTTTCCTCTCTAGGTCTAGGTCCAGGTCTTTTATGTCCTTCCAAGTTTTCCAGGGTCGTTTGAAAGATGGGGGAAAATCCATATTTATAGCTTGGAGGTGAGGTTAGATTTGGGTTAATGAGTAATCGGGGTTGGGTAGAGTAACCTGAGTTAAGAGGTATGATGTGTTCACGTGGGGCCCACGGTTTGACTTATTAGATGGAGTGGGAGCATGATTGACATGGTAGGTGAGATAAAAGATTCCATCTTTTGAATTTAAGAAAGGGGTGTCAGATGGGTATATTAATACCCATGGATTGAATAATTTGATATGGGAGAAATTCCAAAATTCCAATTATCAAATGGGTCCACATGGAGCCCATTTGATAATTAATTAAATAACGTGAGTAAATAAATAGAATTTATTTAAATTTAGGAAATATCAAGGTGAGATGGGAAGTTGCATGAATGTGAGATGACTGAGGGGTGCTATACCAAAAATTGGTGTCTACATTTGCCCCTTTTTATTAAGTGGTTTGTGATAGCAAGCCACGAGACAAAAATAAAAAAGGGTTGGATGAAGTTATGTGTCTGAGAATGGATAAAGACATGACGAAAGGAAAAATGCCTCAGGGAAAAAAGGATCACAATAACAATGAAAAATAAATATGGTGGTGACTCCAATATCACATTGGTAGAGGACAATTGTAGTCTCAATGGAGACATACGCCAATGTTCTACATACCAGTGAGTGGGTGAAGACCACTATAGTATGGATGTAAACCAAGATGACCAATGGGTCATAGGAAGACATCAAAATATGCACAACTGAATGTGAAAGATGTGTGAAATCCTTTGTCAGCGAGGAATCGACCGAAAAATCATGCGTCTGCAAAAGGGATGAGGATGAAGATAAAGGTGCTCCAACATAGGGCACGAGAAGGAAAAAAAGTGAGTTATATGTCTCGACAAATACAAGGATGAAAAGGTGCCCCAACATAGGATACAAAAATGACATAGTGGAAGATGGATGTGTAAGTAAAAATTCCTTAGGGGGAATAATCATAAACGTGGGAATGATGAGCAGATAGGATAGAAGGGTGAGATAAAATGTCATAAAAGGGTGATAAATATGATGGTAACCATGTTTCATAAGAAAGATACATAAGTGTTAACAAATTAGAAGGTGAAAAAGAAAAATTAGTCCTACTTGTTTGATAAGTAGGATAAGAAGTAAAGATACTTTTGCAACAAAACAAAATCAAAGAAAATATTTATGGAAGAGAACAAGATCAGATAGGTGATGGTCGTTATGGTATCTTCCAAGAAAAAAAATGTCAAAGGAAGATGGGAAGATATTCTTAGAAATGGATATGATGATGCCCTGCAAGAGGACTGAAGATAAAAAATGTGACAGGGTTCTTAAAAAGAGAAGAGGTCAATGTTGTAGAGAGAAGAATGAGATGGGATGTAATAGATTGATGGCGGTACATAAACAGAGAAACATTGGCATTGACCATGAATTCTAGGTGTGAAGAATGTAATGAGAAAGAGGAAAGGGAATAGACAGGAGGACTAGTTGATTATGAGAACAATAAGAAAGATCGAATGTGAATGTGACATGGGTATGGAATAGAGGGACGGAGATGGAGGAGGATAAAATAAGGAATGAAAGGGGAAGAAGAAGATAACAGAGAATGATTATAGAGAAAGGGGGAAATGAAGAAGGACAAGAAAATAGAAGACAAGAAAATGACAAAGCAGAGGGTGAAATTATGAAAAAGAGAGAGAGTTATTTAAAAAAAAGTTGTGAAGGAGGATGAAGTAGAGGAAGGTAGAGAAGTAATGGAAAATGAAAGAGATGATAGAGAAAAGAAAATTGAAGGAATCAGATCACAGTGAGTAAATCCAAGGCAAAGAATATGGAGCTGACCACATGGAAATGCATGTAGATGGTGGGATGATAAAAAATATGGGACAATGCTGAAGAGTCAGGTTATTGATGGGGAAGTAAGGAGGAAGTGTGAGGTAAAAAGGGGAAGAAGACGATATAGAGGAAGTGAAATAAGATGAGGATCAAAAAGGAGGAGAAGAAAACATAGAAAATTATGCAGAAAGAAGGGAACCAAGAATGAAGATATTCGATAAAGAGTGAGAAGCATAAGGAACGTAAAGAGAAGCTTGAGGGGAGGAATGACATGGATTGGAAAATATGCGGGGATGCATGAGATGAGGATAAGTTGATGATGAGAAAATAGAGAGAGGATGTATGATGAAGACAATAAAGAAATTGGCAAGGAAGAATGAGAGATGGAGAGGTGGCGAGGAAAAAAAGAGGAAGGGATAAGAGAGGCAATGGCAGTAAATGGATGTTAGGAGAAATCCACCGATAATGATCAATAGGAAAGGATGAGACAAAATATAAGACGAGACGGAAATTAAAAGAGGAATGGAAGGGGGAAGGCCAATGAAGGGACATTAGGAGAAGTCCTCTGATAATGATCATACGACACAGAGGAAGGAAGGAATGAAGATAGAATGGAGGGGGTCAAAGAAAAGGGTCTAGGCTGTGCAGAATGAGGATGAGTGATTTTTAGGAGAAGCCCACCGATAAGTATTAACGCGGAAATAGAATACGATGATGAAATAATGTTAGGGGATGATCAATGAAAATGACGGGTAAGTATGGGGGTAGATATGTGGGAGAACTCTAGAAGATGGAGTGGAAAGAGTAAAGAAAGGAGGGATAACGATGTGTAGGAAGATGAAGGCGAGGAGAGGACACAGTGGATGAGAATGAATGAAAGAAAAATGAAGAAACAAGACACAAAAGGAATGGGGAAGCAACGGTTAAGTAATATTACCAAGCAAGGGATGTTGGAGATGAACAAGGGACAAGTAGGAAGTGGTGTTTGTGAGAATGAAAGAGGAAGTGAGAGGATGTGATGATGGGGAATGACGAGAAAATTTAGATGGTGGAATGTGGAGTGGTGGTGTAGAATGATTGATCATGCTTAAGAGGGACTCTTAAGTAAGATTGCCATGTTGCAAGAGGAGTTAAGTAAGATCACCAAACTGGCAGTGACGATATAGAAGGAGAAAGACAACATTGTAATGGATATAGGTGTGGAATGGTTGGTTGGAGTGGACATGTACGATGAGAGGAAAGAGACAGAAGATGAGAAAGATATGATGGGCGATGAAAGGGTCAGATGGAAAACCATTCTTAAGAGGGACTCTTAAGTAAGATTTCCATGCGACGTGGATGGTTAAGTAGGATCGCCAAGTCGAAGAAGAAGAAGAATGATTAAATGACTGAGTAGTGTATACCAAAATGGAAGAAGAGATGAAAGAAGGTGATATCAAGGTGATAACAAGGAAACAAAGGAGTGTGATATGAGTGGATGGACGAAGATATGTAATGTATATCGAGAGTGTAAGGGTAATCCTTAATTGGGATGCCCACATGGTGGGAGTGAAAATTTAAGAGTATCAAGTGAAAAAGGCAATTGTTGTTCGATGAAAGAGGAAATGGTGGAGAAGATTCTACAACGGGAGGATCCATGGAAGAAGATATACCTTACATAATATTTTCTGGCTGTTTGAATGGTTACATAAGATTGTCAAACTGAAAGTGGAAGAGTGAAAGGGAAAGTCAAGAGGAAAGACAAGGAAGATATCTGACATGGTGTATGGGGACAAAAAGGTAAGAAGGATGATGTGGAGATAAATGGCGATGACTGGAAATGGGGAGTGAGGAGCAATGGATCAAAGACATTGTTGAACATGTTGAGATATAAGGAGCTGTAGGATAATGAAATTTCCTGAGAAAGATCCTCAAGTAGGATTTGTAAACTACAATGGTGATCAAGTAGAATTTGCAAACCGAAAAGTGTATTTGCGAGCACATTCATGGAAATTATGGATCAATAGTGTGAAATTTGATGTGATTTTGATAAAATATTACCTTGATGAGATGAATGGAACATAGTTATAACAAGGGCGTACAAGGAAACTATGCTTCAAACTAGATTAGAGATAAACAAGAAAGGTTTCCACTCAAGGCATTACACTTACAAATGATAGCAGGTGTTAACACATAACCAACGATAGTTAGTTATACCAAAAGATCGTGAGGGAAATATGAATGAAAGATGCTCGTAATCCTAATGTTGAAATGACAAAGGGATTTAAGATGTAACTTGTACACGGGAAGAGGGATCTCCATAGATGGTTGTTCCTTAAGCCTATGCCCCAGCTCTGGGAAAGGGGAAGAACAACTGAAGAAAGTTGATCTATGCGGGAAGCTTTGTAAGAATGCTGATAAAAGGAAGGTTGATCAATGTGGGAAACCTTCCAAATGCCAAAATAACAGAGTAGCCATCCTTCAAGGGTATGGTCTACTTTATTCATAATATGGATGGAAATAATAATATGTATGATAGCCATCCTTCAAGGGATCAGTCTATTTCTTTCGATTTTGTTTTGATTTTTGATTTGTATGATTTTCTTTTTCTTTTTCTCTTATTTTTTGCATGAGCAATTGTCCTTCGAGGGATCAGTTTGTTTTTTATAACTTTGTTTTTTCCTTTTGCATACATGAATTTAGCTTTGCATGTGAGAGAGCCGGAAATAGCTTAAGTAAACAACTTAGGAGGGGAATTGAATGTACAAGATACACCCTTGGACCCTTTGCATGGCTGCAATAGGAGAATGAGAAGGTGATGGATGTAATGGTTATGGGGTCACATCAAAGTAGTGAAGGTGGACCACATAATTCAGATCATAACAATGACAAATAGAAGGAGCTAAGGATATAACTAAGTGATCATTGATAGATATGCTAATAGTAGATTGGTTGCAAGTGCAATGCATTAAGAGGTTATGTTTCTAGTTTACCACCAAGATAGAGAAGACATTAAGTTGCAACAAGATGAGATGATAGTCAAGCAGGAAATAACACTATGTCTTTAAGGAAGCAAAAATATGACCATGACGATGGATTTGGATGAAAAAAAATTATGCCCAGAGAGAGACACAAATATAGAAGGACAAAAATGGCCACAAATGTGGACTTGATAAAACAGATGGTGCCCCAAAAGAGGCATAAACATGGTCACAATGGTGGAATTTGATAAAAGGGTCCCTCAATGGAAGGAAAAACATGGCCTCAAAGGAGGACTTAGAACGAGATGAGGATTTGTACATAATTAATTTAGATTGGATGAATTTGGAGAAGGTAAACAAAACAATGTCAATAAGCAAAGTCCCCTAGTGACAAGGAAGTTATACAGATGATATGCTCAAGGGCGAGGGAAGGTTGTTCCCCCAATGAATTAAATGTGAAGGAGTTAAAGGTTGTCGAAAGAGTTTAGATGAGATTGTTTTAGAGTTGGATGGGATACACGATCGGAGACCACAAGTGTGCTTGGCAAGATAAGTGGTATTGATGAACAATGGAGGACCTTCCTTAGGAGGAATGGCATGGGCTGGAGGGATATTAAGGGATGATATGGATGGAGGAATCATGGGAAACTCAACAGATGGGATATGAATTGGATTCGATGTAGATGGGGAAGGAACTTTCCCCTGAATGTGGAAATCATCTTTCTCAATAAGTTTGTGGACGATTGTTCGAAATGCCTTACAATGTTTGATGTCATGGCCTAGGGTATGATGATAAGTGAAACTGCAATTAGGATTGAACCATGATGGATTGGGAACAGAGGGATTAAAGGATTTTAATGGGAGGAAGTGTGATGGCAGATATTCGAGTTAAATGTCAAAGGATATCTGTGTAAGACCCCATTGAAGTGTCATGGGAAAGATAGCTCTTGTGGGTTTTGATAGGATATCTCAGCTTGGAGTTAGGAGAAAAAGTGGATGTGGATTGATTGTTGCAAGATGTCGTAGATGAATAGACTAATCCTAAAATAGATGTTGTGGCATTGGATTTTCGAGAAGAGGGAAAATCTGAATGTTTTTGAGAATGCATAGGGGACTGTAGGAGATGTTTTCCACGAGCCTTAGACTTCAACCAAGAAGATTTACCTCTAATAGGGATGATAATAATCTCGACTGGAGGATCTGACAGTGGTGGCGTGGTTATTAATGGATAAAATTTCCTAAAACAAGATGAGGATGTTAATGGGGAGATAAGTGTTTGTATGATGTGATTAATTATATCTATGTGAGATGTGGATTGTTTCGGTTTTGGCATGGAAAGAGTTGATTTTGTAGAGGGATAATGTAAACCATCTTTATTTGATTTAGGTGGATGTTTTGGTTCAGTAGATGTTTCAAAGGGTATCTTTGATAGGGTTGCAGATTTAGAGGATTTGGTTGGTGTGATAGGCAAATTAGGCAAAGAGTATTGGGGTAGACTGAGTGATGTGGCCATGGGCGAGGATATAGGTAAAGATGCCAGGGTAGAGATAGGTGGATTTGTTAATATGATAGATATAGGGGTAGTTGGCATAGATAAATATGTAGGGATATTTGGAGATGTGGGTGATGTGATAACCGATGGAGTAGACATCATGGGTAATGCAGCAAATGCACGAGCATTTTTGGGTGTAAAAGTAGATGGGATTGGTTGTCTCATGAATGTTTCGAGGGGTAAGAATGATATGTTTTCTAATAGGGTCGATGTCGAAGGTGGGGCTGTAAAGGTACATGTGGTAGAATTGAGTTTAGTTGGGATGGTTGTAGAAAGGAGTGATGTAGGTGTAGTAATAGGTGTGTTTAAGGTAGTTGTGGGTGAAGGAATATATGTAAGAGATGTAGGGATATGTGTGGATATCAACAAGGCCGAAATAGGTGCTAAGAATGAATCTAATGTGGTAGATTAGGATATGATCAAAGTGGATGAAGTAGATGTTATAGTCAAATTTAATGTAGATGTCATAAGGGTAGAAGAAGGTGTAGGTTCAGGACAAGTAGTAAAAGTTGACATGGGTGTGTTAGGTTTTGAATAAGGAGTGGGCATAATGTCTAAGGTAGGAACATGTGGAGTTGTTGACGAGAAGGGATCTTGATTGACAGTGTTAACGGTGTAAGCATTTTGAAGTTGAGATGTAAAGGGGGTGGCTTGATTGGATGGTGGTTGATTAGGTAAAGTTTGAGCATTAGAGCTATCAATTTTGATATCCCCTTGATTTATGAGTTGTGGAACATGGTCTTTGAAGGAACAACATCTATCAATGTCATGACCTTTGACTCGATGATATTTACAATAATGGGCTTTGTGATACCAAGCAAACTTGGCTTGTGAATTGTCCACGGGTTGTATGGGAGGAATTTGGATGGAGTTTACGGCCATCAATTTGTCAAACACAGAGCTATATGATTCTCCTAAGAGGATATAGTTAACTGTTGGTTGAGGGATTTGTTGTTGAGGCCATGTGCTGGATATAGATGCGGATGAGGGTTTAATGACCACAGTGTTGGCTTGACCCTTAAATTTTTTGTTATGTGTGAGTGTTTAGTATATTCAACTATAGGTTTGGTCGATATGAGTTTAAGATGACCCTGCTCAATGGCATAGGTTTCGAGTTTGCGGGCCATTGTGAAAGCTTTGTCAAAGGTTCAGAATGATTGGATTTGTAAAGTAGATGTTATATGTTTTACACATGAACGCAAGAATAATTTGATGAGTTTAGTTTGTGGAAGAGTAAAGGACATTTGGTTTATAACACCACACCATCGTGTGACGAAATCGGCGATGGGATCATTTTCAAACTGTCGGATGGTGTATAGGTCAATAGTAGTAGTTTTGCGTGTGATATTGATAGAAAAGTGTTTTAAGAAAAACTATGCAAGTTGGGTGAAAGAGGATATGGAATGTTGTGGGATACTATTGTACCAGTCCAACATAGGACTAGACAAAGACATGGGGAAAGTGCAAAAAAGTAGATCATGATCATGAGCAACAAGACAACATGCGTGTTTAAATGCGAGGAGATGTTGTTGGGGATCTTCCTTGTTGTTGAACTTAGTAAATGCGGGAAGTTTCCAATGAGGAGGGTAGGGTTTAATTGGAATCGACGGATGAATCAGTTCATTACAGATGTGTTCATAGGATAAGGTATTCTTGGGTGCTAAGGTAACAGTTTCTAAATTACCTAATCAATTCATTAAGGCATGAATTGAATCACTCGATGTGCTGTTAGGTTGAGATTGAATTGGTTGTGTGGTTTGAAATGTAGTTTGATAAGATGAATGGTAAATTTGTAGATGTGTGAGTAATTGGAGAATCATTTGATAAGGTGGTTGCGGGCGGGATACTTGATAAGATGGTTGATAAACTTGTGGGTGTGCAGGTGTTTGGGGAGTTGTTTGGTAAGGACTAACATGTGTGTCATGGGTTAGGATTTTTGCATAGGCTGACTTTGAACAATAGGGACATGATGTGTTTATTGAAGTAGGGAAGGTTGTTGTGGTAAATGATAAGTGGGGATATGGGTATTAAGAGGTTGAGACGGGTGGAGTATACGATGGGCATGAATGTAAGTGTGAAGAGCTTGAGATGACTGGACATGCATATTAGTAACATATGAAATGGAATTGTCAAAATGGGATGTGGGTGGAATGTGATCCACCAATTTAGGAGGTTGGGAGGATTGAGAGATTTTAGAAGATCTTTGGAGTAAGAAGTCATACATGGGGTTAGGAGGAGGCCTGAGTGTCTCCAGAGGAGTGGGAGATGGTGGTGTGGTCGGTTTAGGAAGATTAGCTTGATAAGGGATATGAGGGTTAGTTTTAAGACAAGGATAGTCGTGCATGACATGGTTCTTAGGAAGCGAGGTCATGGAGACTGGAGGTTGAGTAACTGAAGGTGTGGTTTTGAGTGTAGAATCTTGTTGGGTGAGGTCGTTAGAGGAAGTAACTTTATTGGGTGGAGGACATTGGTGTTTTGCTTCGATTTGAGAGAGAGTGACAATAGATATGAAATAGAGGAACATTTTTTTATGTAATTTGTTGACAAACAAATCAAGCAACATATTTTTTATCATCTTGATCATTTATGAGATGTGAAAAAAGTAAAATGGATAATAAATTTGCTTAAAGAATGGAATTCTAAGGTTGGTTTGAGGTAGTTTTGGCTAGGGAAATGTCAAAGACGGTTTCTTGTTGGGTGTTCAAGTCCCAATCAGTTAACCAGGTGAGAGGAGTATTTCAATGTGTTGATTTTGTTCGTGAAGTTTTAGGCAGTGTGTGATAAGTGAGATGTAGAAGGTTAGACCCCTTATTTAGGCTATGTGAGCAAGTAAGATGTATGAGGTTCATTTTAGACCAAATTCAAAATGTGGCATTTAATGCAGGAAATCACTCAAGAAAGGGAAATTACAATGCAGAAGAGAGAAAATAGAGAAAATGAGTAAAACCTGGAGAACACTTTTCCCCATTTTTTGATTACACGTGATAGTGACTTATTTTGAAAGCACCACTCAGTGGTCTGGAACGTCCGGGTACCCTAAAATGGCACAATTTATGACTACAGGGGGGTTGACGAAAATGTTTTGTGTGGTGTGTTTGATTTAAATATTGGTCTTTGACAGCATTAATTTTTTGGTCACAACGTTGTAGACGTTACCCTGCAAAAAGAAAAGAAATGTAATTAGCTAATGTGATTAAGATATAAGTGTCATAAATATTTTGTTTACAAATATTGTTGTTGTAAACAAAAAGTAAAAATAAATAAAAAATAATTAATTAATTTAAATAATTCACAAAATTGTAGTAATTAAGATACACTAATAGGCTATAAACTACATGAAATTAATGCTCAAAGAAATCAAGAAATACAAAAAAAATAATGATATGACATTATGAAAGATAGGTTTGTTTTTTATTTTTTGTTTAATTCCCTCATCGATAAATAAGACAAACTATAAGCGATGGAATTCAAATGATTTATTAAATGGGTTGGTCGGTAGGTTTTTTTGTAGTGGAAATGGGGGTACTTGGTCAATGTGAAATAAAAGGAGTCAGTGGGTCGATGTGATGGCAAAGTATGAGGTGGAGATCCAAACTCCCGTTGAATGGATTTCTATGGTGTTGCACGCTGTTTGTAAATATGTTCAAAATAATTGGAAGCTAATTACTATAGCGAGAATGTACAATCACTTTCCACAATTTTTTTGTGAATTTGAAACCAAGTTAGAAACAACTGGATGCATCATGCATTGGAGTATTTCTAAGTCTACAGGGATATTCATGTTCACGTTCTTTACAAGGTAAAAAATATCATTTATAAATGTGTTCTATAGAATTGTAAGCCACCTCCTATAAGGAGATTATACAGTTACTACCCAGGGAGCTTGCATTAATTCGAAAACCAAGCTAGGAACAGTTAGAAGCATTAAACATTGGGATTTTTTGAGTTGGATGTTTACTTTCTCTGTGGTCATCTGATGCCCAAGATCAAGAATTATTATAGAAAGCCTTCAAACAATTGTAGAAGAGTGTACGTATGCCCAGTTTTAACCAAGAAGTGGGACTATGAGGGGTCGTATTAAGGGAAGTAGTGCTCAACGAGCGGAGGATGGCTTGGTTGGATTGGAGATCGGGCAGGGTGTTGGTCATAATAATATAAGTAAATTTCTATGAATATGTACAAATATATAACCCACCAAACTTTGCATGAATTTGAAATTGAGTTGGAAACAGTTGGGAGGATCAAACATCAGAATCCTGTGAATCCTCCTAGATATTCACTTTCTCTGCACAACCAATGGTGGTGGAGATCATGAGCTGAGATCTGTTTATGGGAGGGAGCTGGAATGAAGCTCCACATTGAGGCGTTGGGGATGCACCTCAGTGAAAGATTGTGGCTTGGAAGGGGGGAAATTTTAGTGAGTGTTGGGAGGATGGCGAGAGGGGTAGCCGAGTGGAGTGAGTCAAAGGAATGGAGGGAGATGACATGTGGTTGAGTCAGGTGGAAGGGAACTTAGCTGGCCAAGTGGCTGAGATAGTCGGTTAGGAGTTGTGTGGATATGAGAGCTTGGGTAAGGGAGATATGGAGAGATGAGTGGGTAGTGGGAGTTGCAGTAGGGTGTGAGCTCATGGGTGGTTCGGCGAGAAGGAAGGAATATGGCAGTTCTGAAGAAACATCTTGGTAGAGAGGGGGATAAGTGGGTAAGGAGCTCAGGGAGAAGGATATAGGTGGTTGAATAACTCGGGGACGAGGCCATTAGGAGTGGAGAGTTAAGTGAAATGGATTCGACGTTGGGAGTTGAGAATTTGGAGGAGAAGGTGGTCGAGCTGGGTCTGTGGGAGTGGGAGAATGATGTGGAATGGTCGGTGGTAAGGGGGATGGATCAGCATTGGTTGAAGCAAGTTGGGAGTTGAAGGTAGTCACTGTAGTGAGCAGTGAGGGGAAAGAGAGACTCGGGGCCGAGCTGAGCCGTGTGTGAGATAGGAGTTGGGAACAGACTGAGGGAGGTGGGAATAGGTTGAGTTAGGTCTGTGGGAGGGAGATGTGATGGTCGTGCGGTTGGAGAGTGGAGGAGGACTTGGTGGGAAGTGGGATGGAGCTTAGTTAGGGTGATGGGAGCTCAAGGAGGTAGAAACCGAGGGAGGAGGAAGGAAGGGATGTTGAGTTTGTTAGGGATAGATGGGGGGTAGTGTAGGATGAGAATAATATGTGTCTATTTTTTTTAATTATGGTTTTATTTTATTTTATTTTTATTTTTTTGTTTTTTAATAATAATAACAATAAAAACTTATACCAATTATAAATAACTGGATTAAAAACCCGTGGAGACAAGAAAATCACGTACCTCAAAGGCAACCTAAATGAATGACCATACCAAATTGGCGAAGACAACACAAAAACCTTACGAATAGGTTAGTCTAAAAATGGAATACACATAAAATATATCTAAATAAATGACAACTATGAAACACGATAACCATGATACCCATGAAACCTGCACAAAACAAGTAAAGTAACCAGAAAAATGACTAGATCTAGGATCTGGTCCCACCGAATGTGCCAAAATGTTGTACAGGAAACCTCGTTCTCGCATGGGTGAAAGACGATACTGGAAGCCACCAACAACTTTGAATGATTGAGGGCTAAGGACCTCAGACGCAGATGTGGATCTACAAGTGCAATGAAGATAATTACATGATAAAATAAGATAGATCTGCAAAAATGAAATAGATGGGATTAGATAACAATATGTAGGTGTTGCCTAGATAGTCTCGGTTCAAGAGGATATTAACTCCCTTGGAGGATATCAACCCCTCGTGTCTAGAAAGATAGCAATAAACAATGAACAATAGATATCATGTAGAAATAAGGAAATACAAAATGACAAGTAACTAAAATGACGAGGGGACTTAGCTTGTGTTATGATATGGAGATGAATTGGGCATCAGGATGGCAAGATAACGAATAATGGTAAATATTTCTCTCCCACTTGCAGAACTTAATTATGCTCTTTCTTCTCCTCTCTAGGTCTAGGTCTAGGTCTTTTCTCGCCTTCCAGGTTTTTCGAGGTTGTTTGAAAGATGGGGGAAAATCCATATTTATAGCTTGGAGGTGAGGTTAGATTGGGGTTAACGAGTAACAGGGGTTGGGTAGAGTAACCTGAGTTAAGAGGTATGATGTGATCACATGGGGCCCACTGTTTGACTTATTAGATGGAGTGGGGAGCATGATTGACATGGTAGGTGAGATAAAAGATTTCATCTTTTGAATTTAAGAAAGGGGTGTTAGATGGGTATATTAATACCCATGGATTGAATAATTTGATATGGGAGAAATGCCAAAATTATAATTATCAAATGGGTCCACATGGAGCCCATTTGATAATTAATTAAATAAGGCAAGTAAATAGATGGAATTTATTTAAATTTAGGAAAGAGCAAGGCGAGAGGGGAAGTTGCATGAACGTGAGATGACAAAGGGGCGCTATACCAAAATTGGCATCTATAATGAGGGTGTGCTTTCCAACAAGGAAAATATTTGTAGGGAAAGTTCCATCATGGAGGTAATTAAAGGTTTCACCGTACCATGGAGAAAAGGGACCAAAAACCTCGCACACTAAAAAAGACTCTGGCATGCCATATGTTGGCGTTCGTAGTTGCTTGATGAAGAATGATATATCGTTGTTCACTGGTGGAATACTCAACATGGACCCTACTATAGCCATAACATTAGGTATCCTTTTTTTTGCTCTTGGTATTTATTGAAATGTGATTTGTTTGAAGAACTCTTTCAAAGAATCAACCATTCATTTGTATGGAATAAGTTTCTCATATTTTACCTTGTATTCATTTGTGACCTATTTTATAATAAGCATTGAATCACCAATGCAATTGAATCATCTGATATCCCATTTGATGGCTAGCTTCATCCCCATGATGAGAGCCTCATACTCAACTATATTATTTGTGCATGGGAACCCGAGTCGGAACGCATGTGGAATCAAGTCTCCCATAGGAGTGATCAACACCACTCCGATACCAATACCATGAAAAGGAGCCATCAAATTATAGTTTCCATACGATATATTCTTCGAGGTACATTATGGATGCATCTGGTAGTTCCAACTCAAAGGTTCAGTACCTAGTAGTGGACCTTCTGCTAGCTGATCTACTAACACATGTCCTTTAACTGAATTTTGATGTACATAATCAATGTCGAACTTGCTTGATAATATGATCCAATTCTCCATCTTTCATGTTAGTGTGGGCTTTGTAAATAGGTATTTTAATGGATACACCTTTGAATTAAGCTTGACTTTATTGTTGAGCAAATGGCATATTTTTTGGAGAGCAAATGGCATATTTTTTGGAAAGCAAAAACTATAACGAGACAAGCCTTTTCGATCTGCGGATAGTTGAGCTCATAAGCTATCAATGTTCTGCTCAAGTAGTACACCAATTTTTCCTTTAGCTCTTTATCATATTGGGCCAACAGTGCCCCAATTGCAAAGTGTGTAGCATAAATGCAGAGTAGCAAGGGTTCTCCTTCCGTGGGCGGCATGAGAACAAGGGGTTTAGCCAAGTATTCTTTTAGTAAAGAAAACACTTGTTGTTGTTCTGGCCCCAAGTTGAAATTGGCATATTTTTCAAGAAGATGTGTAAATGTATGAAATTTTTCTACTAGTTATGAAATGAATCTTCGGATGGCCTGAATCTTTCCTTGTAAGCTATGTAGTTGTTTAATATTTTTCAGGGGAGGCATCTCTATGATAGCAGTGACCTTTGCAGGGTCCACTTTTATTCCTCCTTGACACAATGAATCCTAGTAGTTTCCTAGATATCACACCAAAGACACATTTCTTCGGGTTCAGCCGAAATTTGTAGTCCTTTAATCGATGAAAGATAAGTCATAGAATCTCTGGGTGTTCTTCCTGAGTTCTAGACTTTGCTAATATATCATCTACATAATCTTCCATGATGTCACTAATCATGTCGTGAAAGATTATAGTCATCGCCCGTTGATATGTAGCGCTTGCATTCTTGAGGCTGAAGGGCATGACTTAGTAACAAAATGTCCTCCATAAGGTAGTAAAAGTCATCTTTTGTTAATCTTCCTCATCTATCTTTATTTTGTTGTATCCCGAGAAGCCATCATTGAGTGAGAGCATATCATAACCTGTTGTAGAATTGAAAATCATGTCGATGTCGGGAAGAGTAAAATCATCCTTGGGACATGATTTATTAATATATTTGAAATCGATACACACTCTGATACCGACTGGATTTTTTTGAACTGGTACCACATTAGAAATCCACTCAAAGTAGTTGATAGGCCTGATGAAGCCTACTTCTAATAACCTTTCTAGCTCTGTCTTAACTAACAAGGCGACACGAGGATGCATCTTGCGGAGATTTTTATTTATAGGCTTAGTGTCCAGGTGTACAACAAGATTGTGCACCACCAATATAGGATGAATTCCTAACATGTCTGCTTAAGATCAAATGAAAATATCTGCATATTCTCTCAAAATCCCTGTAAATGTTTTCTTCTCTTGAGCTGAGAATGAATCTCCTAACTTAATCATTCGAGGCAGCTCCTTCGTGATGATGTTAACATCGATTGTCTCCTCCACCAGTAACTTGGATTTGTCTTCCATGCACGTAGGATTAGGAGGGATATTGAGATCATCTTCCACCAAAGGTAGTTAAGATAAATCTTCATCTTTAGATGGGTACACTATCTTGCCCATGGGTTGTTCTGTTTGTTCGTCCACAAGCACCTCAAAGAATTTTTTCGCTATAGGACTTGGACTGATTCTTTCTGCAAGAATTTTCTGTAGGACTCTTGACCTTGCTTGTTTTATTACTTAAGTGTCCACACAACTCTACCTCCTCTCCGAAGTACGCACATGGGTTGAGCTTAATGGAGAATCCTTTCTTATGGTCATTTCTCGGAATGTTGTCTTTAATGCCTAAGAACTCACCAATAACCTCATTGTTCTGAAAGATGCCGATGTGTACGTACTGTTGTTGATCCCAATTCATGAGTGATGAGTAGATGAGGTCCAACATATGAGTTATAGGGGATACAACGGGTGTAACATGGGTTATGGTAAGGATAACCATGTTAAAGAATAGGTGCATAGAGGCGAAGTATTCGTAAAGACTACCTCGAGAATCTTTTTCGATTTCATTTTCAGATAAACTATCCTCACGTTCAGAAGATGCATACTTCTCATCCGAAGGATGAGACTCATAAAAATGGATGCCAATACCATATTTACCCATTATACAATGAGGTATTGGAAGATATTCCAATGAACCTTGTTCTTGACGGCCACAACCACGTCCTTTATATCTCATAGTAAGCATTATTTGATTAGGAATAGGATATCTAAGTGACCGGTAACATAAATCCATTTCATCATCATGAGGATGGAATACAATATATTTGAGTATCCTTTCATCTTCTAGAAAGCCACCTAAAGTGAAATTGTCAAAGGGATAGTTCTACCTTTATCTTTGGAACTCGTAACATGGCCTACCGTATGCTTTGGCAGATAGGGAAATGTTTTGAACTATAAGGTCCTACTTCATATCATACTCTCCACAACCGCTTGGTCTCACCTTCTTCTCCCATACATTGAAAAGATTTTGTGAGGTGGAAGCACCATTGTTATTGGTAGACAAGGTATCTGGGTCCACTCGTGAAGCGAGGTTCTCCGACTGAACAGGAACAATGATCTCCGTAGAGGGACACTCATAGCTGGTAGGAAAATAACCTGACAATGCTATGCAATGAGAAAATGGTTGGGTATCCCCTTGTATAGTAAGTATTTGTCCTTCATGTTGCAACTTTAAACACTGATGATACATTGATGGTGCATCTTATATGGCATGAATCCATGGGCATCCAAACAATATATTGTAAGGGAGCTCTAGGTCCAAGACATGGAACTTCATATTATGGGTTATGGGACCAACTTCTAATGAGAAAGTGAACATTCCAGCTGATTGACGTTCTTCATTGTCATATGCATTTATGGTGATGACCTTTTTCTCCAAATCAACTTTTGTGCAACCTAGTTGACAAACTATTTTAAGAGTACAAATATTTAGACTCGATCCGCCATCAACAAACACTCTCTTGACCTTCTTACGCTTGATTATTGCTTTAATGTGTAAGGCAAAGTTATGGGTGGGATTTTTCTGTTAAGGATTCTATGGGGCTAAATGTTATGTGTTATGAGGGAGAAATTTACACTACCATGGCCTGTAAATGTGTTGGGTCAATATCAACAGATGCTCCTGATCCCTATAAGGTTTTGTAAAGTATATCCTTATGGACGTTAGAAATCTTTAGAAGATCTAAGATTGAAATCTTAGTTATGGTCTTCTCTAATTGATATAAAACATCATAGTGACTCTCTTGAGGAGGAGGGGGAGTGGGTTCTGAGATAACAAGGTGAGCTCGTTGCATTGCCACGATGCACTCTCTTATCTTAATTTTAATTGTGTTGATTTGATAAAGTAGTAGATATACACGACCTATCAAGGCATCAAAATGGTTTGTATTTGACACATATTTAACATTCTTATTTTGAGACGATTGTCCCTGATCTGAATTTTTATTCCCTTCGTGTTTGGGAAAATGTTATTTGAAGATCCCCAAGTTTTCATTTGGAGACATGGCAGAGGCGGTGATGTCTACTTCTATATCGCCATTGTCGATTAGGTATTGAATGTAGTGTTTTAACTTCAATGAGCCTTTACGATTTTAAATCCGTAAAATTCATTATCCCTAAACCATGATGGCTTAGGTGCGTCATCCCTTAGGGTTGTGTTTCTGGATATCGAACCATGTTTACGGCCTCTATCTATTTTAGGACAGATGATATGGATTCAAATAGAGGGGTGAAAGTACGATGTTTATACTCCGTCGGAGTTCCCTTTGCAAGATTCAAAAGTGTGTGGTTTTGAATGACTTGTACTCACTTAGAGTCTACTATCCCATCACTCATGACATTTTTATTCTTATTTTGAACAAAATTTGTTTTTTTGTTTGATTTAGAATCATTGTGATCACATGAAAAGGGTTTTAGAGTTCCCCTAGCTAACAATTTTTTTTCGATTTGACTCCCTTTTTCGATTACCTCTTCGAACGTGTTGCCACGATGCATTTGCAAGTGGAACATAATGTCAGGGTGGAGGTTGGGAACAAATATACTTATCAACTATTTTTCAGGTATGGAGCAAGGAAAGCAGCTAGCTAATCCTCTCCATGGTTGCAAGAATGTAGCGAAGTTCTTGTTGGTTTGTTGTTTGGCATTGCAGAGATATAACATGGTGACATAACTATCAATATTGAATGAGAAGTGTTGTACAAAGTTTTTGGCTAATTCCGACCATGTAGATATGGATCCCTTGGGGATGTGTAGAAACCACTCTAACGCTTGTCCTCCCAAACTCTGTGGGAAGATATGAATGAGGTAGTTGTCGCTATATGCAACCTATTGACATGCCATATAAAAATATTTGATATGGTCACGAGGGTCACCTTTTCCCTTCTACTTGTCAAATTTTGGACAATCGAAGTGTCGTGGGAAAGGTTCTTGTAGCATGCCTCTATCAAATGGTTAAGGGCACAACTCATCAAAGTGATACTTTTTGTTGTTACTATTTTTTCCTTCTTTTAATGCTAAAAGGGTGTTTTTCATAGTGGATCACTCTTGATTGAGAAGATAGTCTTCTGTGGGTGGTGTAGGTCTATCTAAAGGGTTAAATCTAGGTGTATTCCCACCCCTATTCTTTGTGAGAAAGTCCTCATAAGGATCTTTTCATGTCTCCCATCGAGGAGTGTTTGTTTGGAACTTGTGAAACAAAGCTTTAGGTTGTTCCTTTGGTATGACATGTTTCAGAGGTTTCAATTTTTCCTTATTTACTTGTGAACCCAGACTTGTCAATTGGCGAGTGATAGCTTGAAATTGTTATTCTAAGGTTACCTTATGAGTAGGTGTTCCGTTACGATTTTCGTTAGGAGGAGGTTTTGCATGATGATCATGGTCCTCATGGTATTGAAATCATACTCTAACAACAGGTATACGATAGTCTCTGTTGTTTTCAAAAGGTACTTCTTCATTATTTTTTCATCCAAAAGTAGAGGCATGACCTGGGTTTAATATGTGATTAAGAGTACGATGAGAAATTTCTACTTCTTCATCTCCCCAAAACATGTTGGCGATAAGGGAAGGGTCAACTGTGGAAGGTAAGTTAGCTCTTAGTTCCACAACATGCATAAGAACCTCATGTTTGTTTTGAAATAAGTAATCGTCAATATGGGCGGGATGAAGTTCCATTTCCACATGAGGAGAATCCTCCTCTCCACCATTATGGTCAATCATGAGATTATCCTCTAAAAGAGGGTTGTCACCTCCAAATAGATTGGCTTCTAACTTTCGTGACCCCATTCTTGTAGTAGGCATACTAGAAATAGGAGGTACAACGTGAAATATCTCTACTAAGGTTTATTAAAAGGGAACCTAGACAAATTTGTGTAGCGTAACGACGCTAAGTCGTCTCAAAGAATGGTGACTATCAAATAGCCACAAATCCAATAGGTCAATATGAACCTAAGAACCAAAAGAATAAAGAATGATCTACCCTAAAAAAGTAATATATGACACGAGTTTTTCTAGAACAATACAATGACGTATAGTATTCAAATCTAGTCACACAAAAAATTCTACTCCCTGTGATTTCAAGATAGGTTTGAAAAAAAATAATGACAACACAATATCACCAGATAGGTCAACTTGGAAATAAACAAGACTTGAATGATAAGAAAGTGTTGACGCAATCCTTTAACAAGGTATACTCAAGACTAGTTTCTAAGCACTAACAAAGTCTAAGTCTTATAAAATGGATGATACAAATATGAGTAGTGTAACGACACTATTTGGAAAAGTGAACCAAGCTTTGCGTGAAAGCAAGATTTTTAGTGTCAAAATGATGTTATCACAATGCTAACAAAGTAACAACAACACTTCCAAAACTCAAGATAAAGCTAGGACGTAAAAAATATGCCTAAGTATATCAAGGAATTATTAAGCATGCTACCAGAGTAACAATACAATATAGAGATTTAGGGCAAGTTTCACAATGGAAACAAGACATAAATATCACTATTGTATGGATATAATGTGGGAAACATAACAAATCAAAAGAAGAAAATGATGATACCACCTAACTAAACATGATAATAAGTCTCAAATATGGGTTTTTGAGACAAGAGGGCCTATTAGATCGTGAGTACGTACCATGCACACTTTCAACACTTGCACTCCGACATTGTAACCTAGTCACGTAAGTAGAATACAAAAGTGGTGGGCACGTAATATGATCAAGCGGTATCCACGTATATTGTTTCCTTTTGTCCCAAAATGGGAAACAAGAAAACAAAGGTGTAAACAAAGTGGTGGTGAAAAATACTTGGTGCAACTTTGGTAGAATTTCACCTTGTCTTAGGAAAAGTGAAAAAATAGGTCAAAGTAACACTAAATAGATTTTGTGATGAAATAACACATGGTTTCAAATTCAAGAGATTCTTTCCCTTGTTTGAAAAAAAAAGAGTTTGAATCTAACAAAGTTGTCACTTTGTGAGATCTCTATAGAATACAATGTCAAAAACAAATGGCTCCAATCCAAAAAACTTCCTAGGTGGTTCTCTCTCTATGTGCCACAAGTTTACTTCTATGAGATTGGTTTGCCAAGGTTTTCCAAGGAGTATCCTGAATTTACTTTACCCCCTTCTAATACAATGAACAACTAGTGCGTTCAGTTGTATTATCACTAGGGTCGCGATGAAAATAACTTTGACTCTAATCTCATCAATGCATACTAATCAATTAGGTAGTTAGAGCACTTTCCCGTTTCATTCACAAGGTTCCCTCTTGCATGAACTACTTTAGGGTTCCTAGGACCACCCCCATTGTTGTAGCTTAAGACTTATGCCAAAGGGGTTGTGTCCTAGTTTAAAGCAGACAATCTGTAGCTCTTAATCAAAACCTGCAATACAATGTTTTGAATGGCGTGTTGGTTTGTTTTTTTATCTTTTGGATTAATTAATTTGGTTTAGACCATCGTTGGAAGCCTACAACACACATGAATGTTAGAGTTTGTTTTGAAGAGAACCCTCCTTTCTTTGACTAGCGTTAGGTCCTTCACAAAAATGGTTAGTAGTTCAAAAAGATTCACAATATCATAGAAAGATATCAATGAAAAGGCTTGTAAATCAACTAACTAATATAAAAATTTGAAACTAAGGTTTATTCCTAATTAATCCAAGCGCTTCTTAATGAAAAACTAAAATTACTTTTGATTCCCAAGATCACACTAGCTATAAGGGAAGAACATATACAAATTTTAGCCTTGGTTTTTTATCAAGTGAAAAAGATCTTAAACTAAAAGATCACGCATATGCCTTGGTTATTGATGCCCGCGACTATGACTGCCACTACGGACGGAAGCCCTAGCGATGGAGGTGGCCGAGACTACCCTATTTTTGGCCGTGGACGTGGGCGACTGAGCAAGGGAGGAAGGGGAACACTTGGTCAGCCTTGTTTCAGTGCCCTTGCAAATCTGTGTGAGGTTTCTGGTGGATCCTCTATTAAAACAAATGGTGGTTTCATCCCTGATGGCTGTAATGGCATGTCAGAGCTAGATCTGCATAGTGGCTTCAAATATAAGTTGGATTTTTTTGAGCATGTGGCGGGTTTGACCCAGGACTCTGATTTTGGGGTTTTGTCTGGTATATCCCCCATCGACTCTACTAATAATGGTTCTTTACCGGGCGGCGACTCTAAACCTTTCCTCTCCACACCGAGATCCCTGGTTTAGGTCAATGGAGCTCCTATGCGTGTCTACAAACTGGTCCCAGATCTCCTTGACGTTGGGGGAATAGGTGTGGCAGATTTGGTGCTTGAGGATCCACTGGTGGGTGGAGGTGATGTTGCCCCTGCCACTGTCAAACAGAACCTGTCCAAGCAACATTTTAGGAGTGAATTTTTGAATCATCCCCCTATTCAGGCATCTTTCAAGGACACACTGCAACGATCTCATAATGGAGATAGGGTTTTAGCCAAACTGAACAGACCAATGGCTTATGAAAAATCAACCCCATCAGTTTGTTTTGGTGATGAGGTGGTTCAATATGAAGCATCTTTCAAAAGGAATGGACTGATTTGTAGATTCCACAACTTCTGCCTTGGTCTTCTAGCACTTCATGTGTGGATTTTGAGGAAATGGGCCCATTTTTTGGAAGGTAGATTAGATATTTTTCCCAGTGCTCAGGTTTTTTTTATTGTTACTTTTATGTCGGCTGTGGATAAAGATCTTATTTTTGGGACAATATGGGATTTTGAATCCCATATGCTTATGATGAAACCATGGTTTCCTTTATTTAACCCAGTATCAGATTCCTTCCATGTTAAACCGGTGTGGATTTGTCTTCCGTATCTACCTCTCCAATTTTGGTTAGAAAGTTGTTTAACAACTATTGACAATACTTTAGGAAAATGTTTATTTATTGATAAAAAACTGATGATTTTGAGCACACAACGTATGCTAGAATCTTGGTTGATATGGATACTTTTGTTGATTTCCCTACCGCTATTGAACTCAAAGTGGAGGATTGAACATGGTTACAAAATCTAGACTATGAAGGGTTTCCCTTTAGGTGTAGAAATTGCTTCTCTCTTGGCCATCTAGCTTCAAATTGTCATGTGATTAGGAAGCATGCTAAAAGGAATAGCTCATGATGGAAGAATTTTAATCCTAGACACTTAGTGGTGAATGATCCTTCAGAAGGTGACTCAAATTTCGATCCTATGATTTTGTTTGATCCAAAAAGGGAGGATGCTTTAACTAAGACTCTTAATCTCAAGGTACAGACAGATGTTTCAATTCCAACCCATATTGAAAATGTAAATCCTAATACATCTGAGGCTTGGAATGTTGTGAGTAGGAAGAAGAAAGGGGCTATCTCGCCCCTCAAGATGCAGTTAAGATCCAAAGGGAAGGGGTTAAAAGTTTGAGATAGTTGTTGGTTTTTATGTTTTTGCTGTTAGTTTTTTCGTGGTTCTGTTGTTGGTTTATCTTCTTGCCGCTGGTAGAGGCAGCTCTATTTGGTCTTCATTGTTCCACATTTTTCTCCTCCTATTGTATGGGGTAGGGTTCCCTTAACCCTTTTTTTAACCACTGGTAAAAAAAATGAAAGTTTATTCTCTTAAGTATAGAAATGAATGATTATTGTTCCTACCTACTCTAAATAAGTAAAAAGTGGTTTAGAGGTGCTTTTGATTCTCAATATCACACCAAGTGCAAAAGAAGAGCATACGCAACCCTATTCCAAACTCATTCAAAACATGAAACAAAATCAATCATCAAACCCTAAGCAAGAATGCTAGAAAACCTTCTCTAATTTTGAAAATTGACAGTAACAACTAAAAACCTTTAAAAAAGGACAGAAACCCTAAAAACCAGAAGTTTAAATTTTGAAGTTTGAGAAAACTTTACCTGAGTGTGCCAGTGCGCATCTGGATGCACAAGTGCGCCCTACAGAGCATGGGCACATGTTTTGGTGCACATGCATATGCATTCATGCATAAGCACACATCTATCAACTTTTCATAGTTAGTTATGCACAGGCACCGTCAGAGAGGTGTGAGCGTAGGTTTTGATGCACAGGTGCCCCCTTTGATCCAAAGGTGCATGTTTTGATGCACATGCACCCCCTTTGATGCACAGGCGCAAGACTTTCTGTAGGTGACCAAAATACGAGTTTTGACAAATAATTTTTGAAAAAGATCAAAACTTTGGCCTTTTGAATTTTTTTTTCCGGCACTTCACCTCCTTTTATCCTGCAAAGAACATGAAAACACAACTTCTACCACTAATCTAGTTGAAACAACTATCTAGTTTACAAATTGATCTACAAAACTTTGAAAATTACTCTAAAAACTTGAAATTAATCTAAAAAGCTTGAGAAACTAATCTAAAAAGATTGAAAGTAATCTAGAAAACTTGAAATTAAACTAGAAAACTTGAAACTAAACTAAAAAACTTGAAACTAATCTAGAAAGATTGAAATTAAACTATAAAACTTATAATGAAAACTTTGAAACTAAGTTAATTTTTTTTAAAAATAAATGCAAATGGGGCATGGTCCCACCAGGCATGCCAAATGATAACACCCTAAACTTCACAAAGCAAATAATATGACTAACTAGGAAAGGCTAACACCATTGCCATCTATAGTCAAACTCGAAGTCTATGAATGGTTCATCAATGATCAAAGCTTAAAAGCATGCTAAGAATGTAAACTAAATGGAATTAAACACTAATCTACAAAGCATCCTTAATATGTATTGAATTGCTAAACTAACAAAGACCTAAATAGATCTAAGAGAGCAATCAAATTAGGATTGTTGCTACTCCAAACAAGGTGAAATGGTCTCTCTAAATGACTACAAGGTCATTTTGAATACCCATCTACTAACCCCATTGAAGACTTTAGGCAAGGATTGAGCTTGACTTTAAATCATATTTCTTATATGAGATGCAAATCAAAGCATGGTGTAAAGTTTAAGTGTAGATACTTAGTCATTTTTATAGTTTTTCCTTTGAGGAAAACTAACATCTTGGTGCTTGTGGGACTAAAAGTACACATTAGATTAAGAATTCTAATCATGATTAAGGATTTGCTAATCATAATTAATGAATTAACAAGTGATTAGGATGCGAGGAGCCTTAATCAACCACATAGGATCAATTAGGAGGCTAGGATAAGCTTTTGAAGCTTGTTGAGATGTTGTGGAGGGAAATGAGGTGATTTTGAGTGGTTGGAAGAGGGGTTTGAGCCAATAATACGATCTATTGACCAAAATAAGGGCGAAATAGACTTAATTAGCTAATAATCGCTAATTGTTTGTTTGGAAGAGGATTTTGACTTAAAATTTGTCGTAAAGTGGCATCTTGAATGCGAAAGAGGTTAGACAATCAACAATTTGCTATTAATTGGCCCAAAATGGTAAGAAACGTTAGCTAATTAGAGAAAATCACTGATTATAACGAAATTGGTAAGAATGAAAGTGATTTGTGTGCGTTTGACGATAAGATTGCAAAAGCGGAATTTAGGTGTCTACACATACATTAAGAGCAAGCACAACCAATGCCATTCCAAGACTCCCTTGAGCTCCATATACTCTTCCTACTCCTTCTAGGGTAGTCATCCACTCATATATGCGAATACAAGGAATATATGATCTTTCCAAGTCAAGCTAGGGCAAAGATGCAAGTACAAATATATTATTACAAGATCGTGACTATACATTTGGTTACATACATTCTAGAGATCACATGTTAGGAGAGAACAACGTGCCGGTTTGAGCCCTCTTCGGAGTAGTGGTGATGTCGACGGTGCACATGGGGTGCCCATAACCCATATAATGTTTGTTTTGCAGGACTTTTTGGCTATCTAGGGTTTTGAAGATTAAATCAATTGCACAATGAGCATCACAAGGTATCGAAGGCCCAAATTCCAAATACGAGCAAAACGGAAATCAATAATCAGACATAGGAAGTTCTAGGAGTAGAAACCACATATCAACAAGGGTGTAAAGGAAGGGCCATAACTTCCGTATGCTTTGGCCCATGCCATCCACTTTGGTCCGTGTAGTAGTTCGGGACATAGTTTCAACAACGAGACTCTATTAGGTCATTTCCAGCCTATTTCAGTCATCAGACCAACCCAGACCATCACACAAAGTATGAGATCAACTAAGGCATCTTCTCTCTCTCATTGTAAGTGTTTTATCTATTGTTGTCTATAATTATTTATTATTATTTGTCATTGCTTAATGATTATTCCTAATATTGGTGTAATTATCTTTGAAAACTAATTGATTAGGATAATCTACCATAAGTTGACTACCCATAAAGATATTAACCAATTTAGATTAAATCACCATTGTACATAAAACTATTAAAATTTGAACCCATAATGTGTCCTTCAATTCATTTGAACTATTCACTATTAAAAAATTAATATACTATTGAATATTTGGTACAATTACCTAAAACCCTAACAAAAAATGACGGTAAATGGCTAAAATATAGACAATGTCAAAGCAAATGTAAGAAGAATACAAAATAGTTGCTATGTAATCTGGTCCACCCCACATGACTTTACAAAAACACTTGTTCTTGTCAAGATGAGTATGAACATTAGGTGACTTGTGTAAATTTTGACCATAGACATCTAAAAACAATTAGAAACATTGAGGACATGGTCTACGCATCCAAAACATTGGGGGACAATATCTACATAAGCCATGCTTATCCTATTTTGACCTATACAAAAAGAAATAGATTCCTTGAAGGTCAAGTAAACCAATATCTTTGAATTCGTTTTATTCAAAAAAAAAAAAATTTTTTTTTTTTGGCCAACAACAGCAAATCTTATATTTGGATGAAATAGAGTCTATTTTATTGTTTGTTTGGAAAAAAGCACCCAAAATAAAATATTAAGAAAAAATATTTGAAATAAAGAAAAATAATTTTCAAAAAAAAGGGTATGCTTTATTGTTTGTTTGAAAAAAGCACCCAAAATAAAATTTTAAGATTAAATATTTGAAATAAAGAAAAATGATAAAAAAAGAAGAAGAAGTATATTTTATTGTTTGTTTGAATCTAATCAAAATCACGTTAGGTATTATATGTTTTGTTGACTTCTTATGCTTGCGACAAAACTAAAAATAAAATATATGAAACCAATTAATGCATTCCAAGATATAGTTCAAACTATAGAAAATAAAAATAAGGAAATGGGCCCAATGATTTTCTGAAACTGGTGTTTTTGCTTAAGTACAAATCTTCTAGAAGACTGCATCGTTTTTTTTATCAATAAAAATCATGTCGTACCTATCTGTATTTTTTTAATATGAGTTATTAAAATGATTGTCAAATACCCACTTGATGTGAATTCTATATCATCATCACCATGTTAGTATTAATTATTATATTTTTTTTTGGTCAAGAATGTATATGTGAAGGCTGTGATCAAAATGAGCCATTAATGAAGGCTTTCCAAGCTTGGAGTAAAGTCTACACTCACTGGTCTGTGTGTATATCTTGAGCATATACACAGAAATAAGATCAAAATGGCTACTGAGTCAGTGTCTGAAAATGGTGTGTCATCCTTTAGAGAAGAAATAACAGAAGTGGGGAGGAGCATGAGAATGCTGAGGAGTGGAAGTGTGAGCTTTGGAAGCAAGAGAAGCACTAGCATTTTTAGCCAAACCTCAAATTTTGTAGATGATGAGGAGGCCCTTCATTGGGCAGCCATAGAAAGGCTTCCAACTTATGACAGAATCAGAGCCTCCATCTTCAAGGATTATGATGAGGGAGGAAAGGTCATAAACAAGCATGTTGTGGATGTGGCTCATCTCAAGACTGTGGAGAGGCACTTGCTTATTGAGAAATTGATTCAGGACACAGACAAGGACAACGAGGAGTTTCTTAAGAAGCTCAAGAGAAGAATAGACAAGTAAGTTGATAAATTATCTAGGTTATTCATGTGATACCCTTACCATATTGTGGGTATATTTAAGTTACAGTTTTGCATCAAAAAGAAGGTGCTGATAATTAGAGGTGGTGGCATCTGGTAAATTCTAATCACTTAAGAGAGTTTAAAAGTTTATGAACTAACATGTTTTCAACATATTTTACATGAGTTTGACAACTTTTTTTGGAAATAAATGGCCAGAACAGTTTAAATCAATATTTCTGATCACACTCTATATTTTAGATATGCATATTCTCGTTAATCTTCATGATGGATCATAGAGTGTGAGATCAAATGTTGATTAAACACCTCCAACATCATTATTTCCAAAAAGACTTCAAACTAATGTTATTGACTCTGAAAGCATTGTCTCATTATTCTCATATTTTGCATAGTTATTTATGCATAATTTATTTTTTTAAATTACTCATTAAATCACAGTAGAACAGCGAAAAGAGATAATTGGGAAGGCAGTTGCTTTCATCCAATTTTTTAGCCTTTTTGTTCTGTCTCTTGTACTAGATAACCCTGGTTTTGTGTTGTCAGCAGGTCCATTCTTGTTGCTAGTGAATTTTTGAGCGCTTCCTATGCTTTTCAGTAATGTCATCTTTTTCTAAGTATTTCCTAGTTTAACAAATCTTAGTTATGTGAATTTTCTTTCATTTGATTTTTTTAGCCTTGTTGCTCCATTTATTGTATTATAAAATCAGGTTTGTGTAAGTTTTATAGCAGTGCATCAAATTATGTGAAATGATTTTTGGGATTTAGTTTATCTATATTTCAAAAGTAATGGTTTAGAAGAATCCATATTTTATAGATATGAATGGCCTACTCAACAGTCGTTGCATCTAATGATGCTCACATATGGTGAAGCACCAAGAGTTCAGCCATTCTGGTACTACTCCAGCTCAAATGCTCTAATCCATGGAGCTTCACCCATAATCAAGCCCACTTGTTTAACTACATTTGTAAAACCTTCAACAAGTGTTGTGCCTCATGAACCATTCATTGTGGAGACCCCTAGCTTTTTCGATTAAAACAAGTTTTTGCCCCCCGCTGTATCAAATTTTGTGATGATTTTTAAGATTCAACTGTGTAATTACATGATAATCTATATCAACCCATATTTTATGAGGAAGCTAGTGCTTCTTAAGAAAAGGTCTCTCATACATGAATAGTTTACTTGGCAATATTACATAGAGACAATCTACATCAACCCATATTTCACATAGTAATGGTTCACAAGAATCCATCTCTTTATTGTTTCATATATGTTTTTTAGTAGACCAAGTTTTGCTAAGCATTGCTAGTTGCAAAAAAAAAAAATTACTTATTTGAATTTCCTTTCATTTAAATTTTTGGCATGGTAGCTCAGTTTGTTGTGCTAAGAAACTGATTTTGTGTTGCAAATAGGTGATTCCTTGTTGCTAGTGAATTTGTAAATATTTCACAAGTTTATCAAAACGTTAAGTTATTGCTATTGCAACAAATCTTACTTTTGTGAACTTCCCCCCTTCAACGATTTTTTAGCCTTTGTTGCTTGGTTTTTTGTACTAAGAAATTGGTTAGATGTTGTATGTTGTTAACTACTCACTTGTCCTTCATAGTCAGTTTGTGAATGTTTTCCATGGCTTTCAATATGACAAGTTTTTCTAAGTATTTTCTAGTATAAGTAAATCCTTCTTGCATGTACTTGATTTCATTTGAACTTTTAGTTTTGTTCCTCGGTATCTATTCAAAATGGAATTTCTTATTTCTTTGTTCCTAGTCGTTGTGGCAGAGAGATCAATAAAGAAATGAATTATTCCCTTCGCAGTAATGATAGGGGTAAAGTAAATGTTGAAGGCCTCTATTGATATATGGCTCTCTCTTATGTCTTCCTATGAATAGAATGGTCGAGGGCAAGCTAAACCTAAATAGATTTATGTGTCGAGGACCAAATATAGGGCCAAATCAAGAAAAATAAAAATGTTCTGGTGTGAAAATGTCTTTTCTTGTTGTTTTTGAATCGAGTAATGTTGTGCATATTTTTAGGTTGCCAAGTTTATTTTAAGTGTTTGCTAAAATTTGCAAAAAAATGACATACACAATTATTCCTTGGTATTAAATTTGAATGTTTCACAAATTTTTAAAAATGTTTATACAGTCCTAAACCTAGTGGATTACTATTCATTATTTTTAAATTTTGATTGCTTTACGTATTCTTAAAAATGTCTATACAGTCCTAAACCTAGTTCTTCCCCAACATAACTTAGCAGCCATTGTAGACTTTATATCCTTTTTCAAGCTAAGGTGTAATTTAGATTGAAATATAAGATGTCTTAGACAAATAAAAAAATTGTTTAAATTTCATTTCAAAATTGTTTTTATGAATTTTAGAATAAATTTTCAAAATAGTTTTCATTTGGTGTTTTAGAGTGGGCATAGAGCTTCCAACAGTGGAAGTGAGATATGAAAACTTGAATGTTGATGCACAAACCCATCTTGGAGGCAGATCTCTTCCAACACTTTGGAATGTAACAAGAAATATTTTGGAGGTAATTGGAACTTTAGTTAATTTTTTTAATTTTTTTTATGTTTGGAGTAGAGAAAAGGAAATATGTTTTATACATCAAATATTTGAAAGAGAAAAAGTCCTCTATAATATTCTCTTTCAAAATTTACTAAAAAAAATTCCTACTTCATTTCACATCTAGTAGGTCCTTTGTTCCGAACTTATATTCAGTATGTATAGGCCCATCTAGGTAGTCTGTGTGAGTTGTTTTTAGTTTTGCAATCATGATTTTAATTTCGATGTGAGTCACACTTATATGTCTATTTTGGTTTTTTGTTTTACAATTTTAATTTTTTTTTTGAGGGGGATTCTCTCATTTATTTAATTTTTTTTGCCAACTTTTATTAATCATAGATAGGTTAAGCATGATTAGTGAGGAAGTAAATCTACCTTGCTTCAACTTAACCAACTTATGTTTGTATGACATCAAATTTAATGGCTTCAAATGGGTAGCATACCAACTTCCTTAAGAAACATCGGCTAGTAAATTGCATTTCTTTTAATTTTAAAATAATTAATTTTTTTTTTTAGATTTGTGAATTTTATTTCATATTTCTTAAGGTATGCTTCTCTTTTCTTGCAACCATAGAAAGGGCAGGATGTTATATATATATTCAAATAAAGAGTCCAATATCTTTACAACTAATTTCTAAACCATGTTAGACTAATCAACCTGCATATACAGTTTACTCATTCGGCTCAATGTAAGCATGATTTCTATAGACTTTCTGAGAGGTAAACAACTTTGTCTATTGTATTTCTCTTGGTTCAATGTGTTACAGGGTACCTTGGATATGGTGCATCTTATTCGGTCAAAGAAAGTAAATTTTAACATATTGAAAGATGTTAGCGGGACACTCAAACCATCTAGGTGTGCTCTCTACTGTCCCTCATCCTTAATGTTGCTTCCATTTTCTACCCCATTTATTTAAAAAAAAATGATTACATAGATTAATATGATTTCAATTTAAAAGAGTGGTTTCTTATTGATATGAATAATTGGTATTTTTTAATTAGACACATTTGATTTTACATAGATATCAGTATTTTGAGTAGTTGATTAAGTCTCCTTCAGATAGGTTATTATAATAAGAGGATCCATTTCATCAAATTCATTAAGGGATTGAATCTAGCCCTCATCATATTTGATATCTCTAGAGATTCATACATTGATAAACAGTGTAACACATTATATACTATCATCCTCACCAATCGGAATACAGCCCCTTAAGAACTATCATTCTATCACAAGACAACCTTCATGCAAGATATCTTAAAAATACATTTTATAATATAATGTCCACAACATGAATGGCAATGGTACATAGAATCTAGCATGTTGAGAGTGCATCTTAAATGTGAGGCACTTTCTCCTAACAATAGGGAATGCATTTGAAATTTGAAATTTCCATGTACACTTCACACAAGAAACACATAACTTATAAATTTAAGTGACCTTAAAAAGCTTAATAACAATTAAAAATTAATCTCCATGGAAGCACTGTGGATAACTGAGATTGCCAAACTATTTGAGATGTAAATCCAGAATAATCAAGTTAGGGGTGGAAGCTGCCTCATTCTCCACCACCCCATAACTGGATTTTTTAGGATCCCAATTTTGTCTCACCGTCGAACTATCAATTTGTTTAAACTGAAATCAATTACTATACAAAGTCAGGCAATCAATGCAGCGATCATTTTCAAATTCATTGTAAATCACCAAAATACCAAGATAGATTGAATTGCAGCATAGCCCAGGATAGAAATAAATAGGAATTTGCACATTGATCCAATATGAAAGATGAAAGAAAAACAGTTAAGAGGGGTGCACCCTTCACATTAATCTCTGAACTCAGAACCAAATACCTGTGAATTTGAGTCCACACCAAAAGACCAAACCAGAGGAACTCGCTTTTCAAGGACTCTGTATTGCTTAATGGATGTGTCTGAGGAGTTGGATGTCAATTTTCCTCATAAAAAAAAGTGGACCAGCTTCCATGAGAAACTAAGGCAAGCTACTTCTAATACATCCAAACCATCCATAAATATGGACAGATTTTACAAAAGACATGCAGAAAGCCGAAGCCTAATAAAACATTCCAAGCCACCATTGCAGAATTATCAAGGGTCCCTCCCATTTAGGGTCTAGACCACTTCACTATGGTCCGCATTCGAATTTTATTGACACGAAACAGGCACCAAGTTAAACACAAACAAACTAATAAATGGCATCCTTGTCACCTGCACATTCCTTAGCATCTACTGGAATTGTGCGTCCACCTCAGGGGAAATGTCATTGAGAAGATCTGCTTTGAGTCCCTCAAGAAAATTTACAAGGCCACACCCAATGCAGTCGAGTCATCCAATTAAGATAGTCCCAATCTAAGTCATAAAGGTTCGCGTTCAAGTTCATGTTTCGCAAGGATAAGATTCGGTTCAAGTTCACCGATGGATATTCAAAAGTCATTAAGTTTGAACGATAGAATTGTTTTTAATCTCTTTAAATTTAAAAATATATAAATGAATAAATATGTTAAGATAGAAAAATTGGAGAGAGCCCTCAGTCCTTTGGTTTGTGCGTGCGTGTATATATATATATATAGAATAATGTAAAAGTATGTCAAAGATTGTCCATGTAAAATTAATCGATAGAGTTCAAGTTAATGTTCAACGAGAAAAAAGTTTGGCGAATTTAAAACTTTTCTCATAAAATTCTGTCTATCTTGTGTCATGCGTCTTAGATAACATTATTCACTTTTCTATACAAATCATCTCCAAGCCTTCAATCTACCTGATGAATCATGTCTTCTACATTAAGCTTCTCGGCATGTAAGGTTGCCCTTTGACAAATTTGTGTTCACCCAAAAACCAAAATATGTAGGAATATAGAGGGTGCCAAGAGTGTAAGATACATTGCAGTAGATATAGAGAAAAGAAAGTGATATGTTCGTGAATTAACTGAAATAGGCCAATAGGATTCAAAAGTACAAGAAGTTATAATAGGTAATTAGGAGTCTTAAATGGACTACGTGATTGAATCCTATAGTATCCTTGGGACAACACCCAAAATTGTTGGGACTTAGATGTGTTATAAGCGGAAAAAATCATAATTAAAATTGCAATATAAATATAGTTGCAAAGTGGAACAGGGGATGAATAGAGAGCAGAAAATTGTAATAATATGCACAAGACCATAGAACTGATAACAGAAATAAATTGTGTTCATTACATTAATCTCAATATATGAGAAGAGTATGTATTTAGTATTACAGCTAGGTGTAAAGAGTGTTGTGTTGCATGCTGCCTTGGATGAATATCAAACGTATGCATGGACTCTATAATTGAATGTACTCTCAGAAGATGCGTGCAGACTGTATATAATAGAGGCCTGCATATGTGAGGGTTAGGATCCCAAGTTTTCCGTTCATATCTCCACATAAAAGGGTAATCACTATGGAATACCGTCAGTATATGATGTAGGGAAAGCTAATTGTAGGAAACCCCTCTCTGCTCTACTTTGCCTTGTTGTATGAGAAGCATCATGTATGTATAGATGCGTAATGTGCAAGTGAAGAGTCTCGTAACAGAAGGAGAAACAATTCGTAAGAGGAGAACTGACCAGTCTCGAGAATCCAACTAGTCATAAAAAAAGTGTCATCTGAAGGTATATGACAAGGCTACTAACCGTACGTTTCCTGATATATATGATTGGCTCTACTGTCACAATTCCATTGTTCTCGATGTAAGTCGCCCCATATACAAAACTCTGTGATAAAAAATAGTCTTTGGATTCGCCCATGCTAATAGAAGCAAGAGAACAGGGCCTTTGGAGAGCAAGGCTCTATAAAAAGCGTAATGTCTTTCATTTGAGCAAAAATGCTTTTAAAGTAATGTAACAAAGTCATGTGATTAGAATAAGAATATCAACTTTCACATCATATTAGTCGCAATTTCAGTCGTCAATGAGGTGTAGGTGAGTTAGTAAAATGGGCCAGTTGTGTCCAGTCCCACATAGGTTCAAAACTTTACAAAGACATCTGGTTCATAGCTTCGATCAAAAGTGTTTCCCAAACAAAAAAAAATCCAGTTCTAATTGCCTCATTTCCCAAAAATCTACTAAACTTCCCTCCCTTCAGATACCGAATCTGAGGAATTATTTTAGTTATAAAATAAGTATAGGCTTATGGCAATGGCTTTAAACTCAGAATTTAGACTATCAATTGCTTGCTGCCTCTTGTTTTGTCAAAGGGACTGCAATCATTTTGGATCATGCCCCCATTACTACATGTTATCTTCATTGAAAGAAAAACATATTAAACAATAGTTTCCTTGTATAAAGGCTTATTTCTTTTCATAAACATCTCAAACTTAACATTTTGTATGTCATTATCTGCATATACCAGCGCAGTGAGTTCCTTACATGACTTCGTCATTCCTCATTCAAGTGTCACATATTCATCTACATATTGAAACCTTTGAAACACCTTGCTGGCCTGCTTCACGTTTAACCTAAGGCGGTTTATTTCCTTAGCCAATTCTTCCGCATGATCCTCAAACTTTTCTTTGCCCTCAGCCAGTCTTTGTGCATAGAGCATAATTAGGGATCTAATTTATGCTTCAGTCTTTATCCTCTTACATGGTTAAAAATACCTCAGTTTAACCACCTATTCATTATCCTCTTTGGTGGTTAAACAGGGGTATTTTTCCTTGTTCACAGTCAAATTGGTTTGATACTCTATTTGGTGTGCAAGATACCTCTCTTGCTATGAGGGGAATGTTATCCTGTCCATCCTTGATCTGGAAAATATCTACGCATGCATAGGCAGAAGAATCGAGTATGGGGAAGCAAGAAGTTTTTCAATGATTTGATTGTATCTTTTCTTGTTCACAGTAAAATTGGTTTGATACTCTATTTGATGGGCAAGATACTTCTCTTCCTACGAGGGTAATGATATCTTGTCCATCCTTGCTCTGGAAAATATTTACGCATGCATAGGTAGAGGAGTCAAGTATGGGGGAAGCAAGGAGTTTTTCAATGAATTGATTTCATCAGAATTTTCCTCAAAATTCAAATTCCTTACAGGTACTTGCCTTCTTCAAGATGTTAGATAGTATGACTTGGAATAGAACCAATTGCAGCCCATCTTTGTTGATAGCCAGGGTCCTTAGTTATGCATGACTGGTTTAGTTTTTTTATAGCCACTTGATCTATGCTAAGAGGCTCTGGGTGCATGTCTATCTTTGTCTCTTATGTAACTCTAAGAGCTTTTGACTAACATAAGAAGCACCTATCAGTTCAATAACTGAACTAGTGGTGTACCAACATAAGTTTTAGTTAAACAAATAAGTGACAGGGTTTCACCTCCACCCTTCTAGCTTAAAATATAATATGAATTTTACAAATGTTTCATTTTCAATAGAATTTAAAATGAAATTCTATCTAATGTGCAGGATGACACTTCTACTAGGCCCACCGGCGTGTGGGAAGACAACCTTGCTTCTGGCCCTTGCAGGGAGATTGGATCCAGAGTTGAAGGTTATCATTTAAAAAATTTCCTAATTTGATTACCATGTAATTTGTATAATTTCAGACTAATTGTTTGAGCTTATAGTTTGGCTTACATAATATCCATTAGTCTTTCTAGCATGTTTGATGTTGAATGCATTTTTTGTAGATGACAGGAGACATCTCATACAATGGACTCAAATTCAATGAATTTGTTCCTCAGAAGACATCAGCTTATATCAGCCAACATGATTTGCATATTGCTGAGATGACAGTGAGAGAAACATTCGATTTTGCAGCTAGATGCCAAGGAGTTGGAACCAAATATGGTGTGTAATGCTTTTACTCCCAACTTTTTTATGCTTTCAGCTGAAGTGAGTATCTGTTCCATGAACATACCGGGTAATTCATTTTTAACTCATTCTGTGCTCTCATTAACTGTTGCACTAAATGTAGAACTACTTGTGGAACTTGGAAGAAGAGAAAAACAAGCTGGGATTCTTCCAGAGGCAGATATAGACACGTATATGAAAGTTAGTGACTAGATTCTAAAACTCCATAATTGAAATTCATTGTTGCTCATTTTGAGTGAGACCATTCATAAGTCAAGTCTGCCATTGATTGTTCGCAGGCAACTGCAATCAAGGGATTGAAGGAAAGCCTTCAAACAGATTACATTATAAAGGTAAGGACATTGCTTCTTATCCAAGCATCCAGTTTATGCAAATGGTGCATTCATGCATATAATATATCAGGAGATGTTCACAATTTTGACATGGTTCTTCCATCCAGTCTAATATTCATCTTAAATCAGTCGACCATATTGAAAAATACTTTCATTTATGATTCTGTTCATCACTGTTAAAATGCCACAACTAAGAGAATAGAGGGAATAACACACACATTATAGCCTAAACTAGATGTCAAAGAACATCTAAGACCTGGAAAAGGAAGTTAAAGGATTTCTGGAGCTTCTCTGTACAGATGCATATAAAATCACTTACATAAATGAAGTGTCTAACAGACAAGATTTATATGAGATAATTAACATTTTCAATTAAAATTAACTGAGATGGTCACGTTGAAGAGCGTACGTACTCGTCTTGTAGATTCTTGGCTTGGATATCTGTTCTGAGATCATGGTTGGTGATGCCATGATACGAGGAATCTCAGGTGGACAGAAAAAAAGAGTAACAACTGGTATTAGACTTGATTCTAATTTGAAAGCATTGGTTTCTTAATGTTAAGATTTCATTTACTAGTTTGCGCACTTGACTGGGAGGAATTCTTCTCCAACCTCTTTGCAGGGGAAATGATTGTATCTCCGATAAAAACTCTTCTCATGGATGAGATATCAAATGGCTTGGACAGCTCAACCACTTTTAACATCATGAAGTGCCTTCAACAGTTGGCACACATCATGCAAGCAACAATACTCGTATCGCTTCTGCAGCCAGCACCTGAAACATATGATCTCTTTGATGACATTATCTTGATGGGAGAAGGGCAGATAATATATCATGGCCCTCGTGATTATGTACTCGAGTTTTTTGAACATTGTGGGTTCAAGTGTCCAGAGAGAAAAGGCACTGCAGACTTTTTGCAGGAGGTGAACATTAAGCTGGCCTTGTGATGTTTCTCATGTTCTGGCTTTCCATATAAAAACATTGACATATATTTTTACACAGAACTCTCACATTTCAGTTCTCCATAAAACAATATTAACTTTTATTTTTGCATGGAGTTACAGGTTATCTCCGAAAAGGATCAAGAACAGTACTGGTTAAACCGAGACAAGCCCTACAGATATATTTCTCCAGAACAGTTCCAACAGAAATTCAAACAGCACCATGTTGGAGAAAAGTTAACACAGGAACTTGCCGAGCCTTATTTTAAGTCTGAAGCAGGTGAAGCTGGATTGTGCTTCAGCAATTACTCTCTCACAAAATGGGAACTGTTCAAAGCATGCTTCGCTCGAGAGTGGCTACTTATGAAGCGTAATTCGTTTGTCTATGTCTTCAAGGGAGTACAGGTAAAGTTTAGTATTATCAAGCCAAATTTTCACTCTAGGCTGTCATGCCTTGTGGGCTCTCTCTACCTGGTGGTTGTTATCTATGTCATGTCCACAATTTCTAAGTTATTTACCACAGTAGCATAACCCTGTGGCGGGATTCCAATCATATTAATACTCCCCTACTCGTTGCAGCTTATTTTGATCGCAATTATCACAACGACGGTATTCATCCGCACACGCATGAAAGTAAATCTATCGCATGCAGATAATTATCTTGGTGTGCTCTTCTTCACACTAACAGTCATGATGTTCAATGGAGTTGCTGAGCTATCATTTACACTTGCTCGAATTTCAGTATTCTTCAAACAAAGGGATCTTTACTTCTACCCAGCATGGGCTTATGCTATTCCAGGATTTGTTCTAAAGGTTCCAATGTCATTTATTGAGTCACTTATATGGACTTCAATGACTTATTATGTGATCGGATATGCTCCTGAAGCTAGCAGGTCTGTATTAATCACAACTTGGTTCCAAACTTGTTTTAGATCATGTTCCCTTGTGAATATAAAAGAAATTGAAATAATTGTTTCCCTGTGTACTCAGGAATTCAATTTTAGGTTTTTTTATAATGAGTACATGGTTTGTTTGCATCATCCCTCATGTAATTTTTTTTATTTTTTAAAAATTGTGCAGCAAACAGATCGCATGAGGCATACTTAATATGTAGAGGGAAATGAGAGAACAAATTGCAAATATGATTTTACATATATTTAAGTTTTTGATATTGAACATTTGCCTACATTCCAGTAGCTTACATAAATCATAGGCAAAGACTAATGAGAGCTAGTTTCCTTGAAAATCTTGGAGACCGAGGAACACTTCATTTTCAAATGTCCCATTTACTATGAGATCCAGGGAAGATACCACTGCCTCTACAGGTATTCAGGCAACACTCTGTCTGCTTTCTTCAAATATTTAGACCAGAGGTGTAGCTCTTTATCTACACGAGGCCATCTCTCTTTGGCATAATTCCCTACATCAGGAGTCTAGAGTCTCTAGAAATCCCTTGCTGATCACCTCTTTTGCCAGCCCTCCTAGGCAATAGGAAGCACCAAGCGCCCTTTGGATATCAGTCCTTCAGATATCAGAGCTGATAGATCAGTCAGGCAACGCTTTTCTCAGCGCAACATTGCTAATCGGAGTACTCCAAATCCTCAGCCTGTTCCCCCTCGCCCTCGTGGCTTTCCACCCTCCCATTGGCACGGCTCTGCCTCTTTTTGGCAACATGGATCTACTTCTTACTAGCCACCTCTCAGACCGCAGCGAAAGACTCATATTACAAACTTCTTTTCTAATTCAGGTTTTACATCAGCCATTGATGTCAGGAGAGATTCTAGAGGAAGTGCTTTTCCTCCTCCTAGAATCTCCCAGCCTGGCCCCTCTGACCTTGGATACTCCCCAACAAGCATTATCAGATCTTCCACTGAAGTTGATGATGGCCCAGTTGACTCCTGCACCTCAGGTATAGACAGAGATAGTCAATGAGATTTCCTTCTAGTCTTCATTTGCACATGATTTAGGGACTCTTGTTCGCCCTTCATTGCTATTTGTACTAATTGCATTACCACCTATGTTAGTGGCACGCTGCTTTACTTCTCTGATGTATTTTTTTAAATATTGCTTCCAGGATCTTCTCTTCCTAGATCTTTGTAATGTTAACGGTTGTATCCTCGAGTCCCGTTGACGTACTTTCGGTCATCTGTGGACAATTAATATAATTTCTTTCTTTCTTTCTTGAAATCTTAACTTCACATTACCTCACATTTCACTTTCAGCAGAAATTATTCCCCCCTTTGATATAGGTGTGAAGGGTGCAAAATCCTTCCACTTTGTGTCATAATTTACATACTGTACTTCTCACTGCCCTTGGATGTTAGGAGAATTGTAGAATACATTCTCCGCATTCCCAAGAACTATAACCCGTTGTCACCCACTTAAGCCTAGACATTCTCCCACGGATATCATCATATATAATGTCATCTCTTTCACAGTGAGTGATAATGAGGGGACTGTTGTATATTTTCCCTCTCCGGCCCGATGCCAGGGCAAATCGCGGGCGGAGGAGTCGGGCGAAGGCGGCGGAAAAGCGTGGCAGAGGAACAGGGCGCGGAAGGAAACATGTCGGAGGGGCAGAGAATCCTGACAGCAAAGAAAAACATGTTGCAGGGGCCGCAAAGCCCGATGCCAGGGCAAAACGCTGGTTCGGGAAGCGGGAAATCATGACGCTGGAACATGTCATGAAGGCCGAAAAAACCGACGTGAATGCAAACGCGGGTTTACAAGTCGGGCGAACAGCAAAAGACAACATGTCGGGGTTTCTTCCAAACCCGACAAAGGAGAAATGTGTCGGGGGGTCTCCAAAACCCGACGCACCTAGCAAATCGGGTTTTTGGGTCGGAAACGCATGATGAAAGAGCATGTCGGGAGCCCACCAAAACCCGACACCAAAGGACATGCCGGAAGGGTTAAAAAACCCGACGCAAAAGCAAATCGGGAAAACACGTCGGAAGAACATGAAAAGGAAACATGTCGAGCCAGTTTCCAAGCCCGATGCAAATGCACGAGGGAGTCCCGAACCCGACAGGCGTTGGGGATCTCATCTGCCACCATGGTTGTTGAAGAATTGAATGCAGTTTTGGAGGTGGTTGGGGCAGTTCGAATTCCTCTCTTCTCCCTCTCTTTTCCTCCATATAAAATGTAAGGAGAGGCTGTTTTTAAGGGTCGAACATTTTTGTTTTGTGCCTCCTCCCTTCTTCTCTTTGGCAGGTGGAGTTGTGGAGCTCAAACCTCCCATTTGAAACTGTAATGCACCTTTGCCTCTGGGCATTTTTTGCAGTGTATTGTATCAACCTTCGGAGCAAATAAATGCATGACTGTGGATGTTTCTCAACCCTCTATGTGTTTCATTTTGCATCCTCCTGATCTTTCACTGTGAATATGTTTATCTGTGCATGATATTGCATTGCATTTCTGTGGTCTGTGTTTAATTGGCAAAACATGTGTTCTTCATTCCTCGGTGCATCACCTCCTTAGCTTAGGTTTATTTTTATGCATTTCTCTCTCCCTGTCTCCTTGGTAGTTAGATTAGGTTTTTTGGGTAAACCTCTGCGTTTTATTGGTGCATCTGAACAGAGGAATAGGAGCCGGCCTTCATCCGGAGAGCTTTTCCGATTTCGCGAGGTCCCACACTTGGGAAAAGCTCCATGTTGTGCAATCGCACTGGGAGTCTCAAACGATCGCGTTGCGGAGTCCCAGGGGTGCTGTGATTCTGCACCAACAGTTTTGGCACGCCCGGTGGGACCAAGAGGTCATTCCATCAAAATTTGAAGGAGTTTTTCATGAAATTTGCACAAAAAAAATTGCAGTTTTTTACAAATTTCGAATTTTGCACCTCCTAGCTTGAACTCCGAAATCATTTTTCAAGGGTTTATCTTGCTCAAAATAGGTCAAAATTTTAACAGTTGGTAGATCTGAGGGTAATCTTCAAAAGGGTATCTTTAGTTTTTTGAGATTTTGATTTTCAAAATTTCGGGTTTTTTAGTGATTTCGGGATTTCGGGATCCGAGAGCATCAAAGCAGAAGCAGTAGTGTTTCGGGTTTCGGGGGATGCATTGCATGGTCCTACCCCCGACAGCAATGATTTCGGGATTTCGGGATCTGAAAACATCAAAACAACCTTTCGGGTTTTGAGGGGTGTCGGACATGTTCCAAGTTCCGACACATAGCAATTCGGGTTTTGTGAGTTGCATCGCATGACCTAAGTTCCGACTGTGCTTTTCGGGAATCCGCAGCTGCACAACATGACATGAGTTCCGAACTGAAGATTGCATTCCTCCGGGTCTTTCAAATTTTAAATTTCGATTTCGATATTGTCAAGTTTGGTGTGTAACTTGGCAACATCCAGCCTTTTAGAGGCATTTTCAAAAACACATCTGGCGACTCCACCTGATCAGCAACCCTTTTCTCTGAGTTACAGACTCGTTCCCATCCATTTCCACCCATCTTTCTTTCCATCTCTTTCATCCTTTTCCATTCCATGAAGTTGTGCAACCATGACTTCATTTCCATCATGGAATCCACATCAACAGCAGCAATATATCACACCTCCAACATGTTTTACAAATCCTCCAAATCAGCATTTTGGTCAAGTTCAGGATCAACATGCATACCCATATGAGCAGCAATGCCAAAATCAGTTTGGCTATGGAGCTTTCCAAGAGCAAGGGTACGCATGCAATGAAGACAATGAAGAAGAAAATGCAGATCTGCTGGAGAAAATCCAAAAGATGGAGGTGAACATGGTGCAATCTAGGGCTCAGGCACAAATGAAAGCATTTGGAATTGGTTGCAGAGCACCTTGTCCATGGGTGGGACCTTTTCCAAGGCATTACAGCTCTCAAGAGAAGTTAGACTTCATGATTACAACACTGCCATTACTTACAAGGTGGATTGAAGGAATAGAGGTGTATGAGAGAAGTATTCTGCAACCTTGTCAATGGGTAAGCACACCACCTCATACTCTTTCTTTTCCTCCTTCTCAATCTATATCATTTCAGCAGTGTCAAGTTTTAAACTCACCATCTGCTGCCCTAAATGTTGAATCCATCCCTCTCCCCCCTAGTCTTCCATCCCATCTCAGTTTTTCTGCCCTCTTCTCTTCCAAATCCAAACCCCCTCCACAAGAGCTAAATGAAGTACTGTCCACTCCAAAGAAACAAGAGGTTTCACCGCCTCCACCACCACACAAAATTGTCAAATCAGTTGAGTTTCAACCTATCCCTCCTATTGCATCCCCTAATCCATGTTGGGAGGATGAAAATCAGAATGCCAGCCAAGGAAAACCACAGCAAAAAGAGAGTGCCAACAAAGAGGAAGAAATTCAAAGTCTGAAGAGTTGGGCTCTTAGATTTGGGATGACAAAGATCCCCTTGATGGTTAGGCCTACAGAAGAGGTTGGGGTTGGAGAACAAATGGTGGTCAGGACTGATTCTGTTGCAGCAGAAGAAGGAGATCTTGCAGTCCCAACTTGTCCTCTAGAGCAGCAGATCGAAGAGTTTGACTTGACGAACTTCATGCTGGAGGAGGAGCTCATTCAAGAGCAAGATTGCCTTCGAGTAATAGAGGAGGGAGAAGCTGCTCCAAAGGCAAAAGAAGAGGAGCACATCCTAGTTGTGGAGGAGAAAAGTGCAGATCCAAGGGCTTTGAGCACAAAGCAGGCTACAGGAGAACCTTTAGTTCTTCTTTCTACTTCACCTCTCCCGAGTTCTAGTACTGAAGAGGAGTTTGATCTCTCAAACTCAATATTGGAGAGTGAAGGAAACCATGGTGGTCAAGTTGCAGATCCAGAGGACACCATGGAGGAAGTTGAACACGAACAGCGGGACAACAATGAGGCAGTTTACCTGTCAGATTTGGAGGACTGTTTTGATGGAGAAGAACCGGTTGAGTTTTCACCATTCTCTCTTTCATCATCCACATTCCAAACGCCAGAGCCTGCTGTCATGGAGGAGAACGTTCATTTGCAGCAGCCTGCATCTTGCAGCAGCTCTTTGGAATCAAAATTGGAAGATTTTAATCTTCCATATTCTTCATTGGAGGAAGAGAAAGGACAGAAGGATTCCACCATTTCTTCCATGTCATCCATCTCGGAGGGTCTGCAAGAGAACTCCATTTTTGGAGTTGAAAATCAGAGCTATGGGCATATCAAACGGATCAGACCTTGCCCAATCAGGTATTTGGCTTCATTCGAGCCAAAGGAGAAGCCACAACCGGTCATGCTTGCTTCTGAGCATGAGGGTGAGTTACAGAGTACCAAGGATCAGCTGCCATACCTTTTCAATCCAAATGCAGAGCAACTAAAAGAGGTATTGGATTTGTTTTCAGCTGACACCTTGATGATTTGGGTGGAAGACCAGCTTTTCATTGATTTCCCACTCATCCAAACAGCCGTGATCAGTGCCAAATCGATTGCATGGCTGCCCATTTTGAAGAAAGGAAGCTATTTTGCACAACCAGTTGCAGGGTTTGTTTAGCTTGCCTTTGCTTCCAGTAAGAGTAGGGTAGGTAGGTTTGCTTTCAGCAGAAGAAGTGCTTGTGCACACTCTGCATGTTCTATTTGGGGCATGTATGATTTTCAGTTTTGTACATAGTTTTTGGTGTTGCTGGTTTTGCTCTGGCACGGTTCATTTCGGTGGCATTTTGGTGAAGGTCAACTCCAGGTTCAATGGGTTTCTAGTGGCTCAGGATCATATATTGGATTAGTTCGGGTTATTGCTTATGACTCCATGCCCAATGGATTGCTGAAAGGCCACTGATCTTTTACCTAGCAAGCAGGTAATCCCGTTGATTCGCCAAATTGTTGTATATTTTCCCTCTCCGGCCCGATGCCAGGGCAAATCGCGGGCGGAGGAGTCGGGCGAAGGCGGCGGAAAAGCGTGGCAGAGGAACAGGGCGCGGAAGGAAACATGTCGGAGGGGCAGAGAATCCCGACAACAAAGAAAAACATGTTGCAGGGGCCGCAAAGCCCGATGCCAGGGCAAAATGCAGGTTCGGGAAGCGAGAAATCATGACGCTGGAACATGTCGCGAAGGCCGAAAAAACCGACGTGAATGCAAACGCGGGTTTACAAGTCGGGCGAACAGCAAAAGAAAACATGTCGGGGTTTCTTCCAAACCCGACAAAGGAGAAATGTGTCGGGGGGTCTCCAAAACCCGACGCACCTAGCAAATCGGGTTTTCGGGTCGGAAACGCATGATGAAAGAGCATGTCGGGAGCCCACCAAAACCCGACACCAAAGGACATGCCGGAAGGGTTAAAAAACCCGACGCAAAAGCAAATCGGGAAAACACGTCGGAAGAACATGAAAAGGAAACATGTCGAGCCAGTTTCCAAGCCCGATGCAAATGCACGAGGGAGTCCCGAACCCGACAGGCATTGGGGATCTCATCTGCCACCATGGTTGTTGAAGAATTGAATGCAGTTTTGGAGGTGGTTGGGGCAGTTCGAATTCCTCTCTTCTCCCTCTCTTTTCCTCCATATAAAATGTAAGGAGAGGCTGTTTTTAAGGGTCGAACATTTTTGTTTTGTGCCTCCTCCCTTCTTCTCTTTGGCAGGTGGAGTTGTGGAGCTCAAACCTCCCATTTGAAACTGTAATGCACCTTTGCCTTTGGGCATTTTTTGCAGTGTATTGTATCAACCTTCGGAGCAAATAAATGCATTACTGTGGATGTTTCTCAACCCTCTATGTGTTTCATTTTGCATCCTCCTGATCTTTCACTGTGAATATGTTTATCTGTGCATGATATTGCATTGCATTTCTGTGGTCTGTGTTTAATTGGCAAAACATGTGTTCTTCATTCCTCGATGCATCACCTCCTTAGCTTAGGTTTATTTTTATGCATTTCTCTCTCCCTGTCTCCTTGGTAGTTAGATTAGGTTTTTTGGGTAAACCTCTGCGTTTTATTGGTGCATCTGAACAGAGGAATAGGAGCCGGCCTTCATCCGGAGAGCTTTTCCGATTTCGCGAGGTCCCACACTTGGGAAAAGCTCCATGTTGTGCAATCGCACTGGGAGTCTCAAACGATCGCGTTGCGGAGTTCCAGGGGTGCTGTGATTCGTCACCAACACATACAATGGAGGACTAGTCCCTGTTGGTGCAGAATCCCAGCACCCCTGGGACTCCGCAACGCGATCGTTTGAGACTCCCAGTGCGATTGCACAACATGGAGCTTTTCCCAAGTGTGGGACCTTGCGAAATCGGAAAAGCTCTCCGGATGAAGGCCGGCTCCTATTCCTCTGTTCAGATGCACCAATAAAACGCAGAGGTTTACCCCAAAAACCTAATCTAACTACCAAGGAGACAGGGAGAGAGAAATGCATAAAAATAAACCTAAGCTACGGAGGTGATGCACCAAGGAATGAAGAACATATGTTTTGCCAATTAAACACAGACCACAGAAATGGAATGCAATATTATGCACAAATAAACATATTCACACTGAAAGATCAGGAGGATGCAAAATGAAACACATAGAGGGTTGAGAAACATCCACAGTCATGCATTTATTTGCTCCGAAGGTTGATACAATACACTGCAAAAAATGCCCAGAGGCAAAGGTGCATTACAGTTTCAAATGGGAGGTTTGAGCTCCACAACTCCACCTGCCAAAGAGAAGAAGGGAGGAGGCACAAAACAAAAATGTTCGACCTTTTAAAAAACAGCCCCTCCTTACATTTTATATGAGGAAAAAGAGAGGGAGAAGAGAATGATTTGGATCTGCCCCAACCACCTCCAAGACTGTACTTAACTCCTCATCATGGCGGTAGGTAAGAACCCCAACCACCCAAAAATGGCGAACTATATTTTTTGAATCGGGTTTGAAAGAAGTCCCGTCATATGCTTGCTGTCCGTGTATTCCCGACTTCCGCTTCCGCTGCATTTTCCAAGTTTTCCCTTGTTTTCGGGTTCGGAGGTATGACTCGCATGTGCATCGGGTTTGGGCGGTGGCGCATCATGTTTTCCCCCCATGCTCCTCCGCCATGTCTTCCCGCCCCGAAAACCCGATTTGCTTGTACGTCGGGTTTTGGCGACCCGAAAACATATTTTCTTGTGTCGGGTTCTTTAGAGCTCCCGACATGCTTTTTGACCATGCAAACCCGACTTGTTTTCCCGCCCCGGAAACCCGATTTCCTTGTGCGTCGGATTTTTTACCCCTCGCGACATGCTTCCTGGGCGTCGGATTTTGAAGGCCCGCATACATATTTCTTTGTTTGTTCGCCCGACTTGTTTTTCCGCCGCTTAAACCCGCGTTTCTTTGTGCGTCGGGTTTTTTTAACCCTTCCGGCATTTTCCTCTTTGCTGTTCCTCCGCCCTGTCCTCTCGATCTGGAAATCCGATTTGCTAGGTGCGGGATTTGGAGAACCGCATGCATATTTTCCTTGCTGTTTCTCTGCCACGCCCTTCCGCCCTGGCTTCCCGATTCCTCCGCCCGCGTGGTTCTCGCAATTTGCCTTAGTGTCGGGCCGGAGAGGAAAAATATACAACAGTATGATTCAGTTTAGGGGCATCCTTCGCTTCCATCATGGCTTTCATCAGCCCTTTCTTCTTTGGTGATGGGTCTTCCTTTTTCATGGTTACTTATAATGTTTGTAATGCATGCCCATCGTATTGACATATTTAGGATTTACCTACCTTGGGTTAGTTTCCCTTTTACCAGTGTGCTTTTAATTTAGTTTAGCAAGTAGAGTTTTTGGATCTTCTTTCCTCTCCCTTATTTTAATTAACTGGTAGTTTCTATTCCCACTGATCTATTTGGGTTACCCGTTAATGTGCTTCTTTCTTTTTTCTCATTCTGGAGAATATTGGAAGACGATCCTGTCATTTGTAATCAATGTCCTTATTTGCTTATATTTCCTCTTGTTTCAACACAGTTTTTTTCATGTATTTAGAGAATATTATCATTATGATATTGGAGAAAATTCAATAATTGTTGGCTTGCTCCTGGTACAGGTTTTTCCGGCAATTCCTTGCCCTCTTTGCCATGCATCAAGCATCAGTCTCTCTATTCCGTGCAATTGCTGGCCTTTGTCGAAGCTTGGTTGTTGCTAACACAGGAGGTTCTCTGACACTATTTATTGTCTTTGTATTTGGGGGCTTTCTCATCCCAAAACGTAAGATTACCCCTTACAAAATATGGTTAATTTTTTTGAATGCATGGATAATATATAAAAAGAAAGGATATAAAATCGATGTTTTTTCATGCAGCTTCAATTCCGAAATGGTGCAGATGGGCATACTGGATCTCACCTCTATCTTATGCACAAAGTGCAATTACAGTCAATGAGTTTCTTGCTCCACGATGGACTAGTAAGGTAATAGTATGAAGAAGTCTGAAAATTGTATCCATTACTATCTTCCCTTTTTCATGCTTTGCTAAGTTTCAATTCTTTACTTGCATAAGCAGCTTACATGTTTCAATACCATTAGTATTTACTATCATGTGTAATCTTATTTTACTGACTGTGATTCTTGACTCCATTCGTCACAGATGTCTTCTCAATATAAAAACCTTGGTGTAGAGGCATTGGAGAATCGTGGGCTTTTGCATGAGGAATACTTTTATTGGATAGGCGTGGGAGCTTTGATTGGTATGATATTTTTGTTGAATGTCATCTACACACTTGCTTTGACATATTTGAACCGTAAGTTTCTGCCCTGGTACTAATATATGCAATAGCTCTTTCTTTTAACATCAATATCATTTCCAATTTTGCATGGAGCTTAGTTTTTCATGAAAGTTTGTAAATATAATTATATAACAGCAATTAGCAAGCCTCAAGCTATCATCTCTCGGAAAAAGCAAGCTGAAATTCAAGGAATTCAAGAAGAAACTGCAATTGAACTACAACCTCAACCAAACTCCAGACCGTCTAGGACAGCAATCGAAGTCAAAGGCACTGGTGAGGACCTATTGTCCTTTGCATAAAAGTAGTTCCCAAAGATAGAAGTATGATCATGTTTTACTTCTCGTTATTAATAGAATAATTGAGCCAAAGACAACGAGTATTCTCATCAAACTTTTGCTTAATCTGGGGAATATGGGAGAATAGACAAGAGATAGAACAAGCCAATTGAATGAAATAATAAGGTCCAGACCACTTTTCTCTGTCAAGTTTCAGAATCTATTAAAAGCTTCAATTGTTGCAAGAATGAGACAGTGGTGACAAAATCTTGAACTCATATTGAGTGCACTTATTTTTGGAGCAGGTTATTTTGAAGAGTAAATCTGTTTTCTTTTACAGGAGAATATTAACTATCAGTAACAATAGAAGTTATTTTGTAATCAAGCTCCTCTAGCTGGGTTTAAATTACTATAGCTTTGTGACCAGATGTTTCTGTGTGGTCTCATATGTCTTCCAGTAGGTTCTAAATTATATCATCTAGCTTCATGATAATCATGATTCCCAGGTTAGAGACAATATATTTTGGATGTAAGTTTGTGACTTCAGTGGTCCTCACAGGTAATTATTGAATTTTCATTATCAAACACTGTAACTACCAAGATGCATTGACAAAAAATGCTACTGACTAAATATGGGACTTTGTAGTGTCATGAGATGGTTGTTGTTATGCATCTGCATGTTTTGTTTTTGAGTCTGTAGGACACATGATAGAACTACTAAATTATAGCAGGGAATCATGACTACCGTGACTATCACTAGTCATTATTATGATCTGGATGACACACTAGAAATTTTTCATGTTGAGTGTTAGATGCACTGAAAAAATAAACTTCCAATTTCATCATGTTTATCAACAATCTACTTTTCATGTTGCTGATTCTATTTATTTTGGATCTTGTTATGCAGCTGATTTGCAGGTAGCCAACACATCATATAGACAGAACAGCTTTCCTGTAAGCTCCAATGCTCTAAAACAAGGAATGATTTTACCTTTCAAGCCATCAACAATGTCTTTTCATAATGTGCAGTATTTTGTCGACATGCCTGTGGTATGGTTTTCCTCGGAATTCCTTGAGATCAATATTTAATGTGTAGCCTGAGTAGTTGTGATTTGTTACTACTTAGAGCTAAATGCTTCTTAATGTGTCTGTTTTAGGAAATGAAAGAGCAGGGAGTTACAGAAAACCGACTTCAGCTGCTGAGAAACATCACTGGTGCTTTTAGACCAGGTGTTTTAACAACTTTAATGGGTGTCAGTGGAGCTGGAAAGACAACATTGATGGATGTTCTAGCTGGAAGGAAGACGGGTGGCTATGTTGAGGGAGACATATATATCTCAGGATATCCAAAGGTGCAAGAAACATTTGCCAGAATATCGGGGTATTGCGAGCAGAATGACATTCATTCTCCTCAAGTTACTGTCTATGAATCACTGATTTATTCTGCATCATTGCGCCTAGCACCTGAAATAGATGGAAAAACTAAAAAGGTACTTCATTCTTAACTCTTCCACTACCACACTTCTGCTGTTACACCAAGCAGCAAAATTTTGGTTCCATTTGCATTACTTGTCATGAGAATAAAGGATACTGGTCTTGTCTTTTCCAGCTTTTTGTCAATGAAGTCATGGAGCTCGTTGAACTGGATAACTCGAAAGATGCCCTTGTGGGCATCCCAGGTGTTAGTGGACTATCTACTGAGCAACGAAAAAGACTAACCATTGCAGTAGAGCTTGTTGCAAATCCTTCTATCATATTCATGGATGAGCCAACTTCTGGTTTAGATGCGCGTGCTGCTGCTATAGTAATGCGTGCAGTTCGGAATACTGTAGATACAGGCCGAACAGTAGTCTGTACTATTCATCAGCCAAGTATCGACATTTTTGAATCATTTGATGAGGTAGCTTTTTTAAGACAAGGTTAAACTTCAAAATATTTTGTTGAAGCTATTTCTATATTTTCAGGATCGAAAAATGTATTTGCAATTTTGTTTGGTCTGACAAAGCCATATTGACTCACCACAGTTGCTGTTGATGAAACAAGGAGGTGAAATTATATATGCTGATGCACTAGGTCACCATTCTAAAAAGGTTATAAAATATTTTGAGGTAAAAAGCCAAATTTGTAATGCCAAGTCATTAGGGCCTCTGTGAAAGCATTTTCCTTTTGTTCCAGTAATAAAAATTCACGAAAACAAAGCTTATATGAATAGCCTTTTTATTTTCTATCTCAGGCTATTCCAGGTGTGCCAAAAATCAAAGATAAGTATAATCCTGCAACATGGATGTTAGAAGTTACCTCTATTGCTGTTGAACAGCGCCTTGGTGTAGACTTTGCTCAGGTCTATAAAGAGTCGACTCTTTATCAGTGAGTATGGAAGAAACCAATTTAGTTCTATTCATTGGCAATGTTCTGAATTCCATTGTTGAACCGTGCCTTTAAGCAATTACTGATATATTCCAGCTTTTGTAGGCAGAATGAAGAATTGGTTAAAGAGTTCAGCAGGCCAGCACGAGATGCAGAAGACCTTCATTTCCCGTCTCAATTTGCGCAAAATACTTGGAAGCAATTCACAGCCTGTCTATGGAAGCAATATTGGGCGTACTGGCGGAGTCCTGGCTATAATTTAGTGCGCTTATCTTTCACTTTAATCGAAGCAGTACTGTTTGGCATTATCTATTGGCAGAAAGGAACAAAAATGTATGTATATCAAATGCTATAGAGAGTAATGTATTTGAGGATTCCTTTGAAAGCATGCCCCTTGAATCTTTTTATAACACTAGTTGCTTTCCTTTATCACCCAAATTAAAAGCTTTAACTCATCAATTTGTTTATAGCAGAAATGATCAGCAAGATCTATTCACAATGATGGGAGCAATTTATGGTGCCACATTGTCTATAGGAATAAACAATTGCTCCACTGTGCAGCCCTTTGTGGACGTGGAGCGCAGTGTTTTCTATAGAGAAAAGGCAGCGGGGATGTATTCTCCTATTGCATATGCTCTAGCGCAGGTATGACATTTGTTACAATCACAAAAACCTTACGAAACATGCACCTTCATATAAGGAGTGTTGAACTCTCCAAGCATATGGGAGACTGTAGCACCCCCTCGATGAGCTAAATATACATTCTTTTTAATGTTCACTGCTATGATCCCTTGAAAGAGGTCACATGTCATGCCAATTTTCGTAAAAGTCATGAAGAACATTCACTTTGGTATCATTAGCAAAGATTAAAAACCTAAAGTTTTGAACTGAAAGGATACGGTTTTTTTTATATAACGTCATTAAACATTTACAGGAGAATATCCTCTGAACAAACAAGAGAAATGTTGAAAAATCAATTTCTTATATGCAATAGATTATGAGGGATTGACTTACAAGGTCTGGACTCAAACAAGTGTCCACTTTGGAAGAATGAATTGAAACTTTTCTATTGCATACATGGCCGGCCATCTAATTTTAGTTTCCATTTGGTGCAGGTGGTCATAGAACTTCCTTGTGTCCTTTTCCAAACTGTCCTCTATGGCATTATCACGTACTCAGCAATGGGGTACGAATGGTCTGGGGATAAATTTTTCTGGTACCTCTTCGTAACGTACTGCACTTTTCTCTACTTCACTTACTTTGGGATGCTGACAGTATCCATCACTCCAAATGCTCAATTTGGTGCTATAATTGCATCAACTTTCTACTTTCTCTTCAATCTTTTTTCAGGCTTTGTTGTGCCCAAACCGGTAAGTCGAAACTTGACCAAATCATGGAGCATACTAGATCAGCTATCAAATTATCAATCTGAAGAGTGAATGAATAAATGATAGTATCAGTCATTGAGACAGGACAAGATCAATGGTATTTTTTAGCAATTATGAAGCTTGGATTAGTTAGAAACTAAATGTAATAGTTACAGCATGGATGCTTTCTAGGTTATGGTACTCGGTTTTAAACTTATGAAACTATCTTTTGGGTACACATAGGCATCTATTTTATTTCCGATGCACGTAATTTTTGTACAAAAACTTTGGTTGCTTTGATTTGTTCTCTTGCAAATATCGATCATTTTCTTAGTTCGAACTTTAAATTAATTTTCATTTGGTCGTGCTTTTATGTAAAGTGCTTTAGTTGTTTGCAATCTATCCGCATACTCAAACAATTATCGATATAGTTTTTCATCATCAAATTATTGATGACAATTTTTTGGAAATGCAATGCAGGATATTCCTGGATGGTGGGTGTGGTACTATTGGATTTGCCCCACTGGCTGGACTCTAAATGGCCTCATAACTACTCAGTATGGAGATTTAAAAAAACACATCAGTGTAGCTGGAAAACCTTCACAAGCTATAGAAGACTTCTTGAAAGATTACTTTGGATTTCATCATGACTTATTGGGTGTCGTGGCTGTAGTTCTAGCGATATTCCCTGTGTTTTTTGCAGCGTTGTTTGCCTATGCAATCAAAAGTTTAAATTTCCAAAAGAGATGAAGGAAACAATGTTACATAAAGATAGTATAGTTAGCATATGGCAAGGCCTGCTTGCACAGTTTTCATTTGTCCAGAAGTTGACATGGTTAACAATGAACATGGTTAACTTTCCTCAAGTCATGTACATTAGTATCGTTAGTTATGGTTGTAGGCCAACCTGACCAAGCTGATGATGGCGCTGATGTGTAGCCTCTGTTTATAAAATTTGTTAGATTTCCTTAAGTCATGTACATGAGTATTGCTAGGTGTGGTTGTAGGCTGGTAAGGACCAGATGAAGCTAGGAGAAAAGCTCTTGTTTTCAGTGTTCTTTTCTTGCATGCGTTACCATACTATTGAGTATTGACATGAAGATAGTAATTCTTCCTGTTATCTCTATGCCTTTTGTATCCTAAGAAATGCATTAATAGTTTTCATGCATACAGTGTGAAGATTATTTGGAAAAAAATTGCTCCACATCAACAGTGCCAATCCTTTCAGGCATGATTAGACTTTAGTATCTTATCACCTTAAACAATAAAAATAACTCAAGTTAAAAGGCTTCTCTCTATAAGCAAGTTCCTCTAATTCACTTTGACCATTACGAAGCAGTCGTTATTGACACAATAGGAAGGATCTACACTGGAGACGTCCATCAGTATTAACAATAATTGTATATTGCAGAAACAATAGTTGTGATATGCCGCAGTGCAACAGAGGCCAAAGTTTGATGGTCCAGTTGCCAAGGACATCATCATCATTTGCCTCCAGCTAGGTCTAGGATAAGCCCTTTGATTCTTCAGAAGCTGTTTAAACATCAGTGTTTGGGTATACCTGCCTTAGGCCCTTATGTCATGTCCTTTAGCTTTGGTAGTAATCTAGAGTTAGAGTTAGAGTTTGAGTTTGAGTTAGGGTACTCTTGTTCATAACACACTTGACCATTGTAACTAGGTGTGATCCTCAGGCCTGTTTACTTATTTTGGTCATTTGTGGACATTAATTTTTTTTCCAACATTCCTATTATGAGCATTTATCTATCAAAGTCCACATTGCGATTTGCTATGACAGATTTCTTGTGAGGTAGCATCTAGAGGACCTCAAAGTTCATCATGAGCATTTATCTATCAAAGTTCAGGGAACTCTCTGCTCTCTACGAAAGAAGCTTCAATGACAGTTGTCCTCATTCATATCTAAGGTAATAGGCACTGTGCAATTGATGACCATCTACACGTTTTTAAGGTGTTTAAGAAGTGAAATACTTCTCAATTCTTAATTAGGACATCTTAAATGCCAGGCAATGAATGCTACAGAATGTCCTTATAGTAATGATACCATCAAACATTTATACAATCTCTCATCTTTCAGTTTTGTTTTTGTTTGTAACTATCTATGTTTTTTGTAAACAGTTTACAATTTGTTGCTTCCTAATCAGGGCACTTCATAATATCTGGGAAGGATCTTTGGATGAGGGGATAGTGAAGGTTGGTAACCAGAAAGACAAAACTAAGATTACACTTTGAGCTAGTCAAGATATGTATTACAGTCTATATATACTTTTTTAAAACATTGAGAATGCTTCTATTAATAATAATCAGTTACAACAGTCACAAAATTAACCAGTTAAACAAGAAAGGCTCCAACAGAGACCAAGCTATGAACAAAAAGTAAAATACAAATAAACTAATAACATTGTCCGAGAGTATTGTTTCTCATAATACTTCTAAGGCGATCCTGTACCTTCACAAGTGCAGCACGCTTCTCTTGGTTCTTAAGGTTGAATTGATACAGCTGCAACCACAAAGAAGAAAAAATCTGAGTTTGCTGGATAACTAAAGCGGAGCCATTCCCAGAATACAGTTGGCAATGATTCTTCCATGTGGAAGAGGATAGTCAAGCGGCAAGTGTTCCAGACGGCAGTGAGGATAGAGGGGGAAGAAATGCCAAGTACAGCAGTCTTTTTATTGAAATTTCTGCGAAAGAGTTTGGGAAGAGGGTAGCGAGGGAAGCCCAAAGCTGAGCAACAGATGGGCAATGCCACAAGAGGTGGAGAATACTTTCAAGAGCTGAACAAAAGGTGCAATCCCCTGCAGCAAGACCCAACTTAACTAAAGTGAGGCCAACTAGAAGCTTCATATGTAGAATACCCCATCTCAAGAGTTGACATTTAACCTCAGCAAAGAACTGGCAAATGATACCATTAAGTATACCAATGTGGTCTATATATACAAGACCTCTAAATAAAATAAAAACAACCCTATTTATTAAAGAAGCATCTCATATTGCCTCTATTCTATGCATTTTCTCTTAGGCTATTGGACAGGATATTAATGAAGGCATATCCAACATCATCTTCTTCATTGCCCCCATAACTTGAGCAAGATATCCTTCAGAACTTGAGGTTTCAGCAGGGGACTTTACCACTTAAGTACCTTGGTGTCTTCTTTTGTCCTCAAAAGCTCACAGATTGGTCATGGGTTACGACCAAAATCAAAGCCAAATTTGACAGATGGACCAACAGATGGCTTTCTTTAGGAGGACGAATGACCCTGGTCAAAACTGTCCTGCAGGCCATTGCAATATATATTGCATCTCTTCTTCATATTCCGGCTAGGATTCTTCATGATATTGATCATATTAGTCACAGGTTTCTTTGGTGTGGGCAACAACAAGATAAAAAATGGCATTTAGCCAAGTGAGAGATTTTATGTCGTCCTAAACACACTAGGGGACTTAGTTTTAGAGATAGTGTTAAGAACAACATGGCATTGACAACTAAATTATATTGGAGGCTTATCCAAAATCCGCACCAGTTATGGGTTATTAATGTGCAAGTGGTTTACCAATGACTCAACTCATTCGCCATTCCTTACTTGCTAACAGATCTCCTATGTTGTCTGTCCTTCACCTAGGGGAGACTCTTATCAAAGACAATTTATTTTGGATTGTCAAAAATGGTTGTCAAGCAAATTTTTGGACAGACTCATGGAATGGGTTTCCACTAATTATATCTCAGTACCCGGATTTGCTACCTGTTATGAATGCACTCTATGCACAAGGGTGGATAAAAGTCAACCATTATCAGCAGTCACATCCTCAGAAAGCGTGGCTTCCGTTTTCTCAATGGCCAATGATCTTATCACAACAATTGATCCAACAATCGATGTACATTTTACAGCCATGTCAGCTATCCTTGTCAGGCATGGAAGATGAACTGGGGTGGGAAAGCCAATCTGATGGCAGTTACACGGTGGCGGAGGGGTATGCTTCTTTGGTTGGGCCACTTAATCATCCATGGGAGGGTATCTTCAGAAAGATATGGTAGCCAGTGCTATGGCCAAAAGTGAGTTTTTTACCTGGACCCTTCTTTGTAAACGGGTACTCACAGGGGAAAATCTTGTGAAAAGAGAGTTGAAAGGACCTTTTAGATGTGTGTTATGCTTAAATGAGGTAGAAACATGTGATCATCTTTTCTTCTCTTGCCCTTTTGCTTTCCAACTATGGAAGTACTTGTCCGACATGTTCACCCTAGTTTGGAATGATACCACTAGCCTGGTACATGTTATTCGCAGTTGGGAATTGACTGTAAAAGATACCCCTGTGATGAATATTGCTTGTTGGATTTCTATAACATTAATGTTATGGAATGTCTGGAAAGAAAGAAACATGCACATATTTAAAGGGAAAATAAAGGAACTAGCCTTTGTCTAGACCTCTATCAAAGCTAACATTGTTGAAACACTCCAAATGAAAGTCAAATTGCCAAACCCGGCATCGGCTAAATGGAAGAGAGTCCTTGCAATTTTGGAACTTCGAGAGGAGAATATGCAACAAAGTCCTTGTAGTAACCCATCACTGCAACCTAAATGTTGGCAGTTGCCTCCTGCAGGCTACATTAAAATTAATACAAATGGGGTATCTCGAGGAAATCCGGGACAATCTAGTATAGGAGGAATAGCTAGAGACAGTGTAGTGCAACAACACCTTTTTTATGGGTAGCAAATTGGAATTACCACAAACAATATGGCTGAAATCATTGCCATTCAATATGCTTTGAAGGAGGCAGCCAAAATGGGGTAGACCAAAGTTATTATTGAATCTGACTCTCAAACGATTATTTGACTGCTTAATAAGCAAGGCACCATTCACTCTTCTAATTGGCATATTTCACAGATCCGAGAAAATATTTGTATTTTGGCTCAAGCTTTCCAGACAGTTCTTTATGTTCATACTCATCGGGAGAGTAATAAAGTAGCGGATGCTTTGGCCGACTGGGCTTTGGATCAGGCAAATGTTCATGTGATAGGTCATATTCCTATAGGGTGGTCTACTGAGAAACGACAAGCATTTCACAGAATCCTTCATTTGGATGAATCACAAGGATGCCTTCTTCATGTTGTACTATGCTTTAATTACCACGGTATCTCTAAAGATGCTTCTTGATGTATTAATTATAGTGTTTGACATTGTATTTACTTGTAACACGTTTTTTGATGATTAATGGAAGTATTATGTTTAAAAAAGAAGAAGAAAGAGTAAAGACCTCAATGAGGATCGAACTAGAGCTAGGACAATACACATATAGCTTAATTCTATTCTCCATAACCTTAGGACTGTCCATGAACCATATCACTTCAATTCTACCTCATTTTTTGTGCGATGGTAATTGAAAAAAAGTAGATTATGTCAAAGTGAATTTCCTCATTGCTTGTACTTGTTCTTTGAAGGTGAAAATTTCAGTTTAAACCTTTGACATAAAGGACAACTTCAGCACCAAATCTATCTTTTAGTTGACAGTTGGATCAATCAAATTTAAAGCATTTAAACTCATGACATTAATTTAATAATCACGCAAACATTGGTTTAATTGTGTTGAAAAGAATATTTCAAAGGCTTGGGGTTTCTCAAAAACAAAAACAGAAACAAAATGACATAAAATTAATAATGAGCAAAATATGCTTCATGAGATTATTTCTCTTTCAAAAGAGTGAACATCCAACATTAGGGAAAGATAATTGGCTTGTCTTTGATATTTGGTTATAGATGTATTTGTTGTGTAAACAAATATAATGATAGTTCAATTAATCAACCATTTTGTTAGTATAAGGGAAATTTCTATTGTCGCATCACTTTTATTGACATAAGAATCATGGTACATTTGATTTATATGTTAAGCGTTGACCAAGCCTACAATCACGGTTTAAATTTGTCACGTTGTAGCGATAATGTGGGATTGATTTTTTGAACAAATGTAGATTTTAGAGTCGTAAAAGCAATTCCAAGACACACTACAAAGGTGTATTACATTTAATAGGTGTCTAGGAAAGAGGCTAGAAGGTGATAAATCTAAAGGAGCCTCGTGTTATAATTAGGACAAAAAAATACATGAAAAAATATCATTAAAGTAATTAGCCAATACACGATATATAACATGAGAACTCATGCTTCAGGAAATGTGTAGGATGCTAGGAAATTTGTATCCCGAAATTAGTAATTTTTTACCCAGAAAGCACTAGTAATTTTTGAGATTGCCATCCTCTGGCACCATATTTCTAGTTCAATTTATGAGACCTTATCAAATTTTTCCTCACATGGGGCACAAGGGTGTGGCCTGATGGTGGGGCCTGAGTGCTCGCTAGCCAGCCACCCAAGCCCCAGGGGACTTGTTGGCTAGATTTTTTGCACAACTAAAAACCTAGGTAGTCATGAGATAAAATTCCCTCATTTACCGGTGAGGCTCCTGTGTAAGATCTTGTCAGTTATGTTTTCTAGTATCTATCTGTTGGTATTACTTTAACTATGTAGCTCATGAACCATAGCTAGACAGTTTTGCAGCAAGTAAGCAGCTATAAAAGAAAGGAAAAATCTGCAAAAGAGGAAAATAATAGGAAAGGAGAAGAAAGGAGAGAAGATGTGCAACCCAATCAATAGTTCACATAGTTGATTGCATGCACATAGATTATGAAATACATAATTCAAAGCAAAGAAAACTTTCAGATCTAGATCTAGAATAACATGGTTTATGAATAGATCTAGAAATAATTACGAGACGAATACACCATTGACACAAAGTTCTTTGCAAATTTCTTCTCTATTCCTCTACTTGCAGAAAGCTATCAAGGGTGTCAGCTCAAAGTTTGGAACACAAGAATGCTGATTACAAATTCTTTGATCCTTTAACCTGTAGGTTCTTCCTCTACTTATAGTGTGCAGAGAGGAAAATACAAATGGTAAACTGAAACTGAACTAGAACATGAAGAAGTAGTAAAGGGAACATTTGGCAATCATCTTCCTAGAATTCCTCTCTTAGTGACATGCATCAGGAGTCTAAGTCAAAATTGTGCACATTTGTCACATATCTTAAAGAATCTTCCCACATAACTTAAAGTAATGGTTTTTTCAACCAATAACTTTAATTTTACATTTTCATTCGGGAACATAAGAAATAAGAGAAGGAAGAAGAGAAGAAAGAAGATCTGCCAGTTGTAACACTTATACTTTCTTTTTCTTCTGATATTGAATATACTTGTCAAACATGTAATTCAACATCTTCCCATTTGTTTTAACAATAGTATCTCTCTCGGTTCTGAACTGTAACAGCCCTCTGGACAAAGCAACAGTGTTAGCCTTCACTTTCTCTAAACCAGGCCCATATCCCTCAACATCTGCCTGAAGCTTTATGAGTCTACCAATCGAATCCATTGTGAAAGGTATGGTAGATTCATCAACTTCTTTCCATACAACCAACATAAATTCCTCATGGGAAGCAGGTAATTCATCTAGGATGCTTTCTGACACTTCTCCCATCTTACTCTCCAACAATTACATCCTCTTTAACACAAGCTTGAGGATCTCAATGCAGAAGGAAACTGAAATTTCTAACTACTTACTGTTTTCCACCAATCCGCTAGGCACAATCTGCTCTACAATCAGCACATCCTTTGGCAACGAGTGTATCTTAGCCAAAGTATCCAGATGGCTTTCAACAACTATGTTCTCATCTTTTATCTGTGTCATCAAATCCTTTAGCTGAGACACTGCCCTGTACATGTTCTCCAATTCATCTGGAATTGGTTCGAATTGCTCTGAAGCTTGGTGAATGATTTGTTCCTTCCAGTGGGCAATAACTCTAACCTAATCCCCTACATCTTCTACCTCTTGCATCAGATGATCACTCACCTACTCATGTGCTAGAATGGGCTGAGAGGAAGGTTTGGAAACCTTAGCAATGATCTCACACAGCTGGAACACCTGATTTTGAAGCTTGGATCTCTCATCCTTCTCTTTGTCAAGCTTAAGGAATAAAGCCTTCATTAGTGTCTGTGTATCCTGGTTTAATCCTTCTGTTGTAGTTTGACTTGTTGGCACTTTGGTCATTGCTATATCAGTTGCCGTGAGCTCTCCCTTATGCTTTCTTTTTGTTGGAACAGATAACTCAATGAACTTTTGTCTTGATTCCTCAATAATCAACCTAGAAGTCGTTTTGGTAACTTTAGGTCTTCTATCTCTTCCTCCCAAACTCAGGAGCAGCTGAAAGTCGTACTCTTCCAGGTTGATCTCCTTTCTGGCTTCTGGGATTGTCTGCAAAGCTAACCATGATGAAAATTTTCTTATTGGGGAATGAGAAGCCGTCGAGTGCACCACCATCTCGTGCTCTGATTCTGCTATATCAGAATTTTCCACCGTGTTATGATAATCACCCTCTGAATTGTCCAAAGATAATGCCTTTTCAAACTCCACCATCTATGCTTTCAACTTCTCCGCATGGATAGGTGAAGACCTGAGTGGTCGAGGAGAAAATAAAAATGAAGCTGTATTAAAAGGAGGAATAAAAAGATCTCTCTAAGGTTCCGGGGCTACTGAAGTGCTATGAGTTGATGTTGGAGAAGTTGGAACTAGCACGATAGCTGTAGATTTGGCCTTCTCTTGTATGTGAGACTTATTGTGAACATTAAGCTTTTCTGGCCTTTTGTTGCTTTTGCCTTCGTGTTTCCTCTTGCTGGAGTCTCCTGCGGTAAAGTTGCCTGTGATCTAATTCATCAATGCTTCATCCAGGCAATACCCCTTTGTCAACAACTAGTTTGAAGTGTTAACCAGAACTGCGGAAGATATTTCTTCAATCATCTGGCGGCCAACAATATTTTCCTAAAGCGCAACTCTATCTCCTCCCATCTGATGATACGAGTCAAGTATCACATGCCCATCATCTGCGAGATATGCAGGTATCCATGCCAAACCATAATTAGGCACTTGTTGCGTCGATAACCTGCTGAAGTCTTTCTTTTTGACTTCATACTCGATCCTGCACTTCATCCACAAGTCCTCCAATGAAGGCACATGTGAGTATTCTTGGTAGATTTTCTTCCTCACTACTCCATATGGGTCAAATTTTAGCCATGTTGGGAAGAACTCAAGTTCATACTCAGAAAATATTTCAGCTTCGACTCCTCTAGCTTTGTGGATGCTCTGGCAGTTGTAATAACCCACTGTGACTGGAAAAAAACATGTAGACTTGTGCCACTTTGATTGTAAGTCATGCATCTCCATGAGCTATCTGCACAACTCCATGATGACCCACTTGTCGTTTGGATACCTCAATAACTTAACTAGTTCTCCTGAAAAGCTAGTCACCCGGAGATAGGTGAAGTCTGCAACTAGATGAAAATGCAGCCATGCTGAGATACAACTTCCCAAGCTTCTTTTCTTACCTTGTTGGTCTTCAGATCACTATTTAGTTTGCAGATGAATTCATAGAAGAACCCAGTGTTGACCGCTTTGTAATCTTTTTGGCACTCAGAAACTGTCAACTGTGGATAACAATCAAAGATATGATCTTTCACCAGTACGCCCCATCTATCCAGCTTGGAAAATATACCCTGCGAGGCTGCTGCATATACCAGGTATGAAGTCATTTTCAAGCTGTAAGTCTGCCTCACACTCCGAAGTTGCTCACCGATGATCTCTTCCCAATTGATTATCGAATCAGCTTTGTTGATCTCGATAGTCCTAACGAAAGCATATATCTATGAGAGAAAGTTGTGAGATTGACTTATCCACTTATCCTGTAAAGCAATTTAGTAATATCATCCACCTCCTGCACCAAGTTTTATCATAGAAGAGTCCTCGGCAACTTTGATAGGGACCTGGGCTTCTTCATATATAGGATGTTCATTATGCCCATGCAATTTGCTTTGTGTTTCTCCCATCTGTTTCTTGCATCCAACATGCTAATTGCAATCACCACCGTTTGTGTCGGAATCTTCAGACAATAATTAATAAACTATGCATCTAACCTAATAATTGTCTTTCCTACAACTTCCCATATTGTTCTGGATAGAGGATGATATGATCTTGCACACTCCATGAAAAATTCAGGCAACTGAGTTGTGACTGGGAATGCTGATGCTGGAATAATTCCACTGCTTTTCATTGCCCACATGAGAAATGTCTTTTCGGCCCTGGATCTGTCAATTATTTCGGAGATGGGTTCCGAGCCTATGTCTATGTCATTGATATCAACAAATCTAGAAGCTATGCATGATTCAACTGATCCCTCTCTGTCATCACGCTTCATCATGGCTAGAGCAATCTTTGTCTGAGCAATCTTTGTCTGTGTTCTTTTTCTTTTAATCCTGCCGAAATTCTTTATAACTGGATCAATTCGTGCAGATCTAGAAATTTCTTTAGATTCGGAAGATATATTCAATGTACTTGACATTGATTTGAACTTTTTTTCACCTGTATGAACACTTGTAATGAATACCTGCAATTATTTAAGACAAAGATGAAGTCCAGAGCATGAATACTTGATTTCTGTCACCAAAAATCTGCATATGAAGCCCGCTGCCCTAAAATTTAAGGTTTTGTTTGCATACAAAGCAAGCATACATATTTTTAAATTCACCTGGGCACTTATAGCAACATGTAGATAATTATCATAACATAAATCAAGCTATTCCAACCCAGGCACCAAACCTTGAAGCTTCCCAACAATGAAAAACACCTCTTGATGCAAAAATCCTCCTTTCTTTGGCGCCAAAAATGTCCGGACTGCAATCCTTAGCAAAAAGAATTAATTGATTCTTCATTATGGCAGCCCATACTTATATAACCCTCAACATTCTATTTCTAATAATTGTCCATCCTATTTTTGCAATTAATTAATAAACAAACATGTTTATTCACCCAAATTGAACGCCTAATTTTGCATACTGCTGGCTGCCATTAAATAAATTTATTTTATTTATTTATAGCATGCATCTTTCAGTTGTCTTTGGCTTGACCTTTTGCTTTGAATTTCCATTCATCCATGGCGCCAAAATTAGGCAGAAAAGCTATTAATAAATACCATTAAAAACATTGTTTAATGCCCAAATGGGTCACACTTTTTGGCAGGGCTGATTTCTAAATATAAGAAGTCAACTTTGATGGGATTATTTACTCTACACTGCAGCTCCAAAAATCCCTTCTTTCACTTAAGCCGTTTGACTTCCATAACGAGGATTTTTACCCTGCAAGGCAGGTAAGAAATTCCCGCCTACCTGCCACTGCCAAAATTCCCATTATTAAATTAAAATTTCTCCCAAAAAGTGTGACTTGCATTGAAATTAGCCCCCTTTGATAAAGTGCGACTTGCATGGGTGAATAAACCTCTTTGGTGGGAAAAGTTAGCCTGCTAGGCAAGCAGAAAATTCCCATCGGTGCTTTAGGTGATTTTTCTTTATTTTATAATGGGAATTTTCACCTTGCAAGGTAGGTAAGAAATTCCCGCCTCTAATTTTCCCATCGCAGCTCAAGTGACTTTGAATTCATGGGAAAGGAAAAAGTACCCTGCAAGGCAGGTAAGAAATTCTCACCTGCTTGCGACCACTAAAAATCCCATTGCAGCTTACACTCATTAATTCCAAAAAATGTGACTTTTTTGTGCACGACTTCATCTTTTTTGGTTCGAAGCTTGCATTTTGAGGCTGATTCCTTCTGGTGTTGTGTCGGTAGATGATCTCCAGATACTTCAGGAAATTAAACAGACTATACTAGCGAAGGATTTGACCTAGGGGAATTTCATAGAGAAACAACAGAGAAAACCCAAGAAAAACGCAAAAGAAAGAAATAAAAGCGAAAAATGTTGCCACAAGTTGTAGACAATGCCCTTAATTCATTCATGGTGAAAACCCTATTGAGATGAGTGACTACTGGCATGCAAAACTTCAACAGGATTCAACCATAGCACAATTTACTTCAAACGGGGCATTATTTATTCAATAAATAATTAAATAAAAAAAATTTGCAAACAAAACTTAGCGGAAATTGGCTCATATGATTCACTACGAAAATCCTAACATAATACAAACATCTTCTGGCAATAAAAACACAACAGACCGGCTATTTTAAAAGAATGATTTTTTTCTTCAAATGGGTAGTCCTAGATTTCAAGGTGAAATATGGAGACACCACGACCAGTTACCCTTGCATTTACATAGCTGGTTGGGAGGACTCGCCCTAAAATAGCGTGCCACGAAGTGTGTCAGGTTGTTGGGTCATTAACTCCTATAGTAGTAAAAAAATAAATCTTTTTCCTCACATGAATTCCACAAACTCTATTTTTTATTTTTTTTAACGAACCCCTAAATTCAAATGACCCAAGGGCGACTCAAAGGTTGGTCAACTTGGTAGAACTCCCCTACTTATATGTTACATGCAGAGCGAAGCAAAATGGACTTGGCATCATCCTTCAATTCTACCTGCTCTGTCATTATTTTTTAGGCAGTTTTTGCTCTCCTGATGGGAGGAAGGACATATGGAGGAGGAAATACACAACATTGTGTAGATAGGGTTTATTGAAGGAGGTTATATAGTGTTACTTACCATGCACAACCCCTTTGTAAACTCTTTTATATATCGTTAACTATTATAGAGTTGTATTTTCAAGAAAGCCCTTTAAGAGGGCAAGCAAATTCACTTCCACATCAATGAGAGGGATATTAAGTTTGGTGCCCACAAACTTGTATACAACACCATTATGTGTGTGTGTGTGTGTGTGTGTGTGTGTGTGTAATATATATAGACACACACACACACACACACATATACACATACATATGTCTATGTATATGTATGAAAGGTGCAAAAGTTTAGTAGATGGATGCCAAATGTTTGACCCAATGACAATACACGATATCCTTCATGGAATATCATAATTGAATGATCACCCTCAAAAGGCGTTGAGATTGTTTCACCAAATGCAATGAATAGATGTCCAACCCGATCAACTCACCTTTGTCATCATACTCTCGGGCCATGGAAAAAATAAGAGCTTTGGAATTGTGTGTGGACATCCATCAAAGCATAGTAGAAAGTGTTTTTTGTTAGATGTTGTAGTTGTAAGTGCCTTGGTTGACATGTAAGAAAATTGTAGAAGTATATACAAGGCATGGGAACTGTTTGATAAAATGCCTCAAAGAGATGTCATTTCATGGAATGCAATGATTTCAAGATATTCACAAAATGGGTCTGTTGACAAGGTGTTGGAAACTTATAAGCAAACCTCACAACCTTTTCCAACATCCTCTTAACTTGTGCCAGAATGTGAGCTTTATAATTGGGTGTGAGAGATCTTCTATGCAATGATGCATGAAGCTATATATTATGAATGAAGGGTAATGAGCTATGGAGTCAATGTGTTATTCCTACAAGTAAGTTCTTAATTGTTAGTAATGTTTTTGTTTACATAGTCTAATGTTTATGCCAATGGTCTGTTTATTGTAAAAATACTTCATGTCTAGGCCAAACATGATAGATACAAAAATTATCTCATGTCTCAGGGGAGAGTGTTAAGGTTTCTACCTTAGTGTGATAGGCCAATGTGGGGTGGTTTTCTTTTTATATATGTGTTAGGTTATTGTAGCTTGCACATGTATTAATATTAAAATGTGGTAAACTAGATACACAACATTTTGGTTCCATTATTGGGACCCATCATAATTGTGTTAAGATGGTGAAGTGGACACAAGATGTTTTGACTCGCATAGGAGATCATTAAGGATTGACAAGCAGGGAAAATTTTAGCAGCGAATATTCGTAGTTTGGCAAATAGTAGAATTCTGGGAATTCAATTTTGGCAAATAGTACAACAACAATTCCCAGGTTTCACCCAAAAATCCCATAAACAGTAATCTATCCCATCTGAATCACCAAGGAATTTCCAATCCCAATGTATATTTTAATATTAAATCGTCGTGTGATCGCCACGCCAGGATTTGAAAACATTAATGTATTGCTAAGAAATTGATGCACAGGGATTTGAAAACATTAATGTTTCGCCAAGAAATCGACGCACATGGATTTGAAAACATTAATGTTTCTCCAAGAAATCAACATGTCGAGATTTGAAAAAATTAATGTTTCGCCAAGAAATCGAAAATTAATGTTGGGATTTGAAAACATTGATGTTTCCTAATAAATCTACAGAACCTTATCTAGCCAAGAAAACATTCCTAAAATTTTCCCGATATATACACAGAGGTGATGTTCTCTTGCAATTTTCCAATTTGTGTATTTGCGAAGTAGTAGAAAGGGATTTAACGAATTAGCAAATTACAATTTGCTTACAAAATTTCAAATAAATCTAGGTCTTACCAGTGCCCGGCTAGTGCGTTGCAATTTACATCCTAGAAGTACTTATTGCAGGTGAGTCCCTAGTCTATTTGAGACCTATTTTCTGTCATGTCACATTGCTTTATCTATGATTCCGCCTTTGTAAGTTATTACAAAGGATGAAAATCCTCATCCTCATAACCACTGTGATTTTTTATGTCATCTAGAATAGTCCTCCACTTGTAGAGAATCATAACTAGTATTCCTATCTTAGATACATCTAGATTCTACGTAAAAAGCTATATATATATATTTAAAATCACTTCATATATCTCCATAAGCTGCTCTGTATATTCCTTGCTTTATCAATGTATCTTCTATCGAATATTTTCAATATATTTTCTCTGAATATTTTTGTTAATCGTTTCATGCATCTCCACGAGTTCTATCTTCCTTGCATCAGTGTATATATACATATATATATATATATATATATATATATATATATATAAAATATATATATATATATATATATATGTTCTCTCTTCTGGAGTATATATATGAAGTGGTTTCATTTTCCATTTATTCCACTACCAATACCATGACCTTTTTCACTGTCCGTTGACATTGCCTCGTCCCACAACGGACCTAAAGGATATATAAAATGTGGTACATACCGCAGGTTTCACATTCGCCAGGGGCATTTCCTTGGGGGATCGACGGAATGGTGACGTGTGGCATAGATAACATTTTATCAAACAATGTCTTGTACAATACATTTACATTGATAATATGTTGAGCAATAAAACCCGTTAGGACTTGAATTCACTTGTTTCTTGTACAAATTTTCATTCATGCATAAGGTTGTGCATTTGGTAATCAAACATTTATAAAAACAAGTAATATTTAAATGACCAATTTATAAAATAAATAAGGGTATTGAGAATAAACTACCAAATTCCAAACATGATTTACAAGCAAGCAAAAGCTAAAAGAGAATATCACTCTTTTGAAAATAGAAAGAGTAAGGTAATTTCTTATTTTCTAGAGATTTATCCTTTTTCCTAGTGATTTTTTGTATAATTTGTGTGAATGAAATGTAATTTTTTTTAATATAGAAAATAGAAAGCTAGCAGACATGCATTTTGTTGCTCTAATTATTATTTAATTTTTATTTATTAAAATAAATTTAACAAAATATAAAAAGTAAATTAGTAGCCAACATACAATTTACATGACAAGTGATTTTTTTAGTTAGCCCTTCTAATTAATGTCTTTTAGTATTGATGTGTAATTTTAAATTTCAACATTTTTTTTGAAGTGTAAATTTTAAATTTCAACATGTCTATAATATTTAATATAAAGAAAAAACATCAACATCCGAGGATATTTTTAATTACTGCATCCTTCAAGTTTCTTGAACTCATTTTCCAAGTAGGAACACGACAATATACAAAGAATACCCTTATCATGATTGTATCATATGTGAAACATCATATAAAAGCATTCAAGTTTCTCTCAAGAATAATGATACTTTAGCTGGCTTTGACACATTGACATTTCATTGTCAAGCCAAAGAACCCTGCATACATTCTCAACCTTGAATTCATAGTCTCTTACCACAACAAGTCATAGATGGAAGACCATATATTCTGTCTCAACTTCTTTGAAATGATGAACACTCTTGGTAATTGGATTATGACAGACCTCATACCTCTGATGAATAAGTAATTTCTTCATGAGCAGATGAACACCTTATTTGGCTTGATGACAACATTTAGAACCTCTATACAACAGGACAAACCTCTACACATTATGATAAAGCTCGGTCATTGAGACTCCTTCATTAATCAACTAAAGACAGATCATACCTTGGATGAATCAATGAACTCAGAGTCCTTCACAAGTAGATACACACTATACTTTGATTTCAAACTAAGCATAGACCTTGAGATCACCTATTTCATGTTTGATTAGCTACAAAAGAGACTTCTTATCACTAGAGTGTCTTATCATTAGAGTGTCTTTGGCTTCTCAACAAATCTTATAAAAATTTAAATTGCTTGTTCTCTTCTCAAACCTCTGATACATTTTCAGTTTTCTTGATGTATGCTCTAATTCTTACTATACTAATGTAACACTCTTGCAAAAAGTAGTACATGTTAAGTGACACAACATAATTTTTCTTTATACATATTTCTAGTGTTGAGATGTCTATGCACATATCAATATCATTTAGTCTAACATGTTGTATCTTTTTTTCTTTCAATTCTACAGGATTCACTGATTCAGAAAAATGACACCTAAAAAGGGAAGCTCAGCCTTAGGAAAAAACATTATTCCAACCCCTCTTGGTAGTGGTACTAGCCTTCGAAAAATATCATATTATTTTTAGAAACCATCTAAGGAAACCCATCCTTCTCCAGCAGGACCATCACAATCAAGGGATAATGATTACATTCAAAATGAAACTCATAATGAGAATGTGTTAATTTTTTATTTTCCTGATGCTGTCAATGACAACAACAATGAAATACCTCCCCTTGAAGACATTCCATTGAATAATGTTGAGTTTGACACTGTACCACCTACCCAATTGAATGAAGATGACACTGCATCACCTACCAAAGCCCAAGTGAATGTTGAAGGTGAAATTTCTAGCAGTGGCGGTCAACGAAGTATAAATTCCACAAGGCAAATACTCAGTGGACACATATTTTGAAAGAAAGAGAAAGGAAAGAAGATGGGACTTGGGAAGGAGTTTCAAGTTAGAGTGGGTTTCTAAGTTTCCATTTATTAAACCTGTTGAAAATGAGAATAAAGATAAAACTCCCAAAGAATGCAAATTTACAATATGTAGCTGGAGATTGGGCAGGGACAAGACAATGCAACTTAAGTTGGATACTATTGAGAAACATGTAGGAAAAATATATGAAAAGATAATTGTAGATGGCATTGAGACGAATGTTTCCAGATGGAAAACTACAGATGATTGTTTGCATATTAGGTATGAAAAATAATTTGAAGAGCACACGAGAAATCAAAGAATAGTTGCAGCGAATGGAGGGACAGTTACCTCTCAATTCAACAAGATCATTCAAAACAGTCTTTTGGGTAAAATAGTTCAACTAGCTACTATTTTTCACATTGTGAAAAGAGGTTGTCCTATAACATATTTTCCTAAAAAAATAAGATGTTGTCTTTCCTTGGTGTCCCACACTTTTCTCATTCTTACTGGTCAGAAAGTAGTGGTTGGGAATGGGAAAAATTCCTAGCTATGGTTAAGAAAGAAGACTTGAAAGAGAAACTGAAGTCTGCACTATACATATCTTTGTCTATTGATGAGGTTACATAAGTAGATACTATTGCTAGGGTCTGTATGCATGTGTATACTGTCGAGAATTCTGTGAGACACCCTTACTTACTTACCATTCACAAGATGAGAGAACTCCAATGCTGAAAACCTTTGTGAGTTGGTGATAATTTTTTTGAAGGAGATCAATGACATGGATGATACTGCAATTACATCAAAGTTGGTATGTGTCAGGGTAGATGGGGCATTTATGATGCAAGTTCATCATAATGTCCTATGTGTAATACTCCAAACATCTCATTTCCCTTATATGATTTTCATTCATTTTATGGCTCATAGAATGAACCTAACTTATAGAATAGTTGGCAAATTTAAACTTGTAGCAAAATTTGAAGACCTCATTCGAGAGGTGCATGCTTATTTCGGCCGTAGTCCTAAAAGGTTCATGGAATTCCAAATATTTGTAGAAGGACTAACAAATGGGCATAAACTATTAAAAATGTCGACACCAAGTGGATCTCATTGTACCAATCGGTTTGTAGTGTGTATGAAGAGTATCAATCCTTATTAGAAGTGATGTGGCAGAATAACATGGAAGTGGACAAGGCCTAGGATTTGATACATCGTTGGACTGATATAAATTCATTCCTGATGTTGTGTGGTTGCCTTCCCATGTTGGAATAAATTCATTGTTTAATTAAACAAACACAGGAAAGAACTATTTATATTGTTGATTTTTTTAGTTTGAGGAAACAAGTTTGTATGACAATAGAATATTTGTATCTCAATGAAACTGCTTTTATAGGTCCAACATTTGATGGTTAGAATGATTCGATAAATATTGGAAATGCAAGTAGCTTTCTGAAGCTCAACTTGTTTGGGGAAGTATGTGCTTTTGTATGTGGATATGTGATACCAATGTACATGTTTAAAGTAGTAGCTGGTAAGGTTGAGGAGGTAAAAGTCACAGGGTTACTGTTTGATAACATTGTATTATCAACAAGGGCAAGGTTAAGAGAAATTAAAATGTCCCTATTAGAATAAATAAGGGAGAAATTTAGAAGGGATGCTTTACTTGAAACAATGGCAATAGTAAATCTGACATTATGGAATCCTGTCCAAAATGAAAGACATATGCAGGAAGACTACTTCGAGAGGTTGACTACATTGATTCAACATTTTTGTAAGCCTGTTGATGTCAATGGAATGAATATTGTAGGTATTGTAAGAAAGGATGGTTTGAGTGCTCGATCTCATGAATTCGCCACTACAATGATTCAACAATTCAAAGATTTGGATAATCCCTTGGAATGTGGAGCAATAACCCGACTATGGAAAAAAGTTGGGGTGAGTACTATTTTACAGAAAACCATGTCTTATTTTTTCTCACTGGCTGATCTATGTCAAACAATGATTTTGGGTTTAGTTGAAGATGAGAGAATTTTCAGTGCCTTGTCCTTTATAAAGTCAAAATTGCAAAACAATCTTGAAAAAAATTTAGAAAATTGTTTGAGAATTTACACATCACAGTACGAAGTGGATAAATTTCCCTATGACAGGGATTTGGCATTATGGAAGTCGATTACTAAAAGGAGAGGGGATGAAAATAATGACACAAATACAACAAATGACCCTATTGCAATAGTTGATTTTCGAGAAAGAGAGAGTCATTATCAGAGATTTGGTGAATCAAATGATAGAGATGATCTAGGTCCATCAAGTTGAAAGCTTCCATTGGTGGATATCCCATGATATAGATGTTCATAGAATAATTAATATATTCAAACATCCAGTATATTGTTCTGAATCTCAAACAAGGATTATCACTCACCCCAAACATGTGCCTAAAGGTAATCATATTGATTTTGTTTCCATTTTGATTGCAAAAACATTACAAAGTCATGTTTTAGTATTTAATATATTTCATAGACAATGTTGTTGATCTCTTTTATAGAAAGCGTACATCGTGGACGGTTAGCTAGTAAATCACAATACATTAACATTATTATATACTTTAGGCATATAATAGTCATGGTGCTTAATTCAGAGATAGAATAAGTGGCTTTACTTGAATCATTACTGAAATGAAAATTTAAAAATAACACTATTCCTCATTCAACTTGCTTGAGACATGTCTTGTATGAAAAAATTGAAGATTGTCATTGCAACAAATGGAACAATTTTCAAAATGGATCTAAATACACTAAAGAGTAAATCCATGCACATATATATTTAACTTGTGCACCTCTTTGTAAAAGTTTGCTTCAACCACAAACAACCTAAATATCACATGTTTATTAATACAATAAACATAAAGATAACTTTAGTCTATTAATAAGACAATTTACTATTTTTATCCATGACCATGATTTCCTCCCAAATAATAGAAACAACAAAACCAAACTGCCACTTCAACTTGGAATCAGGCTCCATAAACTTAACAAATTGTATCATCTTCTGTAACATGCTCCACTTCTTCATCTGTTGGAATTGTAATTTGTTGTAAATCAGAGTCACTGACATGTAACTTTGTTAGAAATTCATAACTGATAGAGGAGCTTTCCTTTACTGTTGAATGAAAACTTACTGACAAGGTTATCAATGGTTTAACAGAGTCAAAAAAGTTTTTTCTCATCTAGCTTCTCAGGAATTCGGTCCTTCTCTTGAGTCATTTTTTCTTTCATCTTCTTCTGGAATGCATCCTTCTTAATGAATTGGTGTGTATTGTCAAAAGGCATTGGAAAACCAAGCTTTGTGAACTCCTGTACCTTTCCATGCATCTCCTATAACATTCTTTGACACTTATTCAACAATTCATGTGCTTCGCCCAGCATCACACACTTTTGAATGATAGATGATACCTTTATTAAGGCATCAAACTGGTTTTGAATTCCTTCGGATGTTAATTCTGTGTCATTGAATTTGTAGATATCTTCCAAATTTTTCTTTGTTATATCCTCTCTTAAATCTATCACTTTTCTACTACCTGTTACGCATTCGCGGAGCTTATCAAATATTCTCTTTAGATCAGTTGTGAATTCAAAAAATCTAATCAAATCATTAATGTTTTGATTTATTTGACCCCAAACATTATCCGTCATATCAATCAATGCCTTTTTATGAAATCCAGATAGTTTGATGTTGGAAGACTCTATTTCATTTTTTCTTTCGCCAATTCCTGTTGCAATATTTTTTTTTCTCATCATCTAGGCTCTGTTGAAATCCAGATAGTTTGATGTTGGAAGACTCTATTTCCTTTTTTTCTTTCAAAAATTGATGTTGCAATATTTCATTTTGTTTTTTCTCAGCATCTAGGCTCTGTTCCCATTTTTTGACCTTTTCTTTCTCTTCCTTCACAACCTCTTTCAATTCTCCCAATGTTTTTTGTAATCTATTATTCTTACTCATTGTTTCCTGTAACTTTTTCTTCGCATCTTCTAGTTCTACATGTGTCTGTTCATTCAAAGCAATTGCAGTCATAGAGGTAGATGATTTTATCTTCCTCTCCAACTCACTTGTCTTATTAACTGTTACTTTTCCTTTTGCTTTCTCATTTTCTAGGTCTGCCTCTAACTTTTGAATCTTATTATTCAACTTATTGTTCTCCCTCTCTGCCTTTAGTAATGTTGTGTAAACCACATCATTGTTCCTTTTTGATACATTAATTTTTTCAGAAGGTTTCATTTCCTTAAGATCCATTTGAAGGGAGGTCACATCGTTGTCAGCGAGAAGCATTTCATTCTATAGTTTTACAACTTACAACAGACATGTATTTCAGGGCATCTGTGTCTGGGTTATATGTAGGAAATACCCTCATTGTGGCTAGATTTGAATTTCCAGTAGCATGTAAAATTTGATTCTTGTTTCTTTTATCTCTTTCTAATTTATTGGCAAACTCAGCTCGGTAATCAAAACTTGAGGTGTTCATAGGAGTGAACTATTCCACCTTGAATGGAGAAGGAGTAATTGAAGTTTGGGGAGAATTTCCCTGTGGAATGATAGTTTGTTTAGGGGTGGCAGTGGCACCGCCTTCTATAAATAGTTGCCTTGAGCCAAGAGTAACTGTACCTGTATCTGCCTCTGTCTTCTGCCTCTTCTCGCTTCCTTGTTGGAAAAAATCCTTAGCAACTTCAAGTGTCTCTATTTCCCTCTTTAAGTTTCCAACACTCTGTTGACTACTACCATCATCACTAGAACCGCCAACCTTAGCAATAGTAACAGATTCATGGCCAACTTCTCCTCTAGGATTTTCAATGTGTGGTTGAACTGTTTGCTGAGGATTTGACTCCGGAGTAAATTGTACTTGATTAGCACTTGTAGATGTTGTAATATGCTGTGGTCCTTTCTTCAAAGGTGAAGCTCCAAGGCCTGACCTGTCAAAAAAATTTCTAGATTGTACCTCTGGTGGAAGCCAAATGCCTTGTCCTCTTGAACCCAAACCACCACCAGTAAAACCCAACTTTTCAACAATAACTACTCATGCAGTATATCTTTCTTTCAAACCTTCATCGAGACTTGGTTTATATGTGCTACTATTAGGGGGACTGTGTAATTCCTCAGAGGCAGTGTCATCATCACTACTTTCCTCTCAAGGATGCTCTTTTTTCCACAATTTGCTGAAATCTGCATCTTCTGGAATAGAATCATAGTCTTCTACAGATTTTGGATGGCCTAGGTCCTGCCTCATAGAACAAAAGGTAGTAATTTTTGACCTTGTCCAATTTCTATCTTTGAATTATTTTTGTAATGCCTTTGGCATGCTTTTAGAGGACTTTTTATCAGGTTTTGCAGATTGAAAATCCTCTACCTTTTTTTTGTGGAGGCTTAGGAAATCCTAAAATTTGTTTTGACAACTCTTGAGAACTAATTCATTGCTCAACAACAATTTCAGTCATTGTTATTTGTACTTCACCCCAAGAGTTCTTGTTTTTCAATTGTTTTAGTAAGGGTGTGCTTTCATGTTGAATTTTAGTGGTAGAGTTCTTGTTCGCCACTACCCTTGCTTTAATCACCTCACATGGGTCATACACCCAGTGAGAGTTAACATCAAACTTAAAAATTTGTAAGATTTCATGTGCCACATAGAATGATTTTCTTTCAAATGTGAACCCTCCACATGAGAACGATAAGGAAGGAAATATGCTCTTCTTTTGCTGAGAAATAAAATAGAGATTATCTGTGCTTTCCATCTACCGTATATATTCCAAGGCAAAAACTCTCTCTATCACATGTATTGGAGATTTGTAAGGTTGTACTTCTGATCCATAAAACCTTAGCACAATATAATCCTCCGTGAAGTACCAGTCTGCTAACTGTATTTCTGATCCCAGTTGAATGCAATCTCTACATTTCATAGGCAATCTAGGCATTGTACTTTTTGTAAATGCTTCATACACTGGAGCCCAAAAATAATCTACAAATTGACTGTAGTCCCCTCTATTATCATACATCCTTATCTTGGGGGCCCACTCAGTTAATGGATGCACGGCTTCTGGCTGGAGCTCAATTGCAAGTTTGTTTTTTTCAAACCATCCAACAAACCGCCATAGAATTAAATAACACAAGTAGGTAGTGAACCTAAATGTCTTAGTGTCAGAGCCTTCTTTGATTGTTAATAATTGTTTATGCATAGATTCTGCAATGTACCCAACAAATTTGTATTGACAAGGTGGATTAACGAAATGGATATTGTATACCATTTCCAGGAGGGTTTCATCCATTATCTCATTGCTATCGAAGCCAAGGAAAAATACTAGCATAGAAATGGTATCCCTGACCCATGATTTAAATATGTTAATTGCATACAGAGCCTTCCCTTTTGGTACCTCTGCATCAAATGTTAATTTTCGTAAAAATGCATCTCTATCTTTTTTATTTGTGGCATGATAATCGCTAGCAATTTTTTCTAGGTTTATGTGGATGGTTCCTAAATATTTTCTTTCAAACCCCAATGCATACTACCAAGATTTACCTCTGTAATGTACAAAAGTTCTTGTATGTTGCCCTTTGCAACAATTACTTTTTTTGTCTCATTGTAATTTTGGGCACATATATTGACAAATTCAGGGAAGGGGAAAACCTCATGGAACATCATGTGTCCCAATCCAGACGCCCATGTTATCCAACCGAAAGCTTTATGTCTACCTGATTGGTCTAAACTTCTACTTTCCCTCATCTTCGTCTCAGACGTGTATCTAAGCTGTGAAGCTCTTATGCCAATTACAAGATCATAAATATCATGATATTCATAAGTAAAACCAAAGGTTTTACTTTTAAGCAGTTTGGCGTATGGGATTTGGGTTTTAATTTTACTTTGGGATCCTATGGAAGTAGACATGCTTGGAATTTTGGATTCTGTAAACCCTCAACTCTAATTTCTCAACCCTTATATTGAAATATTTGAAAGCGAAGGCTTATACAATGCTACTTATAAAAAAGATAATATTTAAAGAATCAAGACTAAAATGCAGGATGACACTTACTCGAAAATATGAAAAGTTTGAGTCTTACATGGTCCACAACTTCTATGAATCTATTATGACTTCTGTTGTAGTATGCATTCCTAGAAACAAAATTTCAATTTTCAACATCACCATAAACGATTATGTCTTTCATTGGACTTTGTAGACGTCAAATCTAGTTATTAATCAAATTCCATTCAGTGGATGACAGTTGTCACTTATCAGATGGCCATGTGGCAGGATTGTGGGCCTCCTTGAGGCAAAGGCATTCCCCAAACTCCAAATCCCAAGAAATGAACTGAATTCAATAATAAAGTTTTGCAGGTCTGACAGGAGTGTTTGCATTTAATGACTTGGCCTGTTGAAAGTTTTGGGCTTCACATTGAATTTTTTTAAGTAATAAACCCCCATTTTTTCCCATGCCATGTGGAAGAATTCTGTGGATTTATTTTTTTTGTGCCTCAACATACGTGAATCTCCCGGATTTAGGCGGGATGAATTATAATTTTGGGATTGGGATTCATTGTTAATTTTTTGGTCATGTACATTGGAATTGGAATTTCATTTAGCTATCGAGGCAATTGATGGCCCAAGACTTGAATTAATTTCTAAAATATAGACTAGAAAAATTCCAGTACAGTGCTTGTGAGAGGCCGATAGGCATATAGGAGGAGTAATTGAAAGAAGTAAATTAGTGAAGATTTGCTAGCCATTCAACATTCAAGTATCCATGTAAGGTGTTGAAGATCAATTGCGATTGAAAGATCCTACAATAATTAATAGCGTTATTAACATCATAGTATAAGTCACCTTGATCTTGGGAGAAGATATATTTATTTAATATAAAAATTTATAAGGGGTAAGATTTGAGGATGGTATTTAGAAATAAAAATATAGTTTTTCCTCTAATTAATGTCTCTAAATACCCCTTTTGTTGTAGTGTGTGAATTTGAATTTTCTACACATACATAAGTACCCTAGTGTTGTAGTGATCATTACAAGTATTACAAATAAATTGAGCATTTTTAGATAGCATCCATTTCCGAAGTACTAACATATACGGTATAGACACATTGCACTACACTTACATTTTCCTTGACTAGAAAACATAAATATAAATTTGGAGTGATGTCTTTTATATTGTATAAAAGGATGACATTTGATAATAATTGAGCTAAGTGGAATATGCATCCCAAATAAAAACCCCATATTTTTTAAGGTTTAGATGTTGGAACCCTACTTAGGGTTAAACAAAAGAAGATTAATTTCCTAATAATTAGAGAGAAGTTTCAAAAATCTAGATTTATAGATGATATGAATTAACAAATCTATTCATTAAAGAAAAATTAAACTTGAAATTTTTTTTTCACAAGCTTACATATTTAAAACACCATCTTTTAGATACCTGGAAAATGTTAGGTATCTTAGGAATTTTCCTAAACTCTCATTTGTTTTCCCCTAAAAAAGTTAAACACGTAAGTTCAAAATCTAACACCTATCTCCCAATTTCCAAATAAACCAATTTACTCAGGCCTAGTAAAACTAAGCATTCATATTACAAAATCTATTGAAAAAATTCCCAATCTTCCCCCGTTATATACGTTCATATCCATAGAAAACATGGCAAATATTTAATTATTTAACAATTGGAGGCGGGCCAAAAACTTCTCCTTATCTTATCAACCAAAACAATTCAGTTCTTTCTAAATCTAATCAATGCAATCATCGCACACTGTCCTGGGACACGTGGCATCATTCAGTCTAGGCCCTTTTGGAGATTTTTTTATGGCGCCAACACTTAGGAAAATTTTCCATTTTAACTCTGCCAACTCCTTTCCTCTCAGCACATAAAATATGTTCGATGTGGGCCTAGCATAATGAACCAATCATTTCTTAGATCAACCCTTAGAAAGTTTTCCAAATTTTTTCCCATTGGTGCAGAATGTAGGGCAGCATCTCATTCATGTGCATGTTGTTTATGGTGAAAGCCCCATTTGAAAACTTCCGAATCATCAAAATTAAGTTAATGAGAGTGCACTGACATCCCGATTTGGACTCGTGGCAGCATATTATAGGCTGCGGGCCTTTCAGGGGAAAATTTCCCACAAAAACTCCACCGAGCACAATAACAATCAAAAATACATGGAGCTAGGAGGAAAACTTCTCAACACTTCGATCTTTGAAATTTATTGAGATGAAAGCTCTATCCAAGTCGTTAAAGAAGCTATTTTCCAAAAACTTCTTCGAAATATGTTTGAAAATAAAAAATTATGAGATGAGGAACAATCAGAGGGAAGAATGAAGCCCTTTTTAGCCACAAAAATGAGAAAGGGGCTCTTTTACAAAGTAAGCACTATCGAAAACAAGGAAATTGATGGCCCGAGAGTTGAATTAAATTCCAATAATATAGAATATTGGCATGGCTTGGAATATATTATCATTTATGATGGGTGGCGGACACAAAGCTCGAAGAATTAATGGTGGCACATGCCACACTTTGGGCCTTTTATTATTAGTGGTCAGTCATATCGCATCTCAGCTCTCTCCCTACCTCTGTTTGTTCGTGTTTTTGGGCTGGCGAGAAAATGTTTTTTTTTTGGTTTCCTTTTGTTGCTCTACATGGGGAGAGAAGGGAAATGTCCTTTACTTCAGACATTTCCCACAGGCAGCTTCAAGAGGCATTTATTTACTATGACTCTTTACTCGAGGCTCCGAGGCCATTGAGCATGTGATAGGAGATTCCTATATGTAGGAATCTCATAGGGACAAAGTCAAATCTGAACTCATTGTGGCATTCGTTTCTAATTACCTTTTGCTTCATCCGGTCAAGGTGGATGTCGTGGCTATCACAGAGTTCTTTATTTACCATGTCCATCAAGTCGGTTTGTGCGAAGAAATGGACATGTGCCACGTCCCAAACCTTTTGCTCTGGGTGGAGGAGGAGGACACTTAGGCGAATGGCACTAGGTGCAGGGAATATTGGCTCGGTAAGTGATATAGGGAGCTACTAATCTATGTAGAGGTTATTCACGTTATGTTCTGGCAAGGTGGTCTAGACCCTAGCATATTTCCTCCTATAGATCTCACCGATGTTTTTCTCGCCTATCGATTTAGCCATTGACCACCTCAATGAGTTTTGGGATAATGTCATCGAGGCCTTTTTTTCTTTTACTACGTAAGGCCAAGCATCTGGAAGGTGGTGTTTCCGGCAGCAATGGTCGGGCCATTTCAAGAGGAGACAACTATTTTGGATGAGGATTAATACTTTTTTCTAGATTGTTTTTTTTGGTTCTCTGGCCATGTGTATTCATTTTCTTAAATCCAATTCTGTTTGTTCGAATGGTGTTTCCTTCTTATTCTGTGTGGGCCATTCAGTGGGGCCTTATGTTTTTGACTATTGGTTTATGTTTGGTTTTTGTTCAGAGTATAGTTGTAAAGGTGGGGTCCCTTAAACCTTTGATTCATAGCTCCGGTAAAAAAGCATTTAAACATCTAATATATATATATATATATATATATATATATATATATATGTATATATATATATATATATATATATATATATATATATAGTGTTTTCACATTTATATAGTGTTTACATTATTGACTTCTTAAATTAGATTATTTCTATCTTAAATTAATTTAAAGTTTTCAATAAATTAAAAAGCTATCACCCCCACTTTTGCCCATGCCACACTGATGAATTAATATAATTTAAATACATTATATATATATTAGTATTTTTTATACTGCCGAAGGCAGTAATATAGTCTTCACACCAACAAATAATCACTTTCACAAAAACCAACCAAATAATGCCATGTGTATTTAGATACCATTTAACTAAATATTCAAGTGTAAATTATTATTTTTGTTCCAATTCTATTGGTTGGGCCCTTTATTCCTCACCGTGCAAAAAATTAACTTATGTGACTTGTTTTTTCCTCTGGAGGCTATTTCACAGGGCTTAAGCTTAGATGTATGTCTCCTCTCTCCCCAGCATTGAGTCGCCAAATTTACTATGGGTATGGGCTGATTTATTTCTTTGTCTCAATTGGAGTGCTTGGTTCTATAATCCACTTTAGAGGAAATATCTTGGCTACTGCCCTGCATTTGGAGTGACTCGGTTTTCTTCAGGGGAAGCTTCTATTTCATAACATGGGAGGCATTCGAAGTTATGGATTTTAATTTAGAGCAAGTGGCATGGAGAAGTATGGAAGCTCTGATGAAATTTGAGTTGTTAACATTCTGTTCACATCACACTTCAACTATAATATACAATTTACTAAATATCGGGGATTAATTTTCTGATACCAACAAATATTACACAATTTTTTTAAAAGAATTTTCAGACAAGTTCTCTTCTATATTTTCAAGTGCATCATAATATATTTTTCATTTTTATCTCCAATTTTTCAGGCTCAATAAATCTTTGTTGTCTACCAATTTAGTATCAATAGCAGGAGAAAAAGGAAAATGAGATGGGATTTTGGAGGCATCGACAATTTTACTAATTTCAGCAATTTTACAAACTAATTTCAGCAATTTTACTAAACATGTTTGGGGAATTTGCAAGAAAAAATGCAATTACATCAGTGTAACTCCTTAACATATATAATATTTTTGTTCTATAGCTTCCACTCAAATACCTCAAACTTCGACAATATTAGCCATATCGTGGCCTTTCTTTTTATTGTTAAAGCGGGTTGAAGGGTCTCGTTCCCTTTACAAAAGAGAGAGGCCGAACCTTATATACAACATGAAGATGCAAAAAAAATTGTCAATCATGACTACTGGGTATATCGAGTAAAATCTAGCCAGAACGAAGGAAGACTATAGTTATACTATACTATAGGCATTACAACATATATTTAGATTAATCCCCTGAATCAGAAGACACGGAAAAAAATACAATTGGAGCTCCGTGCCTCTCAACCACACCCTCCGTAGAGTCCTGAGAAAAAAAATCATTGGCCCAACTACACCAAAGATGATTATAAGCTTCCCCTGCAGTTTCACAAATTTCCATCCACCAAAGTGGCACCGGCTTGATGGGAGACTTGAGGGCATCAAAATTAGGGAGTTTTAAACACGTCCTTCCAGCATTCTTCTCATGGCTGAACACCGCCAGCTTCTCTACGAAGGCCATCATCTCGCCATGGTGACATTCCAGTTCCCTGATGATGCTCAAATCCATGCCACCCCAGAGCTTCACCTCTTCCCCTACTAACCAAAAAGAAACATTACACTTTTACACTACTGCAACCAAATTTCTGTCATAAAGACAGGTCGAAACCCAGTGGAGAGCAATGTTGACTGCATCAAGTTTTCGATGGCTCAATTATCATAATATTTTCCACAAAAACCGAGGCCACACTACTATTACCCCTACACCATCCATCCTCAAATAGATATTTTCCCCCCAAAACCAATTTAATTACCTCCAGATCGTTACCATTACCAATTTTGAAGATCCACCGCAGATGATTATCGGATATAGACGACCTGAAAGCCATTTCCCTTTTATTCAAAATAAAGACAGTAGGGGAACTCGAGGGGAATCCATAGGTACTCACCAACAAAAAGAATGAAAATATAAAAAAAATGACCCATAATAAATAGGCAAAAAACAAGGCCCTTCACACGCTCGAAAAGATTGGCGACAACATATATTTAGGGCCCTTTTGTATTTAATGATTTTGAGACCATCTCAAATTCCAATATATATATATATATATATATATATATATATATATATATATATATATATATATATATATATATATATATATATGCTTTTGACTGGAGCTTTGAACTGAAGGGTTAAGGGACCCCACCCATACATAACAAAAACAAAGGAGGAGAGAAAAAAAGAAAAAAAGGAAAAAGAATGGAACATACCTTTGACACATCTGCTTGGACATGTTGGACACTATATCAGCCTTAAACCACCTTTGGAGAACACACAACATTCCATACTAGCTTGAACCATGCACCAAACCATGCTAATGCTAAAGACACTATGCCATTGCAACACCTCATGACACCAAATCTCCTCACCACAAATCAACCTTCACTCTACTTGATGAATGAAACCTCATAATAACTCCTATGCCACCTAGGCACCCTTTTCCATAAATTCCAATTGATATAAATGAAATAATTTCCAACAATCTCCCCCTTTGTCATTGATGGCAACCATCCTCAGAAAAATTGATGGCAACCACCTTCAGACCTCTTTTCATGTTTCTAAGTTTAATCTCCCCATTTGAAATTTATGACAAAGGCTACTATACCATCTTGACATGAAAACAATCAACAAAAAATCACACAAACTTACTTGCAAGATTCCCCTTGGATTACACTTATCTTCTTGACGTCAACAACTATTAATGATTCATGGACTTGTCTTCAAACACTTTCAATGATTCCCTTACAAAAATACACATTGATTTGGTCTTCATTATTGTTGTAGGAATATTTACTTTTGACTCACCCAATAAGTAAAACTTTATGACTTTGTGTTTTCATCTCAAACATCTCATACCTGCTCAACTCAAGACTTTCAAAATTTTCTCCTATACCAACCACATTTTAGCATCCTATACTTGATCTTCAGCTTTTTTCATTACTTAAGACTCTTTCATGTCTCAACACAACTCCCCATTGGATGATACACACTCCTATACCTCATAAAAATAATGTACAAATTGTTTCATACCTCTTTTGTCATTATTTCCATCCATAAAACTTAATCCCCCTTGGATTATGCTCTTTATTACCTTGGAGACCTAGTGGAATATGTATGACTTCTTCACTGCATAGATTAGCTCATATTGATCCCAAAAGATCAAACCTAACAAACAATAACAATAGAATCACACAGTAGAAAACACATACTTCCTTGAAACCATTTCCATCAACATACACATAAACCATAATGGTCTCCAAACATCACTATCAAAATTCTTGACTGAATACATAGTCCTAAGATCCAAAAATATAGACCTTCAAACCATCATTACTCCCCCTGGACTAATGCATAATTTCTTGAGAAAACGGAGACTTCAATCGACAACTATGTTTTGAAGAACCTTCTGCCATGTAACTCAAAGACACCAACATTGCTCCCCCTTGCTACTTATCACCTTATACACAACTTCATGAATACCAATTCAATCATTCAAAAACATAACAACAACATTACATACCTGATTTTACAGATCAATCCTTATGAGAAAACACAACTTATAGGTACAAAATATCACCAAAGGTATTCAATAAATATCTCCTTGAGGCACTTCATTGCTTGCCACACCACTTGAGATCATTCTTAAAACATTACTGAATCCATACTTTGACATAATCTGTTCAAGTAAACAAGACTGAATGCATACCTTATTATGTGAATATCAGGATCCTTCATAGATCAAACACACATGTACCATATCTTCTTCAATCTAAGGAACATGAATGAATCCCTTTGACAACTAAAACCGATTTCATACCAATCCAAGAACATATCCTGCAATCTTGCATTCTTTCTTCAGAATCAAATAATATATATCAGACTTCATCTTTCATTTTTTTTTCTAGAATAGTCATTATGCACCCATATCACCACATAGATTCTTGAGAGCACTCCTTTGTTTTCAACATAGTTTGATATAGCTGAAACAAAGTTACCAAGCATTTCTTGTCTATAATAGAGCTTCACATATGCTTACCTTTTACTTCATCTTGAATGCATTGTTCTTCAAACATCTCTAAGGAATACATGATATTATTTATTGAACCATGGAAACATAATCTTCTTGAAGCCCAACAAGCAATGCACCTGCAGACTTTTCTTAAATAGAACTAGGGATTTGATAATATATTCAAACCTAGAATATATTGTCTTTGCATTCTTCCCGTAATATTGGAGCACTTGAAACTTTTCAAGACATCTACCATCTTGTTGGATCTTTAAACATCTTTTAATGAATGTCATAATTATTTACAAAAGTAGACAACTTTGAGAGCATATTATCTTCCCTTACAGGATCTTCATACCTCATTAAGACTTCAATAAAAGTCCATCCAATGAAATACCATAGCATATACACCATCCTTGAAGAAACCATTTACACAAAAGAGATGACCATTGTTCTTACCCTAAATTTCATACCTTGATGAAAAAATAGACCTTATTCATGCACTTTTCTTCATTTGGAAAACTCAAAACAATAATTCAAACCATTGTTCATGATTACAGTCTTGAAATCAATCTTGAAAAAACATATTCATGCCTCAATAGGCTATGCATAAGACAATCCATGAAATTTCTTACATCATGTTTCTTACTTGGTTAGGTCATCTCAGAGACTTGTACTCTACATGCCGACACATACCTCAATGCAGAAAAATTAACTCCACAAGATATTTTAAGAGAAACACCACTGATCTCTAAATCATGTAATAGGAACCAATAAGACATAATATTTTCCCCTCCACAGTTATTTGGAGAATACTGCTCCCTCTTCAACTTGTATATAGTTACACTTTGGTTGAATGAAAAGATATAATCATTGAGGAAACACCCATACCTTGTTTGATATAATGATGAAATTTTGTATTGATTCTCTCTTGAGAATGCCATGCCCTTCTTGGCTTGTAATTGGTTACAATGAATCTCAAGCTCTGCATATATCCTTACACTTATAGTGTCAGCACTCTTTGACACATCATCTTCATTCATCCTTATCACATAGCCAATCAACTCTACTTAAAGGTTCTCTTTGATCTCTTCATTGCATGTCACCATGGTTAGGGCTTCATGAATTACATTTTCTTCATTCTTAGCCAAGTTAACCTCACAAACTAGGCATTTGCATTTTGAACTGTTGCCACCTTCCACAGTCATGAGAAATGTGTCATAGTTGACACCACTATCTTTACTTTCAAAATCACTATAAGAAATGATTTTTACTTTTATAAATTTAAATATGTTTGGTACACATTCAAATATTTCTCCAAGATCATCTACAACACCTTGATTTTCACCTTTAGGGAAACATGTAGCAGGAACAATTTTCATAGGTATAAAATGGGTCTTATCATGATTACTGTCCTCAATATAGAGATCATCATTACTTACATTAGTCCCATTGTGTTCTACATACATGAAATCAAAATTGTACCATAAATCCTTAGGTGACTCACATTCCATTACCTTAGAATGAAAAGGTTCCACTAATCCTCAAGATGAAATTCTTATCTATCAATTCCGTGGGGTCTGATAAAACAGTGTTCCCAAAATTGACTGATTTCTAAACATCATACCTAAGAGCACTTAGGTAGAACTTGTTATCCCGTAAAATTGACAAGGGCAATTTTACAGATAACCATACCGAAATTTTGTTCCGATCCCTTGTTAGGGACTCCTTGCGTTCGGAACGTTGCAAATCCCTTCCCGGGAAATCTGGTTTTTTGAACTTAGTCATTTTTTGGTCTTTTTGGCTGGGCGCATAGAATGACTATGTAACATCAACTTTTGATGCACCCCCTTTAAAACCTTTGGCGCATGCTTTCTTATGTCAGCAGGAACTTTGGTGCGTCTCTCTATGTTGAAGCCTTCCTGCGTGCGCTAAGGCGCATGCGCCTTCATGTCGATAGCTCATTTGGTGCGCCCCTTTAAAAAGTTGGTGGCGCATTTATTGCTGCCTCACCTATATATAGGCGCGTCTGCGCTGTCATTGTCACTCTTGCACATCACGTGATTTTTCTCTGAGCTTGTCAGCGTACCAGCCCCGTCGCTTTCGAATTGATTTGTGGACCCGTTCTCACGCTTTTTCATCGTTTATATCCGGGTAAGTGGCCTTCTGCCCTTCGTACGTTTTGTTTTGTGGTTTTTGGCTATTTGTGGGTGTGTTTTGGATTGAAAAGAAAGATAAAATTCATCAATTTGCTTCCTTCCCCCCGTTGCCTTTCCACATTTCTTCCTCCTCTTTCCAGATCTGCTGGCAGAGAGAGTCTTGCCCTGAGGTAAAAGCTTGAAAACCCTTTTGGTATTAAACTTTTCCAATCACACAAATAAAACATGCAAAGAGAGAGCTTAGCCATATGTGGAAACCCCTCTGGGAAAAATCTGAACCTAACAGAAAAAGGAAAACTGTATTTTCCTTTGGCGCATCCAACTTGGATGCAACATAAAGAATTCCTGCGCCCTTTTTGGCGCACCCAACATCCATGTAACGGTCTCTTTCTATGCGCTAAATGTAAAGTTATACAAGGTGCAGGCGTGTCCCTCATCGCAGCAACGTTGTGTCATGCGGACCCTCCATGCGCCGCGCCAGTTCCCTTAAGCGCGCAAAATGCACATGTTACATAAACCCTATATGCGCCCTTTGGCGCACCGATGTTCCGTGCAACACAGTTTTTATGCGCCTTTTACAAAATACATCCATATGGCACGGGCGCACTTGTCCTTACAGCAACATAGAATGCATCCTGCAGTGTTTGCGCGCCATGCGCCCTTTGGCACTGATTCAACCCTTGCAACAGTATTTTCCTGTGCGCCTTACCTATTTAGCTCTGCAAACTGCAATATTCATGCGCCATGCGCCCCGAGGCCTTTAAATTGCTGACTCTTTCTTCTGTCAAGCATTTCAATGGAAAATCAATCAGCTGACACGACTTTCTTCGATTGGGTTTCACGTCTTATTCTTGCAGATCAGCAATTAAGCTCAGAAGAACATATGTCAACATCAAGCAAGAGACCCACCAAATCCAAAGGCAAGGCCAAGCTTACAGAGGAATAAATGAAATATAAGTATCAGAGGGTCAGAATGCCCGACTCCCAGGCCGAGTGTGACCTAGACATCAGAGACTCAAAATTGGGGCATATTGATATGGAAGAATTCTGGGTCAGGACTCAGAAGGTTACAAGAAGTCCATGGATGGACAAGCTGATAGGCAGTGCCCTGCACTTTGCTGGAGGAATCCCAGTCAGCGCCATTAATAATGAATTCATGATGGTGGTTGCCCGGTGTTACAACAAAGACACAAGATGTGTCGTAAATGAGAAGGGAGAGGTCATAATCAACCTCACTGCTCGCCACTTTGAAATAATACTCGGCATTCCTCATCACCGGCACTTTGTGGCTGTCAGCCAAAACGAGTGCATTAAGGCATGGGACGACAATGAAGATCAGTGCATGCAGCTGATGAACGAGGTGTATCTCAAAAATAAAAAGGTAGTGACCCGTTGGCCACAGACCATTCACCGCAGTGATTTTTCAGAGGAGCTCAGCGACACTATCACGTTCCTGAGCAGAGTCTTTGGGCTTCCTGACGCCCACTTTTTCCACAAATGGATGCTGCGGTACCTAGAGACTATGAACAAGAATGTGCCCGATCAACGTTTTTGCTGGGTGGAAATAATAAGCAGCACGATCTCTGAGCAGCTACAACAATTTACCACAACTGGGAGATTCTACATGAATTCCTATGCTGTTTACGCTATAGCTTCAGAGAGAGACTACCCAGCCCTGATGCGGAGTGGAGTTTGGCCCCAGGTCAAAATTTATGAATACTATCTAGAATTTAAGCTGGAGAATAGCATCCCTCAATTTACAAAAATCAACGATGCATTCTTCTACTTCATCATCTGCCTATTGAGGCCAAATATGACTTACGGTCACACGACCAAGAGCATAGTGATGGCCACTGAGAAATGGGGAGCCCTGTTCACCCAATTCCCCACATTCACATATCTGAGGGCAGCCAACTTCTTGGGAGAGCCAACTAGATTGCCAAGGTATACTGGGCCCAAGTTGATTCTGTTGGAGCTGTCAAGACAGCTAATCACCTACCATGAGAAGTGCCTCAAAAGAAAGAAGGGTGGAACTCCTTTCCCCCTCACAGTGGGTAGGTATACATGTCATACTCATCATAAGGCAAAAGACATGTTTGCAGAGCTAGAGCTGCTCAATTTGAAACATGACTTCCCAGCAAGGCCCACCTTCGACCCAAGGAATTATCTTCCCAGGGCCAAGCTCGATCCAATCCACATCCCTCAGATCGAGGATGTTTATATTGACCTATATCATGAGGTGGAGCTTAGGAGGAAGGACCATTCTCGGTTGGCCTTGGCAGAAATCATCCAATATGGGGTAGCCCTCGTCCCCAAAGGCTACCAAACTACTGAAGAGGAAGTTGATCAAGTATATCTTTACACAGGTGGGGATGATTGGCCTTTTGCGGCAATTGATAGGACCAAAGCTCCTCAGACAATTGAGGAAAGGATCAAGGAAACTCTGCACAGGACAGAGCACTGGTGCCGAATGAACGGGCTCATCTACCTCGGAGTTGATTTCACGACCTCTCCGTTGGGTAACGCACCTCCTCGATCAAAACAGTAGCCTAAAGGCAAGGGTAAAAGTAAAGAGGGTAAATCCAGCACCACTCAAGAGGAAGCTCCTGAGAGTCCTCCTTCCGCTGCACCAGAACAAGTTATAACTCTGGCTTCTCCAGAGAAAGAAGCGGAAGAAGATGTTCCAATAGGCCCATCCACTCAGGATGTCGGCACTGCTACAGCACTTGAGGTCCCTTCTGTCCCTTCTTCTTTTCCTCCTTCCCCTCCTCGAGTGACTCAGGCGACCATTCCTTTGGTCGTGTCCTCTCCCCCTTCTTCTACTGTTCCTCCCGCTTCTTCGTCCATCTTCTCTTCTCTTACGGATCTGTCCCCCTCCATTTCTTCCCTCATCTCTGAGCTCCCTTCCCTTCCTATGTCTTCCTCTCCTACAGTATCTCTTCCTCCCGTGAGCACTTCTTCGGCCTCCCTCTCGATGCCGATTCCAAGTGTCTCCACCTTTTTCCCTTCTACTACTGCAGCTTCTCCCTTCTTTGTTTCTGGCCCTTCTCCCATAAGTCCAGCCTGGATCTCCCAGCACTTAAGTCAGCAGAAAAGAAAAGTTCCCATCGCACCGATAGACTTTTCCGTAATCCCGGCCAAAGGGGCAAAGAAGCAGAACCCTGTCACACGCTTCTCTCAGAGTGCTTCGGGAGAAAGGGTAATGGAGATCGCATACCCTAATCCCCTCAAGGATAAAAAAGGATCTGTCTCCGACAGATTATACAGTGACTCAGGTCACAATGGGTACATCTTCTGAAAGCCTTCAGGGAGAGGCCCTATCTGCAGTCGACGCCCTCTGCAAGAAGCTTCAAGAAGCTAAAGAAGAGAAAAGGCTATTGAAAGAGAAAAACAAACATCTTCTCCAAGCCTTACAGAAGATGGGCAGTGCACCTCCCACAACTGCCGCCGAGACTCCTGTACCTCTGAGCCAGGATAAAATTAATGAATATGCAAAAATCGGCGAGCAGGGCATGGCAGTTTCCGCTTGGAGGAGCCAGATCCTCAAAGACAGTGAAAAAGTGATCGCTGAGTTCTCTGGTTTGTATTTGAACATCAACAAGGTGAATAAAGAGCTCCAAGCACTAACAGGACCCATATCAGAAGAGCTGGACCATGCTAGGCTGCAGCATGAGACCTTTCAACAAATGTTCGACTGTTCAGTCGAAGATCTGGTCATGTTCGGCGTCTTCGGCCATCCCAGGGCCTTCAACAAAGTCACTTCCACTCTAGACTACCGGATGGATCAACTAGAGTTTGTCCTTGAAAAGATCGATAAGGTAAAGGAAGAAGCCCTGGACGTGATGCACCAAATGGAACAAATCGTTCTCAACATGTCTCCAGGGCTGCGTACTCCTTCCTTTGCCTTAAGGAAAGTTGATGAAACCATCCAGATCTTTAAAGAGATCATGTCACGAGGGCTGGGGCCAAAGGTCTCTTTTGACGCAGAGTCCATTAATAACCTGCTGGCCTGTCGAGATTTCATCAGGTTCCTCATAGAAGTTGAAAAAGAATATTCCAAACTCCTAGAGAAGCTCATAGAGGAGCGGGAGACTTGCGAGGCGATTAGTGAGCGACACAAGGATCCTTCCCAGGATCAACTGGGGCCCATGATCAGCAAGTTCATGGAATACCGCGCTCAATTCCACATCTCGTCACCTGAGCAGCAGCAGAAGCAAGCTACTCCCTTTCGGCCGCAGGATGACGATGATGAATAGTGGATTCTTCTTCTTCTTCTTCTCTCTCTTCTTCGACTTTCTTTCTGTGAATATCTGAAGTATGTTGGCACAAATGATGACATCATCCATGTTGCACCATGGGATGATGTCATCCATCAAGTTGTCAAAAATCAACGTGACTTTGAGATATTTTGTATATTTTGTAAATATCTTTGTAAATAGGTGGTTGGTTCCTTTTTGCCTTCTTTTCTCTCCTTCTTCTATAAATACCTCGATACTTTTTGTATTGTGGATGAGTGAATATCTTTCAGATGAAAAATAGAAGTGAGGAGAAAAGACTTTGAGCTTTTTGTAACAGAAGGAAATATTAATACAATATTTAGACTTTGTGCTGAATACATGTGTTATGTGCATTAGATCTTTCTTACGTCAGATCTGTGTGTTCATTCTGTTGGATCTGCTTCTATTTTATTGTCATTTATTCATCAGTATTGCTTTGTTCGTTTATGCAAGTAGGTTTGGCTCTGTTTACTACCAATCCCCAAACATAAACCTTCTGACCTTTCTGCTTTGGAATTCATTTCTTTTCTTCCTTCAGACCTGCTCTTCCTTCATCCTCTCTTTCATTCCTTTCTTTTCGCAGTTGGAAAAACCCTACTGGGATGAGATCCCAAACCCCCGAAGGTAGAATTTGTGAGATTTACATAGATTCCTACTGGTAGAATAGCAATAAACCAGTTTCGCTTTGCTGACTCAAAGAGGGGCTATGCCCTGCACACTATTGGCTTGTCTATCCATAGATCTGCCCAAGTGACAGATTTTCAGACCAACAATTTTTGGTGACTCCACTGGGGATCGAATAGATCTATCAAATCTATGATAGTGAAAGGAGAGAAAATCTGAAAAAATCCGAAAAATCGCTGCCTCTTTGCAAATCTGCACTTTTTGTTAAAAATCCAAATTTTTTGCAAAAGTGATCCAAATCAAAAAATTTCTTCTGAGATCCATGGATCTGGCCTAGTTGGAGATTTTTAGTTCACTGAGTTTTTATAAAAGTCCGTATTTTGCCGTAGATCTGAGTTTTTGACTGTTTACCAAAAGTTTTGAAACCCTTTGAAAAAAGTCAAATTTAGATCCAAAAATCAGCTTGCTAATCTTCACTGTCATGTTATCCTCGCTGTTATTTTTCATTAACCACAATCGGTTTTTAGAAGAGGATAGTTTTTAAATATTTAGAAAAGTGCATGCTGCTGGTTTTTGTCAAAAAAAAATCCAGAAAATCAGCAAGTACACCCAAAATAAATTTTAAATCTGCACCACAGCGTTCCAGATCTGGAAAGTACGCTAGCAGGTGAGCCATTTACGCGTGGCAGGCGAGCTCATGGAGAAGTCAATCCTACTTTTGATCGGCTTCGAAGGCACAATTTCAGTGTAGCACCGGTGCACTTTTCATCACTAAGTTCAGCTGATCGGTCAACCAGAAGCACCTCACCCCCACGGAAGAGCCGGTTTTCACAAGGAGCCTCTTCATCCCTTTGCAGTGCTTTATTGCTCAGTGGAACCGCACTCCCAGCCCGCGTTCTTTTTCCAGCTATCCAGATGGCGGTACCATGGGGAAATGCTATGGGTCCTCTCGCATTACCACATCCTGTTCACGCACTCCCTCACGGAAACTGAAAGAATTTTCCCAAATTCGATGGGAGCGGAAATCAAAGCACAAATTTGCACATATCTGCATTCATTATGTCGTGCAGTATCCTGGATGTAACTCATGAGGATGTGTCGATTCACCTTTTCCTGGAAACTCTACAAGGGCCCGCAGCTGAATGGTTTCAGCATCTGCCAGCCGGATCTATTACCAGTTGGGCCACCTTGCGGGACGCTTTTGAAGATAGGTACAAACCTTCAAAAGATGCATTTGCTTTGTTATCACAGATCACTCACCTGAAGAAGGAGGCCAACGAGACCATGCATGATTTTATTGCCAGGTTCAATGCATTAATCAATCGGGTCCTTGTCGCCATGCTTCCAACACCAGAAAATCAGAAGTGTTTCTTCGTGAACACTATGAGCTCGAAAGTAAGTTTCTTGCTCCTACAAGAGCAAGTGGCTACCTTGATTCTCGCCCAGGCCGCTACCATTCGAATCGAAGATAATTTGATAATATCTGGCGAATTGAGAAGGGAATCCTCCAAGCCTAAATCTTCGGGCCCTTCGTTCACTACTTCGTCTGATCCAGCCTTTCAAAAGATGGCGAATGACTTGCTTGCATTGAAGAAGCAGTTGGCCCAAGCTTCCCCCAGTTCCTCGTACCGGGATATTCCATGGAGGAATTTCGTTCCCAACAATGTGTCACAAAGGCCACGCTTACCTACAACTGCTCCGCGGCTGGCACTTGAGGCTCCTCTGGTTAATGCTCTGGTCGAAATTAAAGAAGAAGAGCAGTATTATGAAGAACCTTTGTCTCAAGGCGGAGATGATCAAGACGTCGGTGAGCCGACTGGCGACTCTACTATCAGGTATATGGAATTTGATGAGGAGGAATCTGATGAAGAAGAGGGTACCCAGGGTTATGCAAGTGGACAATCATATGCTGTTTTTACCCGCTCGCAAGGAAAAGAAGCAGAGGTCGCTGCCCATGCGCAGAAGGAGAAGGTCGTGTCAAACGCGCCTTCAACCATTACTAAAAGAGGTAATCCTCTTCCTACTCAGCTCCCTGTTAAGTCTTTTACAAGGAAATCTTTTCCCCCCATCTCTCCTCCAAATCAGCCCTCTCATATTCCTATCAAGACCAGTAATCCTACTCCACCATCACGAAGTGAGGGACTCATTCCTTCACCAGCCCAACCCTTGGCCACATTTGACATCATAGACCATGCAAAAAAGACCAAGATCCAAATGTCTGAAGCCGAGTACCTTCAGTCAAATCCTGAACAGCTTGTAAGATTGACCAAGTATATTCAAAGCCAAGCTGTTATATCTAATCAGGTTTCCCCAAAAGGAATCCTTTCCACTCCTCCTGAATCCCACATAAATGTTGCCTCAACATCTGCATCAGGCAAGATAGAACCTTTCTATCTCTCCCTCCTAATCAATGGTCACAAGTTGAGTAATTGCATAATTGATTCCGGAGCTTCTAATAACATCATGCCGGTAAAAGTCGCCCATGCTTTGGGCCTCACCCTTACCAAGCCTTTTGGCAGATGTTATTCCTTGGAAACCAAGCAAGTTCCGTTGATTGGTCAAATCAAAGATGCGCAATTTGCATTTGCGGCATTCCCAGAGAAAAGAGTAAAGATGACCGTCCTCATTGCTGACATTCCAGCAGCCTACGGAATTTTGCTGGGGAGAAGCTTTTACAGCAAAGTTGGTGGGGAAATTCATATGGACTGGTCTAAGGCTAGAATCCCCGTCAAAGGTGTAATGCAGACTTTGGAGCCAGAATCACAAAAGAAGTACTTGGTCACTAACTCTGAGGACCCCAAAGCTCAAATTCTTTTTGAATCATCAGGGATGGGGAACTATTTCTTGTCTACCGAGTCCGACAGAATGGTTGTTCTCATTCAAGAAGGAGATCTTAATAAGATCTAGACCTTACAGTTCGATGGAAGTTGCACAACCAGTGGATGTGGCGCCGGAGCCGTGCTAATATCTCCCGAAGGGGAGATTGTTCCTCTCTCTTTCAAGTTGCAGTTTTTCAATACGAATAATACTGTTGAGTATGAATCTTTGCTACTTGGCATGCAAGCCGCAAAGGAAAGAGGGATCAAAAATCTAAAAGTGCAAGGTGATGCGGAGCTAGTTGTAAATCAAGTTAAAAGGATTTATCAAGTGAAGAATGAAAGGCTCAGGCATTACCGTAATGCAGTATGGGACAGCATTGAAGAGTTTGATGCTTTTTCAATTGAATCCATTCCAAGAGCCCAGAATGACATGGCTGATTCATTGGCCGTTTCAGCATCCCTCATGCTACCTCATCCAGGATTGAAAACAAACAAATACACCATTGAGGTGGTTTTCCACCCGAGCGTGCCAAACAATTCTCAGCATTGGCAAGTATTCAATGATGACAATCAACTCATTGCCTTTCTAGAGAAGGCGGAAAATTTTAAGGAATTGCACTTTGAAGGATCCACTTCTATGTGCCGCGAATCAGTCACCGATCAAGAGGATGAATCCAGAGGGAACGACGACATATGTCAGCTCAAAGGAAATAAAATTCCAAAGGGCCTAGTTTCTCTGGAGCAGTTGTTCGACATGCATGATCATTTTGTGAAAAAGAAGAGGCGAGATGATCCTAACTCATCCCCAGAAACTGAACCAGTCAATTTAGGTTCGGTAGAGCATCCGCGATTCGTGAACATTGGAAAATGTTGCACGCCTGAAGAGAGGCGGAAATTCGTCAAGTTGCTGAAGAAATACATGGATGTATTGGCATGGTCCTACGCTGATCTAAAGTCTTTTAAGCCAAAGGACGTCTAGCATGACATCTCGTTGAAAGAAGATGTCAAAGCCTTTCGCCAGAAGCAGAGGCATTATAATCCTAAGATCTCAGGCACCATCCAGGCCGAAATTTAGAAAATGATGGATGCGAGAATCATATTTCCTATCCATCACAGTACTTGGGTAGCAAACATTGTGCCAGTTCGCAAGAAGAACGGGGAAATATGCATATGTGTAGATTTTCGAAATTTGAATCAGGCTTCCTTGAAAGACAACTACTCGCTTCCCATAATGGATCAAGTTCTGCAAGCGGTAACTGGATTGGAAATGTTGTCCATGCTTGATGGTTTTTCAGGCTATAATCAGATTGAAGTTTCACCTGAAGATCAATTTAAAACAGCATTCACTACTCCCTGGGGTACATTTGCCTACAGCAGGATGCCTTTTGGCCTAACCAATGCTGGCGCCACTTTTCAGCGGGCCATGGACCTGACATTCAGAGGTATGATGGGGAAATTCAATGTCGTTTATCTGGATGACTTGAATGTGTTCTCTAAACAATGAAGTAATCATTGTGATCACCTAGAGCAAGTATTGGCCAAATGCCGAGAACATGGGATTTCCCTGAACCCGAAAAAGTCCATTTTTGGAGTCACGGAAGGAAAGTTGTTAGGACATGTCGTTAGCAAAGAAGGAACAAAGATAGATACCGAAAGAGTCAAGGCTATTCAGAGCCTTACTCTGCCTACAAGTAAGACTGGCGTTCATTCTTTCTTCGGAAAGGTGAATTTTCTCAGGCGTTTTGTTCCCGACTTTGCTGAGAAGACTCGTCATATATTGGACATGATGAAGGGGTCACCAACTTTCCAGTGGAGCGAGGAAGGAAAGAGGTCGTTCGAAGAAATAAAAGCTTCCGCCGCTCACGCTCCAGTCCTGGTATGTCCCGATTTCTCCAAGGACTTTATCATGTATAGTTATGCATCTGAGCATACTGTGTCTGCCATTTTGATGCAAAAGAATTCGGAGGATGTTGAATCTCCAATTGCGTTCATGAGCTCTCCCCTCAAGCCTCACAAACTAAAAATGTCTCGACTGGAAAAACATGCATTCGCCGTTGTCAAAGCAGTCAAGAACTTCAGGTATTACATTTTAAACTCTCATACGGTGGTGCTGGTCCCTGACATGGCAGTCAAATCAATTCTAACTCAACAGGAGTTAGAAAGCTTGCGAGGAAATTGGATTGCAAAGGTCCAGGAATACGACCTGGATATAAAACCAAGCAAGCTGGTAAGAGGCAAGGGTTTATGTCAGCTTATGGCTGAAAACAAAGATTCAAAAAGCCCTAAGGAAAAGGATGATTGTTTCAACGAAGCGCAAAGCCAGCTGGAGAAAGCCCATTCTCTGCCTCTGGTCCTATTTGTTGCAACCAGTGATGAGTGGTATTCTGACATTGCTTTCTTCCTCACCTACGGCGAATGTCTAGATCACCTAACTGTAAAGGAGAAGCACACTGTAAAGCTCAGAGCAGCCAAATATGTCATCTGGGATGATGGCTTATATAAACGCGTGATAGATGGTGTCTTCTTGCGATGTGTCAACAAGCCACAACAGGTGAAGTTGCTTGAAAGTTTTCATAATTTAGCCTGTGGAGGCCATTTCTCCTCTTCCGTGACGGCACACAAGATCATCCGAGCCAGGTACTATTGGCCGACGCTTTTCCATGATACAGCTGCCTGGGTAGCAAAATGTGAACCTTGCCAGCAGTTCGTCGGCAAGCCCAAGTTGGCTGCTTTTCCCCTCAAGCCGGTTGTTGTCAACGAACCATTCAGGCAGTGGGGAATCGATTTTATTGGTGCACTCAATCCCCAATCGAGTTCCAGACATAATTATGTCCTTACAACAACGGATTACTTCACCAAGTGGGTGGAAGCCATACCTGTCAAACATGCCACTTCTGAGGTTGTTTGCAGGTTCATTAAAAAAAATATCATTGTCCGGTTTGGCGTTCCAAACAAAATTGTTGCTGATAATGCTTCTAACTTCTCTTCATGGGAAGTTATTAGTTTTTGCTATGAATATGGGATAACTTTAGCTCACGCCTCAGATTATTACCCTCAGGGAAATGGTCAGGCAGAATCCAGTAACAAGAACTTGGTGACCATCATACGAAAACTGGTGGAGGAAAATCAACGAGTGTGGCACAAGTCTTTATATGACGCTTTGTGGGCAGATCGCATTACTCCCAAGAGGTCTCTCGGTATGTCACCTTTTCAAGTGTTATATGGCACTGATGCCGAGCTTCCCATTTCTGCTGAACTCCCTGCTCTGCGCTTAGCACGAACTATTGAAGATGAAACTTTCCAAAACTCTCTTGAAAAGAGGATCATGTATCTAACAGAGCTTGAAGAAAAGAGAGTAAGAGTGATCGACAGGATCACTGAACATCAGAATCAAGTCAAGAGACTGTTCGATAAAAAAGCTAAGCAAAGAAGTTTCCAGGTGGGAGACCTCGTCCTTATGTGGGACAAGCGAAGAGAGCCAAAGGGCATGCATGGAAAGTTTGATTCCCTATGGAGAGGGCCTTTCAAGATAAAGCAGCTCAATGGAGAGAATAGTTTCTATCTCTCATATCTGGATGGAACCGAACTCCTGCTTCCCTATAGCGGGCAACATCTGAAGATCTTCAGGAAGTAGAGCTTGCTCTCTTCTTTGTACAGTTTGCTTTAGTTGTGTGTTTTCTTTCTGTTTGTTGTGTGTTTCTTATGTTCGCCCTCTGGTCGCCCTTGTTTTTGACTCTGTTACCCAATGGATAGGCACGCAAGATCTGGGATTCTCTACCCCTAAATTTGCCCGGGGATAGTCCCCAGAAAGAGCCAGCTGTTATCCCGTAAAATTGACAAGGGCAATTTTACAAATAACCATACCGAAATTTTGTTCCGATCCCTCGTTAGGGACTCCTTGCGTTCGGAACGTTGCAAATCCCTTCCCGGGAAATCTGGTTTTTCAAACTTAGTCATTTTTTGGTCTTTTTGGCCGGGCGCATAGAATGACTATGTAACATCAACTTTTGATGCGCCCCCTTTAAAACCTTTGGTGCATGCTTTCTTGTGTCAGCAGGAACTTTGGTGCATCTCTCTATGTTGAAGCCTTCCTGCGTGCGCTAAGGCGCATGCGCCTTCATGTCGACAGCTCATTTGGCGCACCCCTTTAAAAATTTGGTGGCGTATTTATTACTGCCTCGCCTATATATAGGTGCGTCTGCACTGTCATTGTCACTCTTGCACATCACGTGATTTTTCTCTGAGCTTGTCAGCGCACCAGCCCCGTCGCTTTCGAATTGATTTATGGACCCGTTCTCATGCTTTTTCATCGTTTATATCCAGGTAAGTGGCCTTCTGCCCTTCGTACGTTTTGTTTTGTGGTTTTTGGCTGTTTGTGGGTGTGTTTTGGATTGAAAAGAAAGATAAAATTCATCAATTTGCTTCCTTCCCCCCGTTGCCTTTCCACATTTCTTCCTCCTCTTTCCAGATCTGCTGGCAGAGAGAGTCTTGCCCTGAGGTAAAAGCTTGAAAACCCTTTTGGTATTAAACTTTTCCAATCACACAAATAAAACATGCAAAGAGAGAGCTTAGCCATATGTGGAAACCCCTCTGGGAAAAATCTGAACCTAACAGAAAAAGGAAAACTGTATTTTCCTTTGGCGCATTGGCATTCCATGCTTCATCATAAAAAGGGTGCGCCCTCATGGCGAACTTCCCTCGCATGCTGCAAATACTTCCCATGCACCCCTTGGCGCATCCAACTTGGATGCAACATAAAGAATTCCTGCGCCCTTTTTGGCGCACCCAACATCCATGTAACGGTCTCTTTCTATGCGCTAAATGTAAAGCTATACAAGGTGTAGGCGTGTCCCTCATCGCAGCAACGTTGTGTCATGTGGACCCTCCATGCGCCGCGCCAGTTCCCTTAAGCGCGCAAAATGCACATGTTACATAAACCCTATATGCGCCCTTTGGCGCACCGATGTTCTATGCAACACAGTTTTTATGCGCCTTTTACAAAATACATCCATATGGCGCGGGCGCACTTGTCCTTATAGCAACACAGAATGCATCATGCAGTGTCTGTGGGCCATGTGCCCTTTGGCGCTGATTTAACCCTTGCAACAGTCTTTTCCTGTGTGCCTTACCTATTTAGCTCTACAAACTGCAATATCCATGCGCCATGCACCCCGAGGCCTTTAAATTGCTGACTCTTTCTTCTGTCAAGCATTTCAATGGAAAATCAAGCAGCTGACACGGCTTTCTTCAATTGGGTTTCACGTCTTATTCTTGCAGATCAGCAATTAAGCTCAGAAGAACATATGTCAACATCAAGCAAGAGACCCACCAAATATAAAGGCAAGGCCAAGCTTACAGAGGAAGAAATGAAATATAAGTATCAGAGGGTCAGAATGCCCGACTCCCAGGCCGAGTGTGACCTAGACATCAGAGACTCAGAAATGGGTCATATTGATATGGAAGAATTCTGGGTCAGGACTCAGAAGGTTACAAGAAGTCCATGGATGGACAAGCTGATAGGCAGTTCCCTGCACTTTGCTGGAGGAATCCCAGTCAGCACTGTTAATAATGAATTCATGATGGTGGTTCCCTCATCTCTGAGCTCCCTTCCCTTCCTATGTCTTCCTCTCCTACAGTATCTCTTCCTCCCGTGAGCACTTCTTCGGCCTCCCTCTCGATGCCGATTCCAAGTGTCTCCACCTTTTTCCCTTCTACTACTGCAGCTTCACCCTTCTTTGTTTCTGGCCCTTCTCCCATAAGTCCAGCCTGGATCTCCCAGCACTTAAGTCAGCAGAAAAGAAAAGTTCCCATCACACCGATGGACTTTTCCGTAATCCCGGCCAAAGGGGCAAAGAAGTAGAACCCTGTCACCACGCTTCTCTCAGAGTGCTTCGGGAGAAAGGGTAATGGAGATCGCATACCCTAATCCCCTCAAGGATAAAAAGGATCTGTCTCCGACAGATTATACAGTGACTCAGGTCACAATGGGTACATCTTCTGAAAGCCTTCAGGGAGAGGCCCTATCTGCAGTCGACGCCCTCTGCAAGAAGCTTCAAGAAGCTAAAGAAGAGAAAAGGCTATTGAAAGAGCAAAACAAACATCTACTCCAAGCCTTACAGAAGATGGGCAGTGCACCTCCCACAACTGCCGCCGAGACTCCTGTACCTCTGAGCCAGGATAAAATTAATGAATATGCAAAAATCAGCGAGCAGGGCATGGCAGTTTCCACTTGGAGGAGCCAGATCCTCAAAGATAGTGAAAAAGTGATCACTGAGTTCTCTGGTTTGTATTTGAACATCAACAAGGCGAATAAAGAGCTCCAAGCACTAGCAGGACCCATATCAGAAGAGCTGGACCATGCTAGGCTGCAGCATGAGACCTTTCAACAAATGTTCGACTATTCAGTCAAAGATCTGGTCAAGTTCAATGACTTCGGCCATCCCAGGGCCCTCAACAAAGTCACTTCCACTCTAGACTACCGGATGGATCAACTAGAGTTTGTCCTTGAAAAGATCGATAAGGTAAAGGAAGAAGCCCTGGACGCGATGCACCAAATGGAACAAATCGTTCTCAACATGTCTCCAGGGCTGCTTACTCCTTCCTTTGCTTTAAGGAAAGTTGATGAAACCATCCAGATCTTTAAAGAGATCATGTCACGAGGGCTGGGGCCAAAGGTCTCTTTTGACGCAGAGTCCATTAATAACCTGCTGGCCTGTTGAGATTTCATCGAGTTCCTCATAGAAGCTGAAAAGGAATATTCCAAACTCCTAGAGAAGCTCATAGAGGAATGGGAGACTTGCGAGGCGATTAGTGAGCGACACAAGGATCCTTCCCAGGATCAACTGGGGCCCATGATCAGTAAGTTCATGGAATACCGCGCTCAATTCCACATCTTGTCACCTGAGCAGCAGCAGAAGCAGGCTACTCCCTTTCGGCCGCAGGATGACGATGATGAATAGTGGCTTCTTCTTCTTCTTCTTCTCTCTCTTCTTCAAATTTCTTTCTGTGAATATCTGAAGTATGTTGGCACAAATGATGACATCATCCATGTTGCACCATGGGATGATGTCATCCATCAAGTTGTCAAAAGTCAACGTGACTTTGAGATATTTTGTATATTTTGTAAATATCTTTGTAAATAGGTGGTTGGTTCCTTTTTGCCTTCTTTTCTCTCCTTCTTCTATAAATAGCTCAATACTTGTTGTATTGTGGATGAGTGAATATCTTTCAGATGAAAAATAGAAGTGAGGAGAAAAGACTTTGAGCTTTTTGTAACAGAAGGAAATATTAATACAATATTTAGACTTTGTGCTGAATACGTGTGTTATGTGCATTAGATATTTCTTACGTCAGATCTGTGTGTTCATTCTGTTGGATCTGCTTTTGTTTTATTGTCATTTATTCATCAGTATTGCTTTGCTCGTTTATGCAAGTAGGTTTGGCTCTGTTTACTACCAATCCCAAAACATAAACCTTCTGACCTTTCTACTTTGGAATTCATTTCTTTTCTTCCTTCGGACCTGCTCTTCCTTCATCCTCTCTTTCATTCCTTTCTTTTCGCAGTTGGAAACACCCTATTGGGATGAGTTCCCAAACCCCCGAAGGCAGAATTTGTGAGATTTGCACAGATTCCTACTCGTAGAATAGCAATAAACCAGTTTCGCTTTGCTGACTCAAAGAGGGGCTATGCCTTGCACACTGTTGGCTCGTCTATCCATAGATCTGCCCAAGCGACAGATTTTCGGACCAACGGAACTTCATTATGAACTTCCAAAATACAGATTTCCCTTGAACACAAGATCCTAAACAAGAAAGATACCTTCTTCCATTTGACGAAACAAGATTTTTCTTCAAATATCTCCTCAAAGTTGTTAGACATGCTTTGAGGAGCTTTCTCTAATACCAATTTTTGGAACCCAGTTGACTGAGAGGGGGGGTGAATAAATTGTTCAATTTTTTTTACTTTATTTACCTTAAAATGCATACATCATTAAAAGCATCCATTCAACATACTTAATCAATGTGAGCTTATTAAGTGTAAGACATCCATCCATAAGAAAATGAAGCAAGAGAGAACACATGAACACGAGATATAAAGTGGGAAACCCTCAAGGGGAAGAAAAACCACTGAACCCACACATATATTACTCAATACAAAGTACTCTCATGAATATTAAACATCACAAGATATTTGTTTCGTGAGACACCAACCCCACAAGGAACACCAAACCCTAGTTTAGTAGAGCACCAAATCTACAAGGAGTCACCAACCCCCTAGATGACAAAGTACCCAATCATCCACCTAAAAATTAAGATCACCTGATGTCCTTGTTACTTCAACAACTGATTTTGATCACTTTCTCATCTCAATCCACTCAAAACCTTCTCAAACAACTCTCTCTTCTTCGTCACTCATACCTACACCCAAATATGAAGATTAGGTCATATGACCTTTAAGTCCTACTCCTATACTCTTATAAAATCTTCATACCTCATCTTAGATCTGATCTAGAGCCCTCTAACCTATTATTTCACTTCCTCTAGCTCGCTCACATCTCCATCATAAAGCCCAACTCAAATGAGCTTTGTACTATGCCTTATATACTTGAATCTTGTCACAAACCCTCATACAGCGGCACAAACCAATAAGGCTGGTCATGTCAACATAAATACACACTCCACACTCTCATATATATCACATAAAGAGACCATATATATTCACATAGACCTAAACACACAAAATTCTCAATTAGGCCTAGAAACAAGACATCTCCTCCAACGGTCACATTTTAAACTTCAAGAGAATAAGGATACTTCATCATGAATTCATCATATCAACTTAATTCAGAAACAACCTTTCAAAACCATCTACAATCTCAAGAAATTCTGCAACCTCCATCTTTATCATGGAGTACACCACATGACAAGCTTCACCTATTAGGTCTTAACACCTAGTAAATTAGTCCTCAAAGGCCAACAAATTATCATATCATACCATGATTTCAAGACTTATTGGGAACTTATAATAAATAAAAATGATCCTATCTCACTCTCCAACACCAAGTAACACCACCAAACATGGCATAACACTCAAATATTTCATCTCTCTTACCTCGCTTAAACATGTTGATAAAACTCAAAAGTAGGTCTTCAAAAACAAGTTAGTTCACACCTATAAACACCTTAACAAGTCTAATGTATCATATCAATGGAAATTTATCATCCTCATCTAGCTCAAATCACTCACATCAATCACCAAATCAGGGCTAACACTCTAAAACACCTCCATATCTGAAACTGCTTAAACCTGGTTCTAGGCCTCAAGAACCAATCTTCTAATCAACAAGCACTAACACCTCCAAAGAAACTTTTAAACACTTCCACTAGATGGAGAACATCGCCAGGTTCCTGACACACCTCCTCAAGCACTTACAAGCATATGTTACATGAATAATTTCACACTTGCATACATGTACCAAGTTACCTTCTTAACAAGCCTAATAGGGCTGATTAGGCCATTAGGGATCAAGTCAATCCACACCTCAATTGATCAATTTAAGAACTCCAACACATAATTTCAGACCTCAAAAATATTTCCAAACAAAAATATCCTCACTACACCATGGATTTCATCACAAATACCATAATACCTCCATAACTAGTTTTAGCCTTCTAGACCAAAAACGGTAGGTTAACTTGGAAGAGATATTACACAAAATATTTTCACTGAACCTATCCAAATCACTTCACAGAAAATTATCTCACATCCTAAGATTTCTCCCACATTAGGTATTTCATCGTGAAACATGTTACACATACATGTACTTGCAAATATCCACAAAATAAGGATTTTTTTGTACCTTACTAACATGCCTGGAGCATGAAACCACCACCAAAATGAGATTTGATGAATTATATATAACCATGAAATATAAAATTATATTTCTCATGTCATTTGGATAGCATACACTTAATTTCTTTCCTATTGCTCTACTGCAAGGGTTTCAGACCTACTTGACTTCTTAACAATCGTTCATAAATGTATGACATCCATTTAACCTCATTATTCTTGGAAAAGCTTCTTATATCCATGCCCTATCATCCAAAAAAGGATCAAGTACCCATAAAAATATCACATGTGTGGGTGAGCATCCAAACTTTCCTATCAAGATGGAAATGGTAGTTCTAAGAGCTTGGTAGAGCCCAAAATAAGTTTTCTAGCTTTATCTTCAATGCCTAGACGTAAAACTTAGCACACACCTTTTTCATGACCTCCTTAAACTATCCAAATTCTCAATTATTCATACAAACCTCTATAACTATCCATGCACCATGGCTTTTCCATGTTTTTTTGCCTTGTATTCAATGTTCTTCTTTCAAAGGACCTTGATCATGTACTATAAACCTAAATTATGGCCTTGTACACCTTCTATGCCTACTATGAAACATAAAAACACATTATACATGCTTATAAAAGAATTTCCTGCTTCATATCCCATGAAACCATATCACGTTTTATGCACTCGGTCAAAGATTAGGCCTAGAATGGTTTGTATCACTACATGCTTCAGTAAATTGACATGTTCTTCATCTTGTAGACCTTAATATACCTTTGACACATATTCTTAGACATGTTTGACACTATATCATCCTTAAACCACCTTTATAACACACACACACACACACACACACACACACACACACACACACACACACACACACACACACACACACACACACACACACACACACACACACACACACACACATACACACAAATCCATAATAGCTTAAACCATACACCAAACCATGTTAATGCTAAAGACACCATGCCACTACAACACCTCATGACACAAAATCTCCTTGCTACTAATCAACCTTCAATATACTTGATGAATGACACCTCATACTAACTCATATGCCATCTGGAAACCCTTTGGCATCAATACCACTTGAAATCAATAACAACACCAATGACACAATATCCAAATATTTTAACTATAGATTCTAGAATTCTTGGGATAAATCCCAATTTATGTAAGGCCTTCTTAACATTCATCTTTCTTTTACTTTCTCGGGGCTTTGGGTTATAATATTAATATTATGATTCAATCTATGGGAGGTGTATACCTTCCTTCACCATTTGATATTACAATATCAACTAAGAAAAAAATGATCAAGGTTGGTAAACTAGCTCCAAGGTCCCCCATACCATTATTCTCATAGTTAACACCCACTCCTACAATCTAGATCCAACCTATTATTTCAAATCCATTGGAAACCATTCCTAGTACCTCAACTAATGAGTGGAATGAGTTTAAGGTCATATTAAGGAATATGAAAAATGAAGTAACTAATTTAGAAATGTAAAAATCCCCACCATATCAAATACCTTGACAACCATATAACCCATCCTACCAACCCACTAGAGAATAAAACCAAAATCAAATTAACCTTACAAGGCCTAGAAACCAAACATACACAAATCCTACCAATCCTAATAAGGAAATTGTTCCTATGCAAAATAACATGGCTGAAGATATGAGATTGTGTTATCCTTGCTCCCAACCCCATGATTATAACATTTTTCCTCATGGAGCATTGAAAAAATCCTTAGAAGTGTGGAATTCTTCCACATATCCCAATTAAATGAATGATCCGTCACCGTCATCTACCTCAACACCTAGCAATAGTTTATTCTATTGGACGTAGGGATATTTTTGTGCCACCGATCAGGTTGAGGGACTTCAATAACCCTAAGTGAGATATAATTATAACAAAATATCAAAGAAAATACTCTTGGAGATAGAGGTTCATGTATCTAGAGATAAGGTGATAGTTATTTCAATAGGATAAAGCTCAAAACTAGTAGATATTTCACCTCACCTACCTAAGGTAAATAAGGTGTATGTAGTTATGCAACATCCAATCAATGAGAAAGAAACAAAATTAATTGATGCTCAAACTCATAATGAATTTTAACGACACCCATTGATATTGTTGAGAAAATGAAGAGAACAAATATTCATTCCTCCCTATGGATGCTTTGACAATTCCATGGTTGATGGATCTACTGCAAGAAGGATTAAGGTAATTCAAGCTTCATCCCAAAATTCAAAAGGAGGTAATCCCAAACCCATTCAATTTGTATCAGTCTAATGTCAGTGATGAAAATTTTGCCCCTAAACCCCCTCCATTTTACATATCATTGATTATTGAGAAATATATAGTCCATAATTGTATGATTGATTATGGGGCTAGTAACACAATCATGCCCATGCAAGTTGTCGATACACTTGGTTTGAATTATACCCTTGGTAAAAAAGGTGTTGTCTAGTTAGATGGTATTGATTTGAAAACTGTGGGTGTCATAAAAAACCTTAATCTAACCCTACATGTTTTCCCTAGTATCACTATCCCTCAAGATATTTCAGTTATAGACCTTCCCCCCATCTTTCCCTTGTGTTTTTATATTGGTTTTATTGCTAAAGTATAAGGATATCTATCATCCAATTGGTGTCTCACGTGCCTTAAGAATATATATGGAACTATATTCACAATAAAGGCTAAACCAATTACCTAATTCCATGTGGAGGCATATGATCCAAAGCCCACTGAGATGAATTGTGCCATAAACTTTGAAATTGAAGGAGTTAAAGCTGAATTTGAACCTTTATAAGTGAGATTTAAAGTGCCTAATGAATAAATGAATGAATGGGACAAGGAAATATGAAGTTTTGATCCCTGCGAAGCTTTTGAGGAGACTGAAATGGGCACATATTGTGTAATGGATGAAGAAAATTTTATCCCTCATCTATTGCAATTAGAGAATGAATCAAATAAAATATGGAAGAAAAAAATTACGGTTCAAAGTGAAAAGTTGGAGCTAGTGCATGTGTTTTCTTATCTTCTCTAAAGGGAGGTAAGTTACTGTTTTCCCATAGACTACAATTAAACTATACCAACAATATTTTTGAATATGAAGCCCTTATTCAGGGACTAATATTTTCTAAAAGTAAAGTGATCAAGAAGCTAATGATCTTTAGGGATGTTGAATTGGTTGTTAAAAAAGACAAGTCACAATTACTAGCTAAGAACCCTTTCCTTAGAGCCTACAAAATAGAGTTTGGGACCTCCTAGATGACTTTTATGCCATCTATTTTCAAGTTGTTTCAAGAGAAAACAATGCGTATGTAGATAAAATGGATTTTAGTGGATCTAAATTTGATCCTTCTAAAGAAATCATGATTGTTATAGACTAGCATGTCAAGATGGTAATTATACCATAAGTGATTAACAATGACTACCATTGGTAGGTGTTTGAAAGTGATGAACATATTACCCTCTTCATTAGCAAGAAACTAATTTTTCTCGAGTTTTGCAACAAAGGTTACAAGAAAGTAATGGTGACCAAATCCTTCAACTAAAAAGTAACAAGATACCCAAGGGTTTGATCACTTTTGAAAGCATGTTCCCCAAATGATCAATATAAAGGGGAGAAGAGGAATTTGAAAATCAAAGAAGAGGATTATCATGATGTGGCTATCTATGATGGAAAATAATTTAAGATTGGAAATTTATGTACATTTGAGAAATAAACTTAGTTTATCCAATTACGTTAATAATATGATGACATTTTTGCATGGTCTTATGATGACTTTAAAGGCTACGATCTTAATATCATTCACCACACCATTGAAGTGTCCCCTGAAACCAAACCAACAAGACAAAAGGAAAGGCTAGTTAACCCTAAAATTGAACCATTAATGAGAAAGGAGATGAGCAAATTTATTGAAGATAAAATTATCTTCCCCATCAAACACTCCTCTTGGGTTGTAAACTACATTCTTGTTAGGAAGAATAATGGAGAAATAAGGTTGTGTGTATAATTCATAGACATCAATAAATCCTCTCTCAAATATCATTACCATTTTCCTTCCATGGATCAAATCTTAATGTCAGTAGTAGGGGATGAGAGATTTTCACTTCTAGATGGGATCTCAGGTTATAATCAGATCCTTGTCAAAGAGTTTGAGAAATATAAAACAATTTTGACCACCAAGTGGTGGATGTCGGCTTATCATAAAAATTCTTTTGGACTATCTAATGTTGGTGATACCTTTTAAAAAAATGAAATTTTGTTTTAAAGGGCTAATCAATGATATTGTTTTGATCTATTTAGATGATATTATTTTTTTCCTAAAAGAGAAGAAGATAATCTAATACACCTTATCTAAATTTTTAGTAGATGTAAGGGGTTTGGAATATATTTAAATATAAATAAATGTATCTTTGTTGTCCTTGAGGGAAATATTTTGGGACATGTTGTGTCTAAAGGTGGTTTGGCTATTGATCCATATAGAATTACAACTATTTTGGCTCTATCTCTTCCCCAACACAAAATGCATTGCAATATTTCTTAGGGAAGATCAATTTTGTAAGAAAGTTTATGACTAAATTTGTTTAGTTGGTAAGGACCATCACATTGATGTTTAAGAAAGGTAGTGATTTCCTATGGAAACAAGAGGCCAATAAATTTTTTGAAAAAATCAAGTAGGATATAGCCTAAACTCCCAATCTCATCAACCCTAATCAAACTTCAAACAGCTTTGCAATCTCCAAGGTATACTTCATTCAATTTTTCAATTCATCTCACAAAATTCAAACCATTTTCAGCATTTCCACCATCTCCTTTGGAAGGACATCCATTTTAAATGGTATCATGCTTTTCAAAAGGCCTGTACAGACCTCAAGCAATATATTTTATCACCACCTGTACTTACACCTCCACGTGAGCAGGAATCGTTGTATCTATTCATAGCTACTACTGATCATGCCTTGGGTGCTATGCTTTCTCATCGAGATGAGCAAGGTCATGAATATTTCATTTGTTATATAAGTTTCACCCTTTACGATTACAAAACATGTTACATTGAAGTAGAAAATTTGTGTCGTGCCTTGTATTTCATGACTTTCAAACTTTTCCACTATCTTATTAATAAAAAAAACTTACATTGTCACCAATTTTAATCCACTTAAATCCATGCATTCCAAACCATACCACAATGATTGTATCACATGATGGATCATGCTCATGACCTAGTTTGATCTATAATTCATCTCGCAAAAATCTATTAAAGGACAATCCATCACCAACCTGCTCCTCGAAGCCCCTCTTCCTGATAATCTATTACCTCACAAATAATTTCCTGACGAATCCATCAACGCCATTGATCAAGAATACACTCCTATCAAAATGACACTCTTCTTTGATAGATCCAATTGTCTGCAGGGGAGGTTCTGGTATTGTTATCATACCTCCTTGGGGCAATCCTATCCCTCTATCCTTAAAATTAAACTTTGAATGCACTAATAACATGATAGAATTGAAATATCTCATCATGGGTCTCCAGACTGTTAGCATGCTTGGTGTTAAAATTTTGGACATCTATGGATACTCTCAACTCGTCATCAACTAAATCAAAGGAATTCATTAATGAAAAAATGAAACTTTACAAAAATATTAAACCATTTTTGAATTCCTCTTAGAGGCCTTTGATCGTTACAACATCCAAACAGTCCCACGATCTTCTAATAAATTCATGGACACCATGGATTTTCTTGCATCACTCATCCCCCTATATATCGATGAATCCAAATTATCCGTTGTTTTGCACAAACTAAATCAACCATCCAACACCAATGAACTTCCCTCTATTTGATCTCATTGAAGACAATCAAACAAACCTCTGGTATACTCAAACATTTGATGATCTATCGACATCTAAAATTCTATTCCACCTATCAAACACGTTAAACAATATTTTCTTCAATGTGCTACCTGATATGTCATCATGGGTTGTGTTCTCTATAAAAGCATATTTGATGGCCTCTTGTTACAAAGTCTCAAGTCTCATGAATCCACCAAAGCTATCCAATAATTCCACAACATTATATGTGGTGGAAAATTTAACGGTATAGATGTCTCTAAACGCGTCTTACCAATGGACTATTATGGGCCTACTCTCAATCAATATTTTTGTTCTTACGTCAAGAAATCGTTAAGTGTCAACAACATTCAAATCTAACTCACATACCCAATCAGGCCCTACAACCCACTCAGGACTTGTGACCCTTATCACATTGGGAACTTGACTCATTGGTCTCATTAACCCTCATTCGTCACAACGACATCACTCTATCATCAAAGCTACTTAATATTTCAAAAAATGGGTGGAATTCATCCCCCTTATCTCTATTAAAGAAAATAAAATCATCAATTTCATTTATCAACACATCATATGCCGCTTTTGCATCCCTCACAAATTAATCACAAATAATGGAAATTATTTCAAAAACAAAGACATCAAGAAATTATGTGACACTTTTAACATCAAACTAAGCTTTTCATCCCCTTATTATCCACAAGAAAATGGACAAGTAGAAGCTTCTAACAAAACACTCAACAAAATTCTTATGAAAACCATTGAACAAGTAGGAATGAATTATCATCTTCAAACCCCATTTTTTCTTCGGGCTTATTGAAATAACATCTATACTCCTACATGTGCTACTCCCTTTTCTTTAGTCTACGGTTTTGAGGCAGTATTACCCCTTGAAGTTCAGATCCCATCACTCTACGTATCCCTATGATATTTTATCTCTGACAAGGATTATCATCAAGAACATCTAACATAACTTGAATTATTAGATGAAATTTTCCTAACGGCCTTAAAACATCATCATTTCTATCAAGAATGTGTTAAACGAGAATATAAAAAACTTGTCAAAGAACGTGACTTCAACTTGGTGATCTTGTCCTAATATAAAATCAAAATTTCACTACTCTAGAAAGGAGTAAACACGGAAAGTTTTCCCCTAACTGGATTTTTCCATACATCATCACTCACAAATATGGGTCGAGAGCCTATCATTTAGCCTCCCTTAATGGTACACTTGAAAATTAACCTTTGAATGCCTTGCACTTACAACCTTTCTACTATTAATATATCTATCATCATGACATTAGTCATATCAAGGATCTTATTTCATCATCAACCTATCATTTTACCATTGTAATGATTTGGAATTATGTGGTCTCCCATAAATATCCTATATCTACAACCTTAAATATGAGCATCATGGCTCTGTTCATCACATTTTCGACATGGAAAAGTGCCTCCTTCATAGGAACCTCACAATCATTACTCTCATTTACCCTTTATCTACCAACTGAAAACTTGTCAAAGGATCACATGTGTAGTTTCTACACACATTATTTCCCCTCCTTACATGGTCTAGTAAGCCTCCCCTCAGCCTTTAAAATAAAAATATACATATGGATGCACACTGTAAAATAAAATATAAACTGATCCCGCGAAGGAACACTATTAATCATGTTATAAAAATACAGACTGGTCCCTCGAAGAACAAATACCTATCAAATACATACTGATCCCTCGAAGGACGACTATTCCAAAATAAAAAACCATAAAAAATTAAAATAGTATACCACTTCCTCGAAGTATGGCTACTTATAGCATTACAAAAGGCCTACCACTTTGATCAACCTTCATATCAAAGTTAATATATTGAAAGCATCCTAGGAAAGCTTCCCACATCTACCATCTTTCCCATCCAAGAAAACTTCCCACATTGATCAATTTGCACAAATAAAATATAGTTGGGGCATAAGACTACAAATCCAATAAAATGAGATCCTATTCTCCTCTACAAACTACACATCTACCCTTATCATGTTGTAAGAAGGTACATAAGCACATTCACATCTACATCCATGATCCTACATATGATTGATATCGTTAGATATATGTTAATATTTTTTACAAGGCCTTAAGTGCATTTTTCATATATACTTTTACCATCAGATTACATATGTATCAAATCTAGAATAAAAGCAATCATTCTATGCTTATTTTTAAACATGATGGTGAAATACATTTTGAGACATATATCAAGATCACACCACTTTATGTCATGTCACATCACATCAAATATCCACACATATGAAACACTATATCCACATCACATCCAAGCATCATATCAAAAATATCTAAACATCACATCATGAATATCAATATCAAAACATCACAAAAAATAATCAAAATCAATTTAAAAATTACATCTAAGAATCATATCATAAGTATATAAATATTTCATCACAAACATCAAACATCAAAAGCCAACAACACATGAGTCAAAAACATCATCATGAATCAAAAACTATCGTGTAGAAAAAATATACATCAATAAAGGCTTCAAGAGAGCCGCATACATCAAAAACATCATGTCTATCGAGTGAACTAAACATTCGTTATCCGAACACTCCTTCAGGAACTACTCCCCTGCTCACCACTATGACCTCTATAAACTCCTCTAATTGGACCTCTCGCTACCTAACCAACACTAGCAAAAATTCCGGTCATTTCCTCCTACCTCTGTGCCTAATACACCACATAGTGAGGTTCATTGGGTAGCCTTGTCATACTCTCTCCTCATAATAGCTGAGCTCCTCAGGTAATGACTAGTCATTATCCAAACTAACACCACCAGGTAGCCCCATCTGAACACTAGCCTAAGATCTTGCCGCTTATATCTCAGACCCTGAAACCAAAGTACCAATGATGTCGAGGGCATTTCCAAGACCTCTCACTGTTGTAGATATCGATCAAAATTAGTTATATCCTAAGCCAACTCTAGCTGTATAATGGCAAGATGTTGACCCAACCCATCTCTTTATTATGTTGTGGAGCATGTTTTCATGTGTGGAAGTGTTAAAGATTGTACGCTAAAAGTATTTAATACTCTAAACATTTTTTTTCACAGGGGTTTGGTGCCAGGACGGGCCTCAAGTGGGGGTGCAGGGGTGGTAACCGCCTCTAGCAGGAGTTCGGGGGTGCAACCCTCAAGAAATTGTTTTGCCTCAAAAAATGTTCTCAATACCTTTGATTGGTGCATCCATCACAATATCGGGGTGCCCTAGGTGCCTTGGTCCCATTTGGGGCGCTTTGAGCCTTTCTACACTTTCCTGCCACTTTTTGGGCACTTTCTGACCATTTGAGCTTCTAATATTTTTAGTGGTTGGCATTTTCGGGGTTAATTATGAAATTAGAACAAGAGAACCATATAAATATCAAGTTATGAGACCATAATGAGGGACCAAACAATAAGCACTACTATTATCACCTAAGGTTGCATCTATCAAAGGCTCCATTTGCATCCATCTAGCTCCATCACAAGGCACAAGGATGATTCATCTGCATCACACTACATATGAGGGAAGTTTATTCTATTACATCTACCATTCTATTACATTTTTTCTACACATAGTTATTGCTCACTACTTTCACAAACTGTGATTGGCACAAGAGCACCTAGGTCATGATTGTACACATACATAGAAGTACATCAGGTATGAAATGTAGTGCATCGCTCAGTTAGTAAGTCCACCATTTTGGTAGTTGAGGTCAGTCCGACCCCTTCATATGTATATTTTTTTTAGGGTTTTGTAGGTCTATCTTTCATCATTGATCATTGGCGACATTCGACACATAGTATCGAATTACACGTGACAAACAACGAAGGCTTCAAATCATCATCCAACCCTATAAATCTAATTTCTGGACTTCCTACACGGACCAAGGTGCCTAAAAATTAGACTAGGGTGCCCACAACTGCCCCTAAACCTATCTAGGTGTCCCAGTCCACTCAGATTTCCTAGATTTGCACTTCTATGGACCCTGACACAGTCGTTTCCTCCTGTTTCTCCAGCCATATCTGTGACACATTCCAACAAGCTCATTGAATCATTTGAGTTCTTTCTAACTGTCTTTGCACTTTAAGGTTTCGCATATCTACGTTATTAGTCTCTTGGGTCAATTTCTATATTTATTTACTGTTTTTCCTAGTTAGATTAACTATCATTATTCCACATTTTAGTTCATCATTTTGGTGAACCTGATCGCTTTTACACTTAGGGTCCTCATTTTTCCTCTATCATGGCTCCCAAAGTTGCTCAAGTTTCTTTATGTGATTTACTTAAGAGATATCCCAATTTCCAAGATGTTTTGCAAAAATCCCTAGAAACTTTGTATCTTGATGCCGCATGAAATAAGTTCTATATTCACTCATATATTTGACGAACCTAGTGATCTTCCATCTAATCAACCCCTATTGGAATCAATTTAAGATTTAAATTATTTTTTTCAAGATAAGTTTACGGTTATGGAATCCATGATCACATATCTAGAATATGAAATTCAACAGCTTAAGGATGCTTCTCAAGCTCATGTTTGTTTTCCTTCTACATCTCATTATCATTCTATGTCTGCTACACTTGCTCATATTAGTAAGCCTAAAGTTATGCCATTACCAGAACCTTTCATCTTCAATCACAATACTAAGTAACATAACCTTCTTAATGAGATCCTTAGTCATCACTTGATCACTTTTTCACCTACTCATTGATATCTTTCTTATCATCTTGCAAAATATCAAGTTCATCCATATTACAATTATCATTAAATCAATGGACATAATGACAACAATTGCTACAATTTACAAAGAATAATCAAACATATTGAGCATCAGGGATTTATCTCATTCATTGCACAACATTCTATTCCATGCCCATCTACAAATATTACATCTCAATGGGCTCCTAAATCTCTTCCTTATACATCTAATAAGCATAATACTATCACTTCTGAGGTACCTTCTTTGGTCAGACAAGCTTTGCCTATTAAATCCACTCAACCTCCTCTAAAGGATGGTCCTACTTATTTTCCACTCAAGATACCTACAATATTACCAAGTCAAACTAAGAAATCACCTCTCAATATTTTTTCTCCATCAAATTCTCATACTAAATCATCTACAATATCACCAAACCTATCTAAGCAACCTCCTTTAAAACTCAGTGTAACTTGGCCTCCTATCAAGCCTTCGATAACATCATCAATACCACCAAAGCTACCACATATTCAAGATAACTCCCCACCCTACACCACTTCAGCAGGCAATCATTTTTGTCAAAATAACTACCCCTTCTACTGTTGGTCAAGACACATTACAAATTCCACCACCGCATGGTCCTACTACTACTCTTGCCCACCATGCTTCCACCACTTCACGTAAACTTGGTATTTGGTAGGTGAATCTTGTCATCCTACCCTCCTAATGACACATATAGAACCTTATTTCATCTTATATTAACATATCTATCTATTACAAAACCACTCATACATACATTTACGATCATCTATCACTCGTCACGCATACCATATGATCTCTCATTATTTATCCCATTACTAAATCAATATTACAAAATTTATGATACTTCACTACCTTTATACATCATTTATCGAATAGTACATGCATTACCATACACTTGGGGGCATAACATCCAATGCATCCCCCCATATTAACATCAATGCGTCTCTCATTTACGCAATATCAGAACATCAACCTCATAGAAATGGCATATCCATCTACACTTTAGCCTCGTCATTACCCGATGACACACTCTTGTGCTTTGGTTCACAATTGACTATTGAGGGATACTTACTATACATGAACCCCACACACTGCACACTAGTTCGCTTCACACATTTTGCATCATATGTCTCACACTTTACATCATACACTCTACATTTAGTCTATGTAATTTTGAAATTTTCATCTACACATCATACATCATACTAATCATCATCATACATTTATCACACTATTATGGTCTACATTATCTGTTTCTCATCTTACATACTGCGCACCTTACACTTTTAGTCTACATCCAAATCTTGCATTGCACATTCCTACATCATACATTGTCTACACTACATATTAGTCTTCAACATATGTGTCACACTCCTATTGTCTAATAGTTTAGAATTCCATCCTCCTCATCTTGCATATTATATAACACACATACTCACATTATTAGTCTATCTACACACCTTATATTTCATCTTATATATCATATAGTACACATTTCTACACATCATCTAGTTGTCTATTATCATCACACATACTACATTGTCTTTTACGCGTTACACTAACCACCTTACAACGCACTTTAGTTCCTTGGTCCATACTCAACTACCGATGGTTTACAAATCAAATGGAACCTATCATATACACACATTCATTACTCAAACTTCTATCATGCAACATTGCTAGGTTAGTGACATACGTTATAGGCTAAATGGCCACTCATTCCTTCATCTTATAGTGGTACACACTTTAGGTTACACTACCACTCCCTCTATTCATCTTGTAGTGATATGCACTTTAGGATACGTCGTCACTTCTTTGTTCAGCCTTTTGTGATATACACTTCAGCTATAAAGCTTACACACACATCATCTTTAGGTCACATATCATCATCACACATACACATTCATGACAACATGTTAGATACAACACACACTTTGAACATTTCTCGATGAAAAAATATCATTTACAATTCATTCTTGACTGTTGAGGGGGAAAATCAAATGAACCTCACTCTATACATTTCCATTCACTCGGGGGGAACACGACTCCTATCATTCCATCTTGCATTCCATTCCACCCATCCACAACATGTTGCATATCTTGGTTGTTTTTATTCTTGTTTACATTTGCTTGTATATGGTTATTTTATTACACATGCTAGTTAGATATCTTGTATGTCATTCATCAATACCATACCAAATACGTGTTCATGCCTTTTCTTATTTTTATTCGAAGATACAGGTCTTTTGCACAAAGTACAGATGCTCACCTTCTAACCATCCTATTGGTTGCTGGGGGCATCCACATTCATCTCTTACAGGTGCTATTGTTTCATTTTGTACTTAGAACTCTATATCACTTGCTTATATAAGCGTTTGACATATGGGTTATATTTATAACATGCTAATGTGTGCTTCATGTGTAACATCTATTTGTAGGATTATTTACTTCCATGATTATCTGTTGTTTATACTTTATTTTTTTTGCTATTGTATGCAGGACTTGCCCTTTGTTCGATGTGCACACTTGTTTGTTATATGTGGTTATGATGGCCTTGCATGTCTTGCGACATCATGAGTGATGTCCCATGTTTGCATCCCAATTTATGTTGCTTACTTTGTCTTCTTGCATGTTTACATTACTATATTGCTTGGTAGCTTATACACTGATCACGTCACTTACACATTGTCTTATACATGCATGTTTGTTTGTACTAACACTTGTCTTTAGCTAGCCTCCTGTTTATGCATGCCTTGGTCTCTACCAAGAACATTCCTTTCCCCATGCAAGGTAGAGTTACAAATTTCATGTGGTTGGTCCTCTTTTGGGGCTGCATTTTCCTATAAGTGATGTTGCATGTTTCCCCAAAGAGGGGGACATCATTTGGGGTTTATATACTATACAACACTTATACACCAGTTTAGTTCAACTTATTCCATTTACATTGTGGGTTACACAACGAGTGTGTTAAGATCTATCTATGAACTCTATACACAATGTATTTTATAGGACATGGTATTCTTTAGCATTCTAGGGAGTAGTTACATGTTAGAGGATAAAAACATACTTCCTCTCTAAACTACTTCATCCAATGGTGTCAGATCACCCAAAAAACTAGGCAGTACAAAGATCTCTCCATATAGGTTCAGGGAAGAAGTTAAAGATTAGAGGATACAACATAATTCCTCCCTATACTTCTTCTTCACATGGCGTCAGATCACCCAAAAAACCCAAGATAAGATATTATCTTTCTACACCTTTTTTATCATCCCGAATCAGGTGCACATGTTCCATTTTTCATTTTCACATTTTACATTTACATGATGTAGTCATTATTTCCTTACCAATATCCTAGGTGCATTTGCACCTCATCCAGATCGAAGTTGAATGCTCACCCGAATGGTACCAGGTTTCTCTTTTGATGCTAGCTTTGTCAAGGAGTTAGCATGAATGAAGATATATCTAATAATAGCAATATATAACCCAAATGAACCAGATCTAAGCATATAAGTAAAAAATCATAACCATGTGCAAAACAAGATAAAAAAGAATCAATAACAGGTTTACCATGCAAGATCCAGTAACATAGACATCAATAATAAGAATCCATCCGCAAAAAATCCATTCTCTTAATCACCATAAAACACAGGAACTGTATACATCAATAGTAACTCCATAAGATTACGTGTGTAAGTGAAACAACATCATAACCTTACAATCATTCATGGTATATCCATATATTGTGAATCATACACATATATAGGGGGTGGGAACTTTCCCTTCACCACCCATGCACTCTCCAAAAATAGCCTGTATGCTAGAAATATCCATGCGTGTGTTACAAGCCAACTACAAGAGCATGCAAGCTCACTAATAATAGATTATATTCTAATATAAACTATAGATCTAATCCTATTAATAACCTAATCTTTGCATGATGCTTTAACTTCCTTCATATGAGATCTATCTCAAAATAGACATTTCTTGAACTACAAGTCTTCATGTTTTATTCTTATCTCCAAAACCTTGCTTGACCACTACCCCAACCCTTTATCTTTCCAATTTTTCTCGTGGCTCATAATGCGGCTAAGTATGGAATACAATCTGTGAAGACATGATCCTTCACCCATTGTCTATCTTACTCTCACATGTGCCTTCACTCCTAACTCCTGCTTATCAAAATCCCTCACTCAACTTATACTTAATATCTTATCTAGGGGTCCAACATTACCCCACATTAGTTGGCTATCCACCCCTGGTAATTATTCTATCACCAAGTAAAAAAATCTTCATGAAGATAATTTTTAGAATCAAAAAATGAACAACATACAAAAAACCTTCAAGGTTCTTGGAGGATCTCAGGGAACTCTACATCTACTTCATCCTTTAGCTCCTTCCACTACTCCAACTCTTTTAAAGCCTTCCCTGGTGCCTCCTTCACAATATCCAGTACTTGATCTAGTGTTATCTCCTTAACTCAGCTCTTCGATTCCTGTATGACCACCACTAGCTCTGCGTAAGCTCCATAAAAAACATCCATGTGTTCCAGTATGGAATTATGGAACTCACCAATCCTAAACTCAAGCTTCTTGCACTTTGTCTTGATTTTTTCCTTCTACGTGGTGGTCTCAATAATCAGTTGAGTGCACTCAAGTTTTCTGGTGGGGACCTTTTCTTGTATGGCCTTCAGGACAGATTCCTCATCCACCAATCTAGCAGCAATAAATGGCTTGCAATTTCTACAACGATTGAAACCCACATCTACCAGTGTACTTGTTTACTTCAGTTGGGTGAGAAAGTCTTCAAACTCAGTGATTTGGGCCTCAACTGCTATCTTGTTGTTCTCTTTTTCCTTGGCGAGATCTTTAATAGATGGTCCCACACCATTTTGAATGTTAACCAATAACATTCCCACCAAGTCCTCAAGATATTCCATTTCATCACCATAATCTATCCGTGCATGACTAACCAAGGTTGGACATTGAGCCAAACTATTCTCAACTAATGCGTCAGCCCTATCATATTCCTATTTTGTCTTGGTTTTTTTGCCCCTCAGCCCCTTATGCAATTTTTCTATTTCTCTTTCCTTCTCCTTCTTATCCGCCACAAAGTGTGTGAATAGTGGTGCTTGAATCCATATTTCTCTATACTACTTCAGAGGAAAACTTGTGCAACACATTGCACACTTGCTCATCAGTCAGGTGGTTTGGGTCCACCACTTTGTATGTCACTCCCTATTTATTCTTCAAGTAAATAGTATTAATTGCATGTTCATTTACCTCAAACTTTGGCTCCTCAGAGTGATTATGCAGGTTCCAAATCAACATCTTATTAGTTCTAGATACCCCCTGTCTTGGTCTAGTAGCTCCCACACATGTAGTTTTTGTAGTGGCTACTATGCTTTGGAAGCACGCATGAAGAACCTTTGAAGGATCATCAATGTAGTCCATATGTGGGGACCTTGGGGTCCACCACTTCCTTTGTGCCTTCCTCTTTGTTCTCTATTTCTTCAGGGTAGAGGTGTTGGTACCTGTTCTAAGCCCCTTGTCCTCCTTGATCACAAAATTATCACCTTTTTCTTTCTCCCCATGCTCCTCAGGCTGTATTGGAGTATTCTCCCTCACTAGGCTATTATTTATCTCTTCATCCGCCACATGGTGTTTTCTTCTTCTCATGTGCCTTCTTTTGCCTTCTCTACAACTCTCCTTTTTCCTATTTTCTTGTTCAAACTCCTCCCTTAGTGAGGTGAATTTTTCTCTTCCTCAGACCATGTCTCCATCTCAAAACTAGAGACTTCTTGAACTTTTACGTCGCTTATTATTTTCTTGCTCCATGCTACCCTATTGAGAGGTCCAGTGCCTCCACTACTACTCCTGCGAGTATAGAACATTATTTTATGGGAAGTGTCAAGCTTCCCTTCATCCTCATCTCCCTCTTCTTCCTCATGCGCCTCTTCCTCACGGACTACCTTGATGGGTGGCACTGGTTTTCCCCTCGGCTATGGAAAAGTGGAGTTTGTGACCTCCACTTCAACTCCTCCTTGAGTCTTTGGGTGTAGTTGCACAAATATTCTATTAATCAACCCTTTAATCGTCACATTTATATGCGGATGTAGATCCAAAAATTTTGGGTCCAAGACCTCCAAGTACATGGGCCTGGAGTCATATTTGTATGTGGCACGCAAAGTATGTAGGTTAGAATCCACCTTATCCACATCATATGTCAATTTTTGTGCATCCTTCAATCTATTGATGGAGCACTTCAAATACTTAGCTATGAATGCAAATGGGAGTTTGTGTCACCATGGCCCCATCTCTCCATTCACCATCCTGAATCTCACAAGACTGAAGTGTTGCATCACTGCAAACTTCACTTGGTCTCCAACAACTATGGGAAACTCACGCGGAATGCACCATTCATTCTCAAAGGCCCCGCACAGTCTGTTGTACCATTTGTTAATTTTTTCCTTGTAAGTACTTGTGATGGTGCCATCACAAGTGAACCCTATGAACTGAACTGTGGGTGATGGATCTACTGGTGGGTAAACCCACATATTCCCATGAGGCCCATCTGGAATGCCTATCTCCCAAAATATGATCAAGAGAAGGATGAAACCCCATGTAATCTTCACTCCTTCCTCATTCTATAGCTTCACCTCCTCTATGATACTATCTGTAACATACTGGGCCAAATTATAGTGTACCCTCTTCGAGATTATGTAGGCCATGTACAAGAACCTCTTGTTTATATCAGTCTAGTGCTCTGAAGCACCCAATTTACAACTCATGAGTTGGGAATCAACCCTAAGTTCCTTATCATCCAAATATGCAATGGTCTATGCCCTACATCCCTTCTCTAGCATAATTTCTTCACAAGCTCCTCAATCTTAGTTGTGGCACACAGATCTAGGGACATATCCTCCCCCATGATTTTTAATCCTGTAACTCATGTCCAATCAATTGGCCTGTGAGACACATCCTTCTTCCCGTGAAGTAGAAGAATTTTTCATGCACCCACAACATCAGCCACTGAAACAGATGTGTGGGTTTTGTAAAGAATGGAAGCTCCCATAATTGTAGAACGTCATTTTTTTCCAGCTCTCTTTGTATAGAGTCATCAATACGAGGGTTTCTAGCCTCATCTGATCCTAGGAGTGCCTTTACTAATTATTACCTCATCTTCTTTTCATTTTCCTCCATGTGGTGGTTAAACTCACTAATTTTGTAATGAGTGAGCTTTGATTTCCATAATTCCACCTGCAAAACACTAGGAGGGTATTGCATTTCAAAATATATCTCTTCTAAAGGCTCCTCCACCTCTACATGAGGTCTCTTTGTTCACAATTTCCTGGGTGCCATTTTACTTCTCACTGCATGCCCTAGGTGTTATGTCCTTCAACCGTTCTCTACTCGAGCCCCATGACTTCCAAACACTTCAATTGCACATAACCCTTCATCCACTCCACTGCCAGCTCCAACTTTCCTCTCTACAAGGATCCATACACACCTCCCAAGCACTTCTGGTTTGCAAACACTCCGCGTCACTTCTAAGATCTTTGTCATTCTTCAATATGCTCAGTAGCACTTTGATTTATTTGAAAGAAAGGTAGCCAAATGAATACCCTAACCCCCTTATTTATACTTTTTCATGACCTTCTTGTCCCTTTGACCCACGCATTTTAAGTCACTTTTCAACAAAGTAATTTTTCCACTTAATGTTAACTTCCGCAACTTCACCTCACACGCTGCATTCGTAACCTTTTAGCATGCTAATACTACTTATCTACCTTATACCTCCTCCGTGCACCTCCCTACACCAAAGTACAAAACCTCTGTGCCATATCCCAAGTAGTTTCCCATGCCACTACCTACCTCACGTTACACTACGTGATCACTTTCCCTGCATGGTCTTCAATCATCTCAACCTTCCTCAGAACACCTTTTACATAGCACATATAACATCTTTTCCTTTTCCACACCAACATCCTAGAAGAATCCTTCAACCAAACCAACCTGTAATAAGAGGGTGCCAACCATTTTCATCTCTACACTTCAATCCACCCCACACTAAAAGTATGCACGGTCCTCTACGCATGAAATCACTTAGATAGTAATCATCTACTGGTGCGCAAGCATGCTTATTATAAAAAAAAACACAAAACTAAATTGACAAAGCATAACGACATGAAAGGAAACACATATAAAAGGAATGAATTAAAGGAAATGTAATCTAAATGGTAATACTACCTTATTACAAACACCCAGAAGACTTATTTATAGTAGGGCTTCAGCCTACTTCCATCAAAGTAACTGGGAAACCATGTGCCATCCAATGTCTGCAACTGGAAAGATCCTGAATCAAGTATGTATGTTACAACATATGGTCCTAACTAATGCACTTGAAACTTCCCAGGGTGGCACAAAAACATGGAATCATAAAGAAGAACCATTTTTCCAACCTCAAACTATTTATTATTAATGTGCCTATCACGTCATTCCTTTTACCTTGCCTTTTATATCTTCTGACTCCAATGTGCTATGGCATGCCGCTCATCAAATTGCATCATTTTATCAATGCACTCTTCAAGTGCTTGCTCATCATTCAATCCTACTTTACATGCAATACGTAGAGAGCGTACCATGAATTCCACTGGTAAAACAACCTCTGTGCCAAACACCAACTGAAAGGGTGTGGCCTTATTCAACCTCTTGTAGGTTTTCCTGTATGCCCAAAGTACAACAGAGACTTTATCATCCCAATCCTTCCTTCCAACATCACAAATATTAGTCAATGTGTGTCCCAATATTTTATTGAAAGCCTCAGTAGTCCCATTGGCCTGTGGGTGATAGGGTGTTGTCTTATGGTGTGCCACCATAAATTCATCCAATAATATTCTAATAGTCTCATTCAAGAAATGAGTACCCCTATCACTGGTCAAGCTCAATGGACATCCATACCTGCTGATGATGTTCTCCCATAAGAACCTTGTTGTAGTAGTTGTCATGCAATCCTTTGTAGGCTTTACTTCTGCCCACCTTGTCAAATAATTTGTACAAGTTATAATGTAGTGCGATCCAGTCCTACGCATGGGTGGGGAAATAGGACCCACAAAGTCAATTCCCATTTCTCAAAAGGTTCTGCATTGGTTATAGGCCTCAAAGGCATTTAATCTATATACCCAGACTTTCCAAGGTGCTAGTAATGATCAAAACCCTTGGCATACTCTTTACAATCCTTATACAAAATTTCCCACCACAAACCAGCCATAATTATCTTGTACGTGGTGGTAGTTCCTCCATAATGTTCCCCAACAATTCCTCCATGAGCCTCCTCCATAATAGCTTCACACTCATGCTCAAGTACACACCATTGCAAAACCTCATCCCGACCTAGCTTGTATAGATATCCACTGATCAACATGTAAGGTGTAACATGAATGGTAAGTTGCTTCTTCTCTATACTCTTCATTCCTTCACATGCCATGAAAGTATGAAAAAATTATACAGTATCCTCCAAATCAGAGGGTGCATGATTTAATCTGAATAGATGTGCATCTAGAATTGTGTCCTTAATGCTCTGTGCATCCTCACCTAAATTAATCCTTGATAGATGATCAAGTCCTGAATTACTTTTCCCTGGTTTTACCACAACTGTAAAGTCAAATTCCTGAAACAACAGAATCCAACGACATATGCGCCCCTATAAAATGGGCTTATTAACCAAGTACTTAAGTGTCATGTGATCTATATAAAATATAAAGGGATTTTCCAAAAATTATTGTCTAAACTTATGCAGTGTGTAAATCATAGACAATGCTTCACACTTTGTAGTTGTATAATTCATCTCAGCTGGTGTCAGCTTCCTACTTGTAAAACAAATGGGATGATCAAAAATCCCATCTCCAGGTTATGATAATATTGTGCCAATGGCCATTAAGGCATCAACATGCAGATGAAATGACTTATCCTAGGAGGGAAAGCACAATATGGGCACATAAGTAAGTCTTTCCTTTAATGACTCAAATGTTATCTGTTGCACCTCATTCAAATGAAAATTTCCTTTACTCTTCAACAATTCTTCCAAGGGTGCATAAATCTTAGCATACCCCTTAATGAACTTCCTGTAATAACCTGTATGTCCTAAGAACCCACACACCTTGCTCTGATTGGTAGGATCCTCTAAGCCCAAAATAACATCAACCTTAGTAGGATCTACCAACAAGATTCTTTGCAAATAATATGTCCCAACAAAGTTCCAAAGGGTGTAGCAAAGATACACTTCTTAATGTTCAAAGAGATGTTAGCTTCCTACATCTCTCAAACATGAGTCTCAAGTTGTCACAGTGATATTTTACTAGTCCATACACAGTCCAATCATCCAAATAAACATGTAAAAAATTGTGTATAAAGTCTTCAAATGCTTGTACAACAATGCATGAAAAGACTGTAGGTGCATTCTTCAATCCAAAAGGCATAACTGTGTATGCAAAACTTCCCCACTCAGTGGTGAAAGTTGTCTTTTATTGATCTTCTTGAGCAATCCATGTACCTAATGATAACCAGAGAATCCATCAGTGAAAGAGTAAATTTCACACCCTGCAATGCCCTCCAAGATCTCCTCAGTAAAAGGTGTGGGAAAAGGATCTATCACACAAGTAGAATTCAATTCCCTGTAGTCCACACATATCCTTATCCTACCATCCTTCTTTATGCTTATTACCATGGGGATAACCCACTCTGATTCCTCAATGGGCTCAATGATCCCAAATTTCAACATCTTATCAATCTCTTCCTTAAATTTTACGCACAGATTAGGGTTCATCCTATAAGGCCTCTTCCTAACTGGGTGCACACCTTCCTTTAATTTGATCCTCATCTCACCCAAAGAGGGATGCACTCCCTTCAACTCATGATAACCTCATGGAAATAAATCATGGAAGTCACACAGTAGCTCAATTATCTTAGAAACCTCTTGTTCAGACCAATAGTCACCAATAATGGCCTCTTTAGGTTCTGCATCTGTCCCAATGTTGACCTTAATTTTTTCATAGGCTCATGGTAAGTGTTCACCTTTTCATCTGCACTGTCTAAGACCTCGTGCATACCTATAGTGTGGTCAACATCCAAATTCTCCACTTCCTCATCATCAATCATGTAACAAATTTCCTTTTTCTTTTTCTAGGAAGGTTGTTCCTCATCTGTCTCTTCTTTTTCAAAGTGCACCTCCAAATCTAACTCCCCAAACATATCTAGTGGGATTTCCTCATCTTTCGCACTATCCCCCATTATAAGGCACTTGATAATCTGTAATGCTTCATTCACTGGAGGTTTAGTGGAAAAATAATCAAAGGTCTGAATCATACCTGAGGTCATCTCCTACCAATTCATCATTGCTCTTGTTAACTCTGCATGAACATACCATGTGCATACATAGCTGCTCAGAGTGGCATAAAAATTATGTACCCATAGTGATGGTGGTAAGGCCTCCTACCCCTCCATCCAGAGTCTCTCACACTTCTGAACGTGGTGCGAAGCATAATCCTTCCCATGGTATTCATAAATCTGTGAAGGTACATTGATCCTAAGAAACCTAGTAGAGAAGGTGATTCTCACTTCTCACCACTCCAAAAGGTTATCTCTGTGTGTAGTCCACTAGTGCAAAAATATCCCACATAGGGTATAAACTAGCATATGTCTTCTTTCTACTTGATCTGTCCACTGAGCTTCCATGGCACACAGAAATACGTCAGGGTTTCCTTCACCAGTATAGTGGGGTACCTGGTTGTGACTCAAACGCCTAACCATGCGCGACCTGATCACATGTGTAACTGTGTTCTTGATCTCCCTCCCAACCATTTCATATGTTCCATCCACTCAGTTATCATAGGAAACACTTGTTGTATCACTCATAGACTGAGCATCATCCCACTGAATAACACCTTCCTTAGATGGCTCGAGTGCTTCAGGATATATAATTATACATGCATATATCCTGTTCAAATCCTCTTCACTCAAAGGTTCTACATAAGGTGTGGCTTTCCCATATGTCAAAGGAATAATCATGCACTCTTCTTTGTTCTCAAAACTGATGTAACCTTTATTAAAGCACATATCAACATTATTTGTGTAGCACTAAGGGCACCCAAGCAATGATGGAAAACTATCTACTTCAAAAAGTGCCAAGACCTCAAAGTCCCCAGTAAACTTGGTCCCTTATATAGTAATAGTGGTATCCTTCAATACTCCAATGGGCATGGCTTTAGTCCTATTCACCATATACAACACGTTTGAAGATGGCTGTAATGGTGGCCTCCCCATCTGATTCCACTCATCCAAAGTGAGTACATTTACTTCTACACCTGTATCAATTAGTATGTTACTCAACAACCATCCATCAACAACTATATTCAAAGTGATATCTTTATAGTAATCAAGACTGTGAGGTGGTAAGTTTTCATGCAATATCTATCTCTCTTGCACTCAAGTGCACGGTACCTTCTCCCTTAACCATTCCCTTAATAAAGGAATGATGTTTTCTTGGCACAACATCTTACAAACCTCCTTTAAGTCATCAACATATTTATGAGGAAGCTCAACTACCTTTTCCTATTCTAGCTTCTGCTAATTCTCTTTCAAGTATTTTATCTCACCCTACAAGTTTCTAATAACCTCCATAGTTTCTTGATAGACTTCCTTTTGATGGGTAGGATTTGGATACTTTGCATGTAATACCTCATGTTTTGTAATAGCATGTTTCTAATTTGGATTCTCATGAGTGCGCATAACCTCAACGTATGTAGTCACCAAAATAGGTATTATCTTAGGGGTAGGTGCTAACTTTGGCATCCGCTGATCTTAAATAATACACTATACTCTAACCATTCTCGCGCCCTTATCATGGTTGTGTTTCTTTCTCATATGCTCATACAAATATGAGGCATTCCTCAAACTTGTGATTATTTCTGCACCAAGAGAAAATAATGTTCTGAGGGCATTCACACCTATAATGATCAGGGGATCTGCATGTAAAATAGGTTCCTCGTGGGAACTCACCTCTTCCACCACCGTGACCTCAACCTCTGAATCCTCCATGGTAACCTATACCTCTACCACCTCCATCAAACATCCTTCATTGTGGTTATGATTATGATGTTCACCTTGTTCCTTAGAATTATTTGCAACACTGGTATGACGCACACAAGTTTCAATGGAATCATGAATCTGATCAATCAATCTATAATTCTCTGTATCATGAGTGGTAGAATTACAAATCTTATAATAACAAGACACATTCTTCTTGATCACGTGCTACAATAGGGGGCACCTACTTGAATCATGATCCAAATGACAAATCTCACAATCTAACAACATGGCATGCACCGATTTATGAGGGAAACTATCCTTAGTATGTCCTTCCACCTCGCAATCCGTACACCAAATACCACTGTGTGTCTCATGGGCTGAATTAGCTGATAATGTTTCCAACTGTTTTTCCATAAATTCAATATGTGCTTCCAAAAATGGGAAAATTTCAATGTCTACACTACCAACTGCCTCAGCACACAGAGCTTCCTCCAAAGCCTCAAGCAGATATATAAATGCCTTATGAGAAATCACTCTTCTAAGAGGTGTGATCAAACCACAAAAAAAACACTATACATGCTGGCTAGGATGAATATATTTAGACAATTTTGATGACATGTGCTCACGTTCTGCCCTGATGACGTGCCACAAAATATATCGCCAACCAGACTCCCAAATAACAAATACGACATCTGGACCACCATATATGAATGTGTTATCTGATTAACTCAGTTAATTAATGGAAAATGAAATCTACCTGTCGCTACTCTATCACCAACACTAGCTTGTTTATCATTAAATGTTTCAGGAATTGGAACACTAAGCGCAAGGGCTAGGTCACCAAGTGGGATCAGATGTGCACCTGGAATCCTTATACTTTCTTCTGACACGCTCTCATATGAAGCTGAGAGGGGTTCTCTACCATACTTACCCAAATGGGGGAGAACCAAATTGTACGGCTCCACGTCTTCCACGTGAGCTACAAATCCTTCACTAACCATCTCTCTCTGCAACACCGTTCACTCCTTAATATCAGACTACTTCGTTAATTCCCTCTCTCGTGCTTAAATATAATTAAGTTGTCTTTCTTCTCTTTTCCTTTCTGCTGCCAAGTCCACCATCTTCCACAGCACCTACTCCTTCCCCCATGCACGGTGGGGTTCAGCTAGCCATAGGTCATTCTTCCACATCTAAAGTTACAATTGAGATCTTAATTTCTAAAGGGATAATGTACAAATAAGATCCTCTGGGTTCACGCAAAAAGTAGAACTCAACAACCTCTAGACAGGAATAAATTGAAACAACATACTCTAATGTGTAACTATTCAAGACATGACTCCACCAATGATCTACATCGCGTATCCAAGTCAAATTGGAATTATGCAAGTTTTGGTAGTCTTCCTATGTCCAAAAAATTGTTCTATACCTCTAGTTTCTCTTTGATGCATATGCTACTAGCCACTCATACAAATCTATAGGAAAATAGGAAAATAACGTCTCATAGAGCTCATGATACAAATTCTGTTCAACCCACGTATGTGCATCAAATTCAGGTCCAATGTTATATGTATGAGAAAAATATTCTTCTAAATCATCAACCCAACGTTCAATGTTGGATAAAGTCAACCGATATTTCTTCATCATACAACATCCTTGCAACAACTTGAAAAGAGGTTCCAGAAATGGAACCAAAATGTAGTCACTATTTCTTTAGAAATATCCTAGGTTTGTTGGCACCTCATCCAAATGGAAGCTAAATGCTCACCCAAAGCACGCAAAGGTATCAAGTCCCTCTTTCGATGACAGCGTTGTCAAGGAGTTAACATGAATGAAAAAATATCTCATAATAGCAATAGATAACCCAGATGAACTGGATCTAAGCATATAAGTAACATATCATAACCATGTGCAAAAAAATCTAAACAAGAATCAATAACAAGTTTACCATGCAAGATCCAGTAACAAAGACATCAATAACAAGAATCCATCTACAAAAATCCATTGTATTGATCACCATAAAACACAATAAATATATACATCAATAGTAACTCCATAAGATTACGCGCATAATTGAAACAATAGCATAACCTTACAATCATTCACAGTATATCCATATAGTGCGAATCATACACATATATAGGGGGTGGGAACTTTCCCTTCAGCGCCTATGCACTCTCCAAAAATAGCCAACATGCTAGAAATAGCCATGCGTTTGTTACAAGCCAACTATAAGAGCATGCAAGATTGATAATAATAGATTACATTCTAATATAAACTATAGATCTAATCCTATTAACAACCCAAGCTCTACATGAAGATTCAACTTCCTTTGCATGAAATCTATCTCAAAATATAGTTTTCTTGAACTACAAGTATTCATGTTCTATTCTTATCTCTAAAACCTTGTTTGACCACTACTTTAACCCTCTATATTTCCAATTTTTCTCATGGATCATAATGCGGCTAAGTATGGAATACAATCTGTCAGGGCACGCGTGTCTGCACATTGTTTTTATTACTCTCGCATGTGCCTTCACGTTTAACTCCCATGCGTCAAAACACCTCATATCACTTATACTTAGTTTCTTTTATAGGGTTTGAACACATACTCTTACATACATATACATGCGTATTTGACTACTTGATATTTTCTCCTTGCAAGTTCGTCTGTATGAGAAACAAGCAGTCAACAACAACTACAATAATGGGGGCAACAACAACAACATTTTGTGGCAGTACACACGATACTAACCATGCAAGTACATCACACACATTAGAAACTACACACATGTTTCCGCCCTAGGTTCACTCTCACCATTTTTTGCACTTTTGCATATTTAGTTTCCACACTCCACTATTTTGTCATTCCATGTTTTTCGTCTAGTCCTTCAGTGCATTTCTACATCACTCTACATGGATTAGTAGGTACGCGTCTCTATTTATTTTATGTTATCAAGATTTTCGCTCACCAACATAAAGTGGGGGAAAATGTAGTCACAAAATGATGCACTTTAGACATTATGTAGTCCCGGTTTCATACTATTATTCATATGGTTTTTAAGCGAAGAAAGTACCAATTAACCCATGTCTTTTGGCCATTTTAATTTGATTTCTGTTGTCACTGCTGACGTTCATCACATACTTTTCTAGTTGGTTTTTGTCATTTGGCATCATTTTACCTTTGACTAGGGTGTCCATCCCAATACTAGGGCACCCTGAGCCTTTCTACACTTTCCCACCACTTTTTGGGCACTTTATGAATGTTTAAGCTTCTTATCTTTTTAGCGGTCAGCCTTTTCAGGGTTGATTACAAAATTCAAACAAGAGAACCATATAAATATAAATTTATGAACCATAATGAGGGACAAAACACTAAGCACTACTATCATCACCTAAGGTTACATCCATTTAGCTCCATCACAAGGCACAAAGTTGGTTCATCTGCATCACACTGCATGAGAGGGAAGTTTAGTATATTCCATCAACCATTCTATTACATTTTTTCAACACATAGTTATTGTTGGATTTTTTCAAAAAATGTGACTGGCACAAGAGCACCTAGGGTATGATTTCACACACACACATAAAACTACATCGAGTTTGATATGTAATACAACGCTTAGTTAGTAAGTCCATCATTTCTAAAGTTGAGGTCACTCTGACCCCTTCATATGCATATTTCTTTTTTTAGGGTTTGATGTTTGTCTTGGGGTTTTGTAGGTCTATCTTTCATCATTAATCATCAGTGAAATTCAGCACAGAGTAGTACATTACATGTGACAAAAAACAAAGGATTTGCATCATCATCCAAGCATGTGAATCTTATTTCTAGACCTCCTACATAGACCAGAGTGCCTAGAACTCATACTACAGCACCCAAAAACACCCCTGTACCTATCCAGGCATCCCAATCCACTCAGATTTCCCAGATATGCACTTCTCTAGACCTCGGCACATTCATTTCCTCCTCCTGTTTCTCTAACCATCTCTACGACATAGTCCAGCGGGCTTGTCGAATCAACTGAGTTCTTTCTAAATCTCTTCACACTTTAAGGTTTCACATATATACTTTCTTAGTTGTTTGGGTCACTTTCTATATTTATTTACTACTTTTATTTAATGTTGTTTCTAGTTAGATTAACTACCATTCTTCCACATTTTAGTTAATCATATGTTAGACATGTGCCTACATTAAGATGAAACTTGGTATCGGCAGGGAAATTGGGGAATGAAGGTTGTACTATGATATTTATAGTGGACTCTTGGAAGGTTACCAAGGGTGATCTTGTGGTGGCAAGAGGTAAGAAGGTTGGAACCTTGTATTTAACTATTGGTAGAACTAATGCTTGTAATCTTTTGGCTTCATATGCAGATACAACATTGTTGTACTATAGGCTTGGTCATATGAGCCATAAGGGCATGCAAATCATAAAGAAGATTTTTCCTGGATATAAAGAAACATGTTTTGGATTTCTGTGAGAACTATGTATATGGGAAGAAAAAGTGAGTAAAGTTTCTCAAGGTTGGACCTATGAAGAAAGAGAGAAAGTTAGAGTTGGTACATTCTAATGTGTGGGGGTTGGCTCATGTATCATCTCTTGGGGGTTCAGATTATTATGTAACTTTTATTGATGATGCAACAAGATAAGTTTGGGTATATTGTATTAGAAATAACTATGATGTATTTGACACTTTTTTTAAATGGAAATCCTTGGTAGGAAATGAAACATGTATTAAGGTAAAATGTCCCAAATCAGATAATGGAGGGGAGTATTACAACAATTTGTTTGATGATTATTATTCTATGAATGAAATCCACAGGAAAAAGATGGTTACAGGAACTCCATAACAAAATGGGGTGTCAGAAAGGATGAACAAGAAAATAATGGAACAAGCTAGGAGCATGAGATTACATGTGATAATTCCTCTTTCTTTATGGGAAAAAGTGGTGAGAATAGTTGTGTACTTCATAAACAAAGGACCCTCAAGTGCCTTAAATGGAGGAATACTTGAGGAGAATAGGTTTGGTAAGATTGTTGATTATTCATCTCTTAGAGTCTTTAGATGTGAGGTGTTTGTCCATATTGACAAGGATGATAGGACCAAGTTAGAGGCTAAATTTGGTAAATGCACTTTCATTGGTTATAGTGGTGATGAATTTGGATATAAATGTTGGAGTATTAAGGACAATAAAATCATTCGATCTAGGGATGTGTTCTTTAATGAGAAATTTATGTATAAGCAACAATTATACAGAAAATAGGGAAGAATCCAAGAAAGAATATGTAGTGGTAGAGGATCTTCCAGATGGGAAAGTGGCACATGAATCAGTTTAGGAACCTACTAAATAGGAACCCCAAACTCCTATATTGAGGAGGTCTTCTAGGGTAAGAAGAGAACCTGAATGTTTTTATCCTTCTCTTTATTATTTATTACTCACTGACTATGGAGAGCCAAAGAGGTTTGATGAAGTAATGTAGGTAGATGCCAGGAAGTAGTAGGAGAAAGCTGTGGGTGAGGAACATCAACCTCTCATAGAGAATGAGACTTGGTATTTGGTGAAGCTACCCCAAGGTAAAAGGGAATTGCAGAACAAGTGGGTGTACATATTTAAAGAGGAATAAGGAGGAAAGAAAACATACAAGGCCTAGTTGGTGGTCAAGGGGTTTACACATAAAAAATGTGGAGATTTTGATGAATTTTTTTCTCCTATAGTAAAAATTACTTCTATTAGAATTGTTCTTGGAATAGTTGCAACAAAAGACTTGCACTTAGAGAAGATAGATGTAAATACTGCAGCAACCAAAGGGCTATGAGGCCAAAGGTAAAGAGGAGATGGTGTGTAAACTGAAGAAGAGCTTTTATGCCCTGAAACAAACTCCATGCAAATGGTATAAGAAATTTGATAGCTTCATGATGAAGCAAGTCTATTTTAGATTTCATTCTGACCATTGCATTTATATAAATAAATTTTAGGATGGCAATTATATTATCATGTGGTTATATGTGGATGAAATGTTAGTTATAGGAAACAAATGTAGGAAATAAAAGTACTCAAAAAGCAGCTAAGTGACTCCTTTTCTATGAAGGATTTGGGAGCAACCAAACAATATTTGGTATGAGGATATCTTAGGATAGGAAGGAATGGAAGTTTACTTTATCTTAGGAAGATTACATTAATAAGGTCTTGGAGAGGTTTAATATGTAGGATGCTAAACAGGTTGGGACTCCTTTGGCAGGAGATTTCAAGTTATCAAAGGAGTTGTGTCCCAAGACAGAGTAGGAGAGAAACCAGATATCCAAAGTACCTTACTCATAAATGGTTGGGAGTTTGATGTATGACATGGTGTGAAATAGGCCTAATATTTCCCATGCATTGGGAGTAATGAGTAGATTTATGAGTGATCAAGGTAAAGATAATTGGCAGGTAGTAAAGTGGATCCTTTAGTACTTGAGAGGGACCATGTGGATAGTTTTGTGGTACAGTGGATCAGACACCAATTTGCATGGCTATGTATATTCAAACATGGTTGGATATGTAGATAGAAGGAGGAACACGATAGGTTATATTTTCACTATAGGTGGGACAACAGTGAGCTTGATTTCACAACTACAAAAGCTTGTGGCTTTTTCAACCACGAAGGCTAAGTATGTTGCTGCCATAGAGGCAATCAAAGAGATGATTTGGTTATAGAAATTTCTTGAGGAGTTGGGGCATAAGCAAGAGGAAGGGAAGCTACATAGTGATAGTAAAATTGTTATACACCTAGATAAGAAGTTTTTTTCCACTCTGGGACAAAACATATACATTTAAGGTACCATTTCATTATGACAACTTTAGAGGAAGAGAAGTTTAAGTTGGAGAAGATTCATACAAGTCAAAATCTTGCAGACATGATGATGAAGGTGGTCACAAAAGATAAAATAAAGTTGTGTTCAACTTTGGTTGGTCTTCACAGATGACAATGAAGGGTTGTGAAGCTTTCTCAGAGGAAAACCAATCTTCAAGTGGGATATTTTTATGTTGTGGAGCCTATTTTCATGTGTGGAAGTGTTGAAGACTGTACACTAAAAGTATTGTACACTCTCCATAGTTTTCTTGCCAGGGTTTGGGGCTGGGCCAGGCCTTGAGTGGAGGTGTGCATGTGGTAGCCTCTACTGGCAGGGGTTTGGGGGCACAACCCATGAGAAAAAATTTCAGCCTAAAAAAACATGCTTGATACCTCGGGAAATGTGTTCTTCTCATATGAGTAGTATTTTGACCCATAGGTTTATGGGGTGGTTTTGGCCCATGTTTTTGGTACCCATGGTATTGTAAAATTGCTTAATAAGTTTCCTATTGATGTGATTTTGTGCATATGGTAGGGGAGACATAACATTGTAGATGTGTGAGTTCAAGTGTAAATTCAGGAGAGTTTGTTGAGCATAACTCCAAAGATATATGGGTATTATATTGAGAGAAAGAGGTGTCTTGTAAAAAAATATGAGCAAGTGATTCTTGATGGACGTATCCCAAATTGGGTGAACCACATTAAATACTTTATTTGTGTTGTGCTATTTTATTTTATGCACTTTTATTTTAGATATGTGATATTTTTCTACATATTAGTTTCTACTATTGTGATTATGTGTGGGATTGTTACGCATATTTAATCCCTCATTTCCTAACACTCTCTTTACCAATAATGTGGCCATCTTAGTCATAAAACGAGCTATAGTAGCCTCTAACTCTACTACCATATCCCCTCCATCTCCACCCTTACCACCACCACCCTCCTAAGGTATAGCCTCCACATGAGCTCACACACATCTATCAAAACCACCTAGTTTCCCATGCCACCAAATAGTGTAGGCCACTATCGCCCCTGCATCATCATGACCCATCTCTACACCTTAGGCATCAACAACTACACCAAATCCTTCCTCATTAGCTATATCAACTGCCTCCCTAACAATTACCAGTGCGACATATATATATCAGTGTCATCTTTTTGGTAATCCACTACTACCTTTGGCACATCTTGTACTAAACCAAACTATAGACACAAAATAAAGCACTTGGGTACATTTCTAGGTCCTAAAAACATACTTGCATTCATATGATTCCTAAGTAAGAAAACTAGTAATTGAAAACTATCTTTGTCCTCTTTAGTTTGTTTCTTGTCTTCTTTCTAGTCTATTACACCCCACAACCTAGTCATAGTTTTACTTGTTTATCTTTCATGACTTTGGACACTAGATGCCAGGACCCCTCATCCCCTTTGGGCACCAATGACCCTTATCTATCTTACTCACTTCTTTTGGGTCTATTTTACCTTTTGGGCATCCTATTTTCATATGCTTCGGCCTTCCAGTTGTCAATTAAAAAATTCAAACAAGGGAATCATATAAATACAAAGCTATGTGACCAAAATAAAGGACCAAGCTCTAAGAATTTGTTATCATCACCTAATCTTGCATCCAAAGGCATATAAGAGCACAAAAGGCATCCATCTAACATCCATTCAAGGGACTGGATTTTCTGCATACACTTCATAGGAATGGGAAGTTCATTTTTCCATCCACATATCTATTACCATTGGTACATCTAGTTATCACTTGCTATCAAGTGCACATGTACAAGGGCTTCCTAGGGCACAATTCTTTCACACACTCACAATAAATAGATGGATTCTAAGATGTAGTGCAACACTCGGTTGTAAGTTCACTCATTTGGTGACCGAAGGGGTCAGCTTGACTGCCCATATTGCATCTTTTCTCTTTGGGATTTGATGTAGTTTGAGAGTTTTGGAGGTCAACATATCTTTGCAGGTTACAGATGTTTTATGCAAACAAGGTGTGACATACAAGCGATCAACAACAAATAACAACAAAACTCTTACGATACCAGAACATTTAGATCCCAAGCTCATGTGTAGTCACTAGATCCTAGCAAAGGTCTCTGGCATATAGGTTCCCTCGCCCCATTCCAAGCGCCCCGATCCATCTCTTTTTAATAGTTCCAAAATTTATCCTGAGAGATTACGACAGATTCCCTTTCCAGTTCATCATTTTTCCAAGTCGTCACAATTTCGGATCAAGTGCAAATCAGTTAAGTCCTTTCCTCTCTCTCTCTTGCACTTAGGGTTTCCTATTTTATTATATTATTTCTTGTGTCATAGTGCATCATAATAATTGTACTTCATTGTTTCCATCATTTTCTCTACAATTAGGTTTTAACATTAATTCTATTTTTTTCAAAATCATTTGGTGAACCCACATTCAGATACTCTTGGATCCTCATTTTTCTTCTCTCATGGCTCATAAAATTCCTCAATTTTCTTTGAATAATTTACTTCAAATGCATCCCAATTGTAAGGTTGTTCTCCAAAACTCCCTAGACACTATGTATTTACCTCACAATATGTCACCTGCAAAAGTTTCATTTTCGATTGTCTCTCTATCAACCCTAGCCTTCATGATCCTCCATCCAATCAACCTGTCTTGGAGTCAATTCAAGATTTACATTATTTATTTCAAGTCAAGATTCAAGCTATGGAAACAATGATTACATCTCTTAAATATGAAATCCAATATCTCAAGGATGCTTCTCAAGCTCATGCTAGTTCTCCTTCTACATCTCATTCTCCTCATCCTAATTCTATTTCTTCTACATGTGCTCATATTAGTGAACCTAAGTTCGTACCACTCACCACACCCCTCACATTTGATCACAATGATAGGAAAAATGATATTCTTCCTCATATCCTCACTCATCAATTGATCAACTTGCCATCTACTCATTACTATGCTCCTTATTGGCTTGCAAAATACCAAGGTCATCCATATTGAAATTATCATCGAATTAATGGACATAATGACAGTGATCGTTATGATCTAAAACAATAAATTGGCCACCTTAAACATTATGGTATCATTTCATTTGCTATAAAAAATGCAACCACATGTGTCATCTCCAATTGATAAATCTCACTGGGTTCCTAAATCTGATTCATCTATCTAATGAGCATCATGTCATCGTTACTAATGTTCCTTCTACAATAAGTCAAGAGTCGCCTAAGAAACTTTCTCTCCAAATCAGTCCAACCTCCTCTTAAGTATTCTATGGCGTTACCAATCCCAAATAAGCAACCAATCACTAAGAAAGATAAAAAAACTCTAGATGACCTCTTTCAACTTCCTCTTTTCAACCCTAAATCTAGTTGTGATCCTACTCTTGCTTCTACTTACCATTGTGATAACAATATGTTTTCTTACGATACATTTAAAACTCTGTCACCACCGCAACATCTCTCTTACATTGTCATGTAGTTCTCCATCATTGACACACTTGGGGGCATCACACTTCTCCCCCTTCTAGCACTATTAATTATCTCTAACATCTACTATCACACTTAACGCTTCGTGCTTCATGATTCATTTTTCTAAGCATTTTCAAACCTCATGATACACATCTAGTATCGTCACTACCCTATGATGCACTCTAGTTATATGGTTCATACTTGAATGTTGAGGGTCTAAATCTGAAATGAACCTATCCTCATTCATTTTTCACGCTTTGTGCTTCATGATACATCTTTCTAGCATTTATTTTTCAAACCATTTCCTAATGACACACTCTTGTTCTATGGTTCATTCTTGATTGTCGAAGGGTCTTTTATAAATTAACCTCATCTCATACATAAAAATCCATTGGGGGAACGTTTATTCTATCATATTCACATCTTGCATATCATTCCATCAAACTCATACACAACATTTACATATCTTGGTTGCACTTACTCTTGCTTGCTTATACTTAAATGATGCACTTTGCTTACTTTGCTAGTCAAATATTAGTATGTCATTATCTTTTCTATATACATATGCATGTTCACTTGGTCTTTAGTTGTGAATGTATACTTCCTATGGATTTTAACACACTGCAATGATTCTTGGTACTGTAAATCTTACCAATTCAGGGATAATTTTAGTGGCGAATATTCGTAATATGGTGAAAATTTCATTTTAGGAAAATTTGAAAAGGTGATTTTTTTGGAGCGGGTTGGTGTCTTGTTCACCTAAAATATACAGTATATATTTTTTTGGGGTCAGCTTCGCCTTCATTTAAAAACATCTCCTATAAAAACCTAGGTGATTTACCGGGTAGTATACCACAAGTAGCTTACCAAATTACCAATACCGTGAAGTTTGAACTCGCATACTCTTAAGCACTAGAGATTGATGTTAGCCTATTAGTGTTAGTTTTTGACACACAACAGGGATTTAGTTGACACGTGAAAAAGAGGTATTACAGACGTGTGATAAGGAGATATTACAGACGTATGACAGGGCATAAGTAGTTGATGTGCGACAGGGACAGAGTTGACACGCGATAGGGCATAAGTAGTTGATGCACGATAAGGACAAAGTTGACGTGCGACAGAGATAGTTGACACCTTGGTGATGCAAGACAGTTTCAGTTGACACCTTGTTGACGTACGACAGGGATTATTGACACGCTTTTGCCACCCAACAAAGGGTTAGTTGTTAACATGCAACATGGAGTCGCTACTTGGTTCTTTTGCTGACGCAGGACTCTGTTCATAATAATGGAAGGTGCTAGTCCTAAGAATGCGAAGACCCTAAAAGTAACTAAGAAATCTCAGAAATCGTTGTTCAAGTATTTTGGAAACTCTGCGGATACAGATATTGAAAATACCAACAACCATAAAGATGCCACCACAAAGAATCAGAATACTGATTGTGTGGAAGGTATTATTGAGGTGGACATGCATTCTGCATAGTATTAAACAAATGACACCTACGATAATATGCCAGATCTTGAAGATATTCTTCCAGTTGTGGTGTAACCAGAAGAGCATCAAGATATCACACATATAAATACTCAACAAAATGGAACACATAAATCAAATTCAAATTCCGATTCATGAAAGAGGAAACCAGGTGATTGTGATATTGTTCAAAATTCTACTAAAAAAAGTAAAACATTGAAAACAAACAAGAATATGTGGACCATTAGCAGGTCATACAAGTTTGATTGGGCATCTAAATTTCCATTTATCAAACCTGTACGTGGAAATTGGGAAAGTAAAAAAAAATGCAAATGAAGCTAGACACTATAGAAAAACATTGTGGAAAACAATATTTGATTGTAACGGGGGCGGATGGCCAGAAAATCAAAACAAATAGGTGGAAAATTGAAAAAGAATGCATGCATGTTAGATACGTAGCAGAATATGAGGTAGAGTAGAAAAAACACAGAAATCTCTTGGAAAAGGGAGGAACGATCACATCGCATATTGGTAAGATGAATCAAACAAATCTACATTCAAAACTCATACAATTCTCTACTCTATTTCACATACTAAAAAAATGAAGACTGATTTCAGATTTCCTCGATTTCAAAGTTTTGTATCAATATAATGGAATGTTGAATGTACCTATGTCTCATTGGTCTAAAAGTAGTGGATGGGAAATGGAAAAATGCCTTTTGATGATAGAGAAGGAATATTTGAAAGAGAATGTAAAAAAATCAAAGTTTATCTCTCTTTCAATTGATGAAGTGACATCAGTCGATAACACTGCATGGGTCTGTATCCACGTCTATACTTTAGAAAATCATATAAGGACAACTCATGTGTTGGGTGTTATGAAAATGATTGAAAACTATAATGCTGAAAATATACATAAAATAGTTGTTTCTCATTTGAAAGATATTGCTGGAATGGCTGATTATGAAATTGCTACGAAGTTGGTATGCATTGGAGCAGATGGTGCATCTGTCATGCAGGGTAACCGAACAGGGCTGTGTGTTAGATTACAAACAACACTACCAATTCTCTGTATGGCTCACATAATGAATTCAACGTATAAAATGGTAAGCAACCACGAAAATGTTGCTAAATTAGAAGACCTTATAAGAGAACTTCATCCCTATATTGCAAGCATACCAAAGTGATTTCTTGAGTTCCAGAAATTTGTAATTGGAATTACAGATGGAAAAAAACTTATGAAAGATGTTGAGACTAGATGGATCTCTTTGTATGAACTTGCATGCATATTTCGTGAGGAGTATCCTTCGCTGGTTGGTTTCATGCACAAATACCCTCGTGAAGTTGATAGGCCGAGGGACTTGTTGTTCTATTTAACTGATTTGGAGACATTGCTTACATTGGTTGGTATTCTTCCAATGTTGCAGGAGATCAATACACTGATGAAGCATGCATAGGGAAGATTAACCTATATTGTGGATTTTATACGGATGAGAAAACTGGTATGTCAAAGTCTTGATATCTTGTACTATTCCCAAGATAGTTTTGATACACTTGTTTTTGAGAATTGGAAAGCTTTATTAGATCTTAAAAATCCCAATAACTATTTGAGATTTAATATCCACGATCACCTCTACATCACTGTTAATGGGAGGGACATACCACTGCACATTTTACAAAAACGTCAAGATATTTTAGGATCGGAATGAGAAGATGTTCCCGTGACATGTAATCTCTTTGAGTCTGTTATAGTTGAAACAAGAATAAAGCTTAAGAAAATTTCAGAATCCTTATCATTAGAAATTAGAGAACGTTTCCCCAAGATAAAATTATTGAAGCCATGGGTGTGATGAATCCTAATTTTTGGAATATTGAAGGTGGTCGTGCTAACTTTGTAAGAAAGCATTTCAATAAATCCATGGGTACAATAATGGAACATTTCACAAAGACTTCAGAGTTCAAGGGTATGGAAATAAAAGGTATACTGAATGTTGATTTATTAAAATTTCAATCAACAAATTTTGCAACAACAATGAGGAACCAATATAAAAATTTAGACGAACCTTCTGAAAGTGGTGCTATTACAAGGTTGTGGTGAGGAATCTATCAAAGTTTTATCTTACAAGAACATATTAGTGAATATTTCAGATTATATGAGTTATGCCAAACAATGATTTTAGGGTCTATGGAGGACGAAAGGGTTTTCAGTGCACTATCATTTATAAAATCAAAACTGAGAAACAGGTTGGATAAAAATCTGGAAAGTTGCATGAGGTGTTATGTTTCTTAGTACTCCATGGAAACCTTTCCTTTCGACAGAGCAATTATGCATTGGAATTCCCTTTATGAAATAAGAGGTGTGAATAATACAGCTACAAGTACAATTGTTCCCAATGTTGAGAGTGGAATTGGCACATCGTCACACTCTATAGAAGAGAACATCTAGTTTGAAGAAGCTATTGATAATGGATTGTTTCAACTTTAAATAGGTATCTTCTTCACCTTAATCTTATTGTTTGTCACTTTAAATTTTTTTCAGCTCTTGTTATCATTAAAGATGTTACAGGTCTATATATTTACATTTATTTAAATGCAATCTTTTTCTTTTTTTTGAAAACGTGGGTTGACATCCATCTGAGGAAGCTGGTACTTCTCGGGATTGACAATGTCAGGAAATTCACCCATCTATCTACTAATCTATTTCTCGTGTTGAGTTTTCTTAAATAAAAGATCTAGCACATTACCAGTGATGATTTCATAGCAATCTAAAACACTAGAGGTAAGTTAAACCCTATCATATCATCTTTATTGATTTCTTACAATTATGTTTAATTTATTTTTTATATTTGTAAAATTATTTGATATATTTTTAAAACTTTGTGGGATAAAATGACACAATTGAATTTTACAGAGGAAGATATTTCCATACTATACAATTCATAATCCACGATCCATTATACAATTCAGGGTTCATTTTAAGACACCTCTATAAAATTGTAGGTGGAAAATACCTGGCGAATATCCCCGGAACCAGTTTCAGCGAAAGGTGAATTTGACAGTATTCCAAAACAAACATTTCACCTGGTTTTTCATGGCTCCATCATTAATGTGCGACAACAAGATGTCAATAATCACTCCTGATGTGCATCAATGGAACGTTAATGGTCTTGACTGTCATGCGTCAATTGGAGCCAGTGTCGCGCGTCAATAAGATCCTATTGACGTGCATCACTAGATCCTATTGACACGCGTCACTAAATCCTGTTGACGCGCGTCACTGGCTCCTATTGACGCGCGTCACTGGATCCTATTGACGCGCGTCACTGACTCCTATTGACACGCGTCTCTGGCTCCTATTGACGCGCGTCAGCTAAGACTATTGTCGCGCGTCAGCTAAGACCATTGACGCGCTTCAATTGAAGCCATTGACACCCAATTTAGCCTATAAATACCCTTCAACCGGTCATTTTCTCTTTTTCACCTTCCCGTTCTTGAATTTTTACAGGTCTCAATCATTGTCAAAGACGCAAGTACAACTATAATGTCGACTTCACATGCTTCCCAACTGTAATTTCAACAAAAAAATCAAGAGAATCCAATTCAATTGATTTCCAAGATCAACTACAGGAATCCCTTATGCCTGACACCCAATTTAGCCTATAAATACCCTTCAACCGGTCATTTTCTCGTTTTCACCTTCCCGTTCTTGAATTTTTGCAGGTCTCAATCGTTGTCAAAGATGCAAGTACAACTATAATGTCGACTTCACATGCTTCCCCAACTGCAATTTCAACAAAAAAATCAAGAGAATCCAATTCAATTGATTTCCAAGATCAACTACAGGAATCCCTTATGCCCTCACATACATACTGTTTTAAAGATGTCTTCAGAATATAAAGATTTGATGGATGCGTGTGAATTTACAGGGCTCGTTAATATGCCCCATTTCAAAACAGATCCGGATATTTTGAATTACCTTCTGTCATCCTATAATTCAGAGGACGACATTTTTTATGTGACTCTGAACGATGGCCGAATGTTCCAATTCAGTATCGAAGCAAACGACATCCATCGGTTTACGGGCCTTCCGTTCAAAAATTTACCAATTGTTACAACCAAGGCAACACTCCTGGAAGAAGACAAGAAATTTCTCGAATCAACGTTTGGTTTCCATGTTGATTGTAAGTATAATTCATTTTAATTCATATTTTTATTCTGTTTTTTATTCTGATACAATTTGTTGTTATAAATTTATAGTAATTTTCATTGTTTCACATTTGCAGCCCATGTCAATAAATCCAGGCGTGGTGTGGATACACAATCAATTGCACACCACTTTCTTGCTGCACTTATTTCATTTTTTCAATCTAGAATTGTTTTGCAAGGGTCGCCAAACAGATATACCAAATTGGGCCATTGCATACATTGTTGCCAACTATCTCAAAACAAAAATTCGATTGGTGCACATATCTATCCAAAAAAAATAAGAACTGACCTAACAAATTCAAAACTTTCAGAAAAACCTTTCATTTATTCAACAAACTATCTCCTCGGCCTTTATTATGAGGCACTTTTAAATTTAAAAGATAAAAAAATTCCTACTTGCACTGATGAGGAGTTGATGAAGTTGTCAATTCCATTTGAAGAACAACAGGTATAAACTATTTAGTTTGTAATTGTATTTCAATTTTTGAAATTACAGTGCACAGTTATTAAAACTTAAATTTTAATGTTTTGCAGAGAAGATTTATTGAAGCCCTTCCCCGAAAAAAGGCATTATCGAGAGAAGAGGCCAACAACACGCTGAGGTTTCGGGGGGACTCCCAATCTGAAATGGAAGCTCACTCCTCTCCAAACCCTCAACAGTTTGAACTCGTTAAATGCAGAGAAGTAATACCTTCTCATATATTATTTACAAATTCCAAATTTTCATATTTATTTTTCAATTTAAATTTTAAACCAAATGAATTGACAACATTTAATATTGATGAATTGCAGGGACTTTGGAACATACACCTGTTTCACAAACTCAACCTTCTTTCCCAACTCACTCCATACAGTCACATGCATTCATATCTTCTGAACAGACACTGAGTACAACTCCTACAAGGCCACCCATAGCACCGAGAAAAACAACCCCTTGACAACAAGGTACAACTTTTCGATAGTACGTTTAATTTCGAAATTTTTGACTTTATGAATTGTTTTCCTATTTTTCATTTTTTTCTTGTACTTTTCAACACATATCAATCCTGATCAAACTGCGGCACCGACACCCACTCAACCAATAATTTTTAAAATGCCAACCGGAGGAATAGTGAAAAAGAACATTAGTAAACGCATGCCTTTTGCTCCAGCCCCTAGTGTGACACTAAACATTGCCTCCTTTCAAATTCCAACTCTCTCACTTGGTGGCTTGCCCAGTGCAACAGGCATATCTATTTTGAACAATATAAATTTAGATGAAGATTATTTGGGCATTGATAGTAATGACCCAACTGGTTTTTTCAATACCTGCGAGATGATTCAAGGCCATCAAGTATACTTCAAATTTCAATTTAAATATGCTTTACAATTTTGAATTACATTTCGATTTAAATTTATTTATCTAAATATTGATTAATTTTTTCACAAACAGGATCAGCGCACCCAAAGGTAGAAACAAGTAGCAGTTGATCTTGGCTGAAAGCCCCCATACTTCGCCAGTAAGATCGTCTTCAATCAGATTCAAATAGTGAACAGTTACCACCTTTTCCTTTGGAGAACTTAATTGGTTATGATTGTCAATCCCATGTGAGTGAGTTTATTCTTCCTCATATCAATCAGCTTATAGAATGGGAGAGAAGGGCTAAAGTTCTTATCAATGAAATTATTAGTCGTTATGAAAATTATTGGCAACCGAGATAGTTTTATACGCTGCAGTCCAGAATCAACCTGCGAAGATGGATTCCTTACTTACCCAAGTAAGAAGTGGGACTGTCACATATAACAACAACTATAAAGACGACATTTTAGATAAGTCATTAAACAAATTGGAAAATATTAGTGCCGAGGCCTAGGCATATTTTAACAAATGGTCCAAGGACAAGGATTTGGTAGCAATCGCAAATGCCGAAAGAGATAGAACGGATGTAAGTACTATTACATTCAAACAATCATTCTTGTTAATTTGAAATTTTCATTTTTTTAGCAATATTTTGAATTGACATTACTCTTTTTGTGCAGTTGAAATATGAAAATTTGAAGAGTCAGGCAAAGGTTTTGCAAGTTCACTTGGAAACAGCAAAGAATAGTTTATCCGCAGCAAAAAATTTGAAGCAAAATATTGATTTGGTTAACAAAAAAAACAATACACTAAAACAGATAATTAAAGAGCATGGTTTCGACCCTAACATATTATTCAAAGCTAAAGTAGTAGCTGATCCAAATTTGCTGTCGCATGGAGATGCGACAAATCAAGAAGAAAGAATTTTTAAAAATCTGGATAGTGCTGGCGGAAGATCTTATAAGTTCAGAGGTTATTTCTGGTGTTGGGGAAAAGAGGTACAGCCACAGTGGAAGAAGCCGTTGGGGAAGAGAGCAGAGGAGTAGAATTGGATAAAGAAAAAGAGGGTTTTGAAAACTAGAAACTTTTATTATTGAGGAAAATTTAAATATTGAATTTGAAAACTTCTACTATGAGTATGTACTATGGTATTTGAATTTAATTATATGGATTATATACAATCTTTAATTTTAATTGCATTAGATGGTGATTATCATGAATTATATGTATGTTTCTTGTTTACTTGCATTGTCATGAATTGTATGTGGACATAGATGATGAATGATGATAATTGATAATTAATGATAGATGATGTATGTGAACTTGTTTTAAGATAATTATTCTCTATATTTGTATTGATACAAATACTTTATTGTTATAGATGATGAGATTTATGATATAGATGATGTACTTGTGTTTTAATTTCCATTGTTATTTGTGTATGGATGGAAACTAGATGAATTATGCATGGTGGAGTTAGATCAGTTAGGCATGATGGAGTCTAGGTCATGTAGGCATGATTGAGTTAGGTCTGTGAGGCATGGGTGGAGTTAGGTCAGTTAGGCATGGTGGAGTTTAGGTCATGTAGGCATGGTTGAGTTAGGTCAGTTAGGCATGGTGGAGTTAGGTCAGTTAGACATGGTTGAGTTAGGTTAGTTAGGCATGGTGTAATCTATGTCAGTTAGGCATGGTTGAGTTTAAGTGTGTTGGTCTTAATTTAATTTTCAAGTTATTGATAACATGGAAAAATAAATGATGATGAACATGTATGGTAAGATGTTGTAAAAAAATGGTAGGTATGTATGTTGGTTGATTGTATGTTTGTGTCACTTTCCATGTAGTGTAAAAAATGGAAATTGACTAATAGTAAAAATGTAAAATGGAGAAATTGGGGAAGATTGATTAGGGTAAAGAGTGGCCGAGCTAACCTCTAAGGGCCCATTCCCTCGGAATGTTTCCTATATTGATTGTAACCTTTATATGTGACAAATATTTTGGATTCAGCAAGAAAAGTGGGTATCTAAGAATCCAGGTAGGCCATGGTATCTGTAAATTTGTTAGTAGAACGTGGGGTGGTTTGAAGCTCATAACGGTTAAAGGTAGTCAAAATTATGTCCACATGATACTTATACTTTTGAATTATTTCATTAAGACACTGATATATACCATTGACTTGGTTTACCAACTAACTGAGAACCAACAATATCTTTAAATAAATGTAAATATATAGAATTATACCTGTAACATCTTTAATGATAACAAGAGCTGAAAAAATGTAAAGTAACAAACAATAAGATTATGTTGAAGAAGATACCTATTTAAAATTGAAATCATCGCCGGTAATGTGCTAGATCTTTGTCTTAAGAAAATTCAACACAAAAAATGGATTAGTAGATAGATGGGTGAGTTGCTTGACATTGTCAGTCCCGAGAAGTAACAGCTTCCTCAGACGGATGTTAACCCATGTTTTCAAAAAATAAAAAGATTGTATTTAACTAAATGTAAATACATAGACCTGTAACATCTTTAATGATAACTAGAGCTGAAAAAAATGAATAGTAATAACCAATAAGATTAAGGGGAAAAATATACCTCCTTAAAGTTGAAATCATCACTGCCACTGGTAATGAGCTAGATCTGTGTTTTAAAAAAAACCAACACGAGAAATGGATTAGTAGATAGATGGGTGAATTGCCTGACATTTTTAGTATATAGACCTGTAACATCTTTAATGATAAAGATAAAAGATAGATAAAGAAGATACCTATTTAAAGTTGAAACAATCCATTATCAATAGCTTCATCAACTCGATGTGGTCTTATATTGACATGAAGACGAAGACCCAAGTTACACTATCAAAGGTTGGGATATTTGACTTGTATTGTATTATTCACACCTCGGCTTTCGCCCAAAGGGAATTCCAGTGGACATGCTCTGTCGAACGGAAAGGTTTCGATGGCAAAGAGTATCGAGAAACATAACACCTCATACAACTTTCTAGATTTTTATCCAACCTGTTCTCAGTTTTGATTTTATAAAGGACAATTGCAACTGAAAACCTTTCATCCTCCACAGACCCCAAAATCATTGTTTGGCATAACTCATATAATAATCGAAATATTCACTTGATATTCTTCTTGTAAGATAGAACTTGATAGATTCCTCGCAATAGCCTTGTAATAGAACCACTTTCAGAAGGTTTGATCTAAATTATTATATTGTTCCTCATTGTTGTTGCAAAAATTTGTGACTGAATGAAACTTAATAAATCAGCATTCAGTATACCTTGTTTCCTACAGGCTTGACGTCTATATTGCAAATGTTCATATTGAACCCATTGATTTATGGAAAATGATTTTGACCAAAGTACGGCACGGCCACCTTCAGATCCAAAAATTAGGATCATCACACCCATGGCTTCCAGAATTTTATCTTACAGAAACGTTCCTAATTTATGATGACAAGGTTTCTTGAAATTTTTTTACGCTTTATATTCTTGTTTCAACTATAACAGACTCAAACAATTACGTGCACGGGGACATCTTCCGTTCTGATCCCAAAAAGGGTTAAATATCTTGACGTTTTTGCAAAAGTGCATTAGGATTTCCCTCCCTTAACAGTGATGCCAGAGGTGTGGATGTGGATATTAAATTCAAAAAGGGGTTAGGATTTTAAGATCTAATAAATCTTTCCCATTTTCCAAAAACAGTGCATCAAAACTATCCTTGGGAACAGTACAATATAGAGACTTGATACATACCATTTTATCAATCCGTTATAAAATCCACAAATAGATTAATCTGCCTGGGGTGTTATCCGTGATTGATCTCCTTTAACATTGGAAGAATACTAACCAATGTAAGCAATGTCTCCAAATCAGTTAAACAGAATAACAAGTCCCTTGCCCTATCAACTTCATGACAATATTTGTGTATGAAACCAACCAATGAAGGATACTCCTCACGAACTCTGCATGCAGGTTCATACAAAGAGATCCATCTAGTCTCCACATCCTTCAGAAGTTTTTTTCCATCTGTAATTCCAATTGCAAATTTTTGGAACTCGAGAAAACGCTTTGGGCTGCTTGACATATAGGCATGAAGTTCTCTTATAAGGTATCTAATTTAGCAACATTTTCGTGGTTGCTTACCATTTTATACGCTAAATTCATTCTGTGAGCCATACATGAATTGGTAGCATATATGGGGCCACTGTTGTTTGGAATCTAACAAAGAAGCCCTCTGTTCGTGGACCCTGCCATGACAGATGCACCACTGCTCCAACCGAGCATTTTCTCTTTTTCACCTTCCCGTTCTTGAATTTTTACAGGTCTCAATCATTGTCAAAGACGCAAGTACAACTATAATGTCGACTTCACATGCTTCCCAACTGTAATTTCAACAAAAAAATCAAGAGAATCCAATTCAATTGATTTCCAAGATCAACTACAGGAATCCCTTATGCCTGACACCCAATTTAGCCTATAAATACCCTTCAACCGGTCATTTTCTCGTTTTCACCTTCCCGTTCTTGAATTTTTGCAGGTCTCAATCGTTGTCAAAGATGCAAGTACAACTATAATGTCGACTTCACATGCTTCCCAACTGCAATTTCAACAAAAAAATCAAGAGAATCCAATTCAATTGATTTCCAAGATCAACTACAGGAATCCCTTATGCCCTCACATACATACTGTTTTAAAGATGTCTTCAGAATATAAAGATTTGATGGATGCGTGTGAATTTACAGGGCTCGTTAATATGCCCCATTTCAAAACAGATCCGGATATTTTGAATTACCTTCTGTCATCCTATAATTCAGAGGACGACATTTTTTATGTGACTCTGAACGATCGCCGAATGTTCTAATTCAGTATCGAAGCAAACGACATCCATCGGTTTACGGGCCTTCCGTTCAAAAATTTACCAATTGTTACAACCAAGGCAACACTCTTGGAAGAAGACAAGAAATTTCTCGAATCAACGTTTGGTTTCCATGTTGATTGTAAGTATAATTCGTTTTAATTCATATTTTTATTCTGTTTTTTATTCTGATACAATTTGCTGTTATAAATTTATAGTAATTTTCATTGTTTCACATTTGCAGCCCATGTCAATAAATCCAGGCGTGGTGTGGATACACAATCAATTGCACACCACTTTCTTGCTGCACTTATTTCATTTTTTCAATCCAGAATTGTTTTGCAGGGTCGCCAAACAGATATACCAAATTGGGCCATTGCATACATTGTTGCCACTATCTCAAAACAAAAATTCGATTGGTGCACATATCTATCCAAAAAAGTAAGAACTGACCTAACAAATTCAAAACTTTCAGAAAAACCCTTTCATTTATTCAACAAACTATCTCCTCGGCCTTTATTATGAGGCACTTTTAAATTTAAAAGATAAAAAAATTCCTACTTGCACTGATGAGGAGTTGATGAAGTTGTCAATTCCATTTGAAGAACAACAGGTATAAACTATTTAGTTTGTAATTGTATTTCAATTTTTGAAATTACAGTGCACAGTTATTAAAACTTAAATTTTAATGTTTTGCAGAGAAGATTTATTGAAGCCCTTCCCCGAAAAAAGGCATTATCGAGAGGAAGAGGCCAACAACACGCTGAGGTTTCGGGGGACTCCCAATCTGAAATGGAAGCTCACTCCTCTCCAAACCCTCAACAGTTTGAACTCGTTAAATGCCAGAGAAGTAATACCTTCTCATATATTATTTACAAATTCCAAATTTTCATATTTATTTTTCAATTTAAATTTTAACCAAATGAATTGACAACATTTAATATTGATGAATTGCAGGGACTTTGGAACATACACCTGTTTCACAAACTCAACCTTCTTTCCCAACTCACTCCATACAGTCACATGCATTCATATCTTCTGAACAGACACTGAGTACAACTCCTACAAGGCCACCCATAGCACCGAGAAAAACAACCCCTTGACAACAAGGTACAACTTTTCGATAGTACGTTTAATTTCGAAATTTTTGACTTTATGAATTGTTTTCCTATTTTTCATTTTTTTCTTGTACTTTTCAACACATATCAATCCTGATCAAACTGCGGCACCGACACCCACTCAACCAATAATTTTTAAAATGCCAACCGGAGGAATAGTGAAAAAGAACATTAGTAAACGCATGCCTTTTGCTCCAGCCCCTAGTGTGACACTAAACATTGCCTCCTTTCAAATTCCAACTCTCTCACTTGGTGGCTTGCCCAGTGCAACAGGCATATCTATTTTGAACAATATAAATTTAGATGAAGATTATTTGGGCATTGATAGTAATGACCCAACTGGTTTTTTCAATACCTGCGAGATGATTCAAGGCCATCAAGTATACTTCAAATTTCAATTTAAATATGCTTTACAATTTTGAATTACATTTCGATTTAAATTTATTTATCTAAATATTGATTAATTTTTTCACAAACAGGATCAGCGCACCCAAAGGTAGAAACAAGTAGCAGTTGATCTTGCTGAAAGCCCCCATACTTCGCCAGTAAGATCGTCTTCATCAGATTCAAATAGTGAACAGTTACCACCTTTTCCTTTGGAGAACTTAATTGGTTATGATTGTCAATCCCATGTGAGTGAGTTTATTCTTCCTCATATCAATCAGCTTATAGAATGGGAGAGAAGGGCTAAAGTTCTTATCAATGAAATTATTAGTCATTATGAAAATTATTGGCAACGAGATAGTTTATACGCTGCAGTCCAGAATCAACCTGCGAAGATGGATTCCTTACTTACCCAAGTAAGAAGTGGGACTGTCACATATAACAACAACTATAAAGACGACATTTTAGATAAGTCATTAAACAAATTGGAAAATATTAGTGCCGAGGCCTAGGCATATTTTAACAAATGGTCCAAGGACAAGGATTTGGTAGCAATCGCAAATGCCGAAAGAGATAGAACGGATGTAAGTACTATTACATTCAAACAATCATTCTTGTTAATTTGAAATTTTCATTTTTTTAGCAATATTTTGAATTGACATTACTCTTTTTGTGCAGTTGAAATATGAAAATTTGAAGAGTCAGGCAAAGGTTTTGCAAGTTCACTTGGAAACAGCAAAGAATAGTTTATCCGCAGCAAAAAAATTTGAAGCAAAATATTGATTTGGTTAACAAAAAAAACAATACACTAAAACAGATAATTAAAGAGCATGGTTTCGACCCTAACATATTATTCAAAGCTAAAGTAGTAGCTGATCCAAATTTGCTGTCGCATGGAGATGCGACAAATCAAGAAGAAAGAATTTTTAAAAATCTGGATAGTGCTGCGGAAGATCTTATAAGTTCAGGGGTTATTTCTGGTGTTGGGGAAAGAGGTACAGCCACAGTGGAAGAAGCCGTTGGGGAAGAGAGCAGAGGAGTAGAATTGGATAAAGAAAAAAGAGGGTTTTGAAAACTAGAAACTTTTATTATTGAGGAAAATTTAAATATTGAATTTGAAAACTTCTACTATTGAGTATGTACTATGGTATTTGAATTTAATTATATGGATTTATATACAATCTTTAATTTTAATTGCATTAGATGGTGATTATCATGAATTATATGTATGTTTCTTGTTTACTTGCATTGTCATGAATTGTATGTGGACATAGATGATGAATGATGATAATTGATAATTAATGATAGATGATGTATGTGAACTTGTTTTAAGATAATTATTCTCTATATTTGTATTGATACAAATACTTTTATTGTTATAGATGATGAGATTTATGATATAGATGATGTACTTGTGTTTTAATTTCCATTGTTATTTGTGTATGGATGGAAACTAGATGAATTATGCATGGTGGAGTTAGATCAGTTAGGCATGATGGAGTCTAGGTCATGTAGGCATGATTGAGTTAGGTCTGTGAGGCATGGTGGAGTTAGGTCAGTTAGGCATGGTGGAGTCTAGGTCATGTAGGCATGGTTGAGTTAGGTCAGTTAGGCATGGTGGAGTTAGGTCAGTTAGACATGGTTGAGTTAGGTTAGTTAGGCATGGTGTAATCTATGTCAGTTAGGCATGGTTGAGTTTAAGTGTGTTGGTCTTAATTTAATTTTCAAGTTATTGATAACATGGAAAAATAAATGATGATGAACATGTATGGTAAGATGTTGTAAAAAAAATGGTAGGTATGTATGTTGGTTGATTGTATGTTTGTGTCACTTTCCATGTAGTGTAAAAAATGGAAATTGACTAATAGTAAAAATGTAAAATGGAGAAATTGGGGAAGATTGATTAGGGTAAAGAGTGGCCGAGCTAACCTCTAAGGGCCCATTCCCTCGGAATGTTTCCTACATTGATTGTAACCTTTGTATGTGACAAATATTTTGGAGTCGGCAAGAAAAGTGGGTATCTAAGAATCCAGGTAGGCCATGGTATCTGTAAATTTGTTAGTAGAACGTGGGGTGGTTTGAAGCTCATAACGGTTAAAGGTAGTCAAAATTATGTCCACATGATACTTATACTTTTGAATTATTTCATTAAGACACTGGTATATACCATTGACTTGGTTTACAACTAACTGAGACCAACAATATCTTTAAATAAATGTAAATATATAGAATTAGACCTGTAACATCTTTAATGATAACAAGAGCTGAAAAAATGTAAAGTAACAAACAATAAGATTATGTTGAAGAAGATACCTATTTAAAATTGAAATCATCACCGGTAATGTGCTAGATCTTTGTCTTAAAAAAATTCAACACAAAAAATGGATTAGTAGATAGATGGGTGAGTTGCCTGACATTGTCAGTCCCGAGAAGTAACAGCTTCCTCGGACGGATGTCAACCCACGTTTTCAAAAAATAAAAAGATTGTATTTAACTAAATGTAAATACATAGACCTGTAACATCTTTAATGATAACCAGAGCTGAAAAAAATGAATAGTAACAAACAATAAGATTAAGGGGAAAAAGATACCTCCTTAAAGTTGAAATCATCACTGCCACTGGTAATGAGCTAGATCTGTGTTTTAAAAAAAACCAACACGAGAAATGGATTAGTAGATAGATGGGTGAATTGCCTGACATTTTTAGTATATAGACCTGTAACATCTTTAATGATAAAGATAAAAGATAGATAAAGAAGATACCTATTTAAAGTTGAAACAATCCATTATCAATAGCTTCATCAAACTCGATGTTGTCTTCTGTAGAATGTGACGAAGACCCAATTACACTCTCAAGGTTGGGAATATTTGTACTTGTAGCTGTATTATTCACACCTCTTCTTTCGCAAAGGGAATTCCAGTGCGCAATTGCTCTGTCGAACGGAAAGGTTTCGATGGAGTATCGAGAAACATAACACCTCATGCAACTTTCTAGATTTTTATCCAACCTATTTCTCAGTTTTGATTTTATAAATGACAATGCACTGAAAACCCTTTCATCCTCCACAGACCCCAAAATCATTGTTTGGCATAACTCATATAATCTGAAATATTCACTGATATCTTCTTGTAAGATAGAACTTTGATAGATTCCTCGCCACAGCCTTGTAATAGCACCACTTTCAGAAGGTTGATCTAAATTCTTATATTGGTTCCTCATTGTTGTTGCAAAATTTGTTGACTGAAACTTTAATAAATCGCCATTCAGTATACCTTTGATTTCCATACCCTTGAGCTCTGACGTCTTTGTAAATTGTTCCATTATTGTACCCATTGATTTATGGAAATGATTTCTGACAAAGTCTGCACGGCCACCTTCAGTATTCCAAAAATTAGGATTCATCACACCCATGGCTTCCAGAATTTTATCTTTACAGAAACGTTCCCTAATTTCTGATGACAAGGTTTCTGAAATTTTTTTAAGCTTTATTCTTGTTTCAACTATAACAGACTCAAACAAATTACGTGTCACGGGAACATCTTCTCGTTCCGATCCTGTAATATCTTGACGTTTTTGCAAAATGTGCATTAGTATTTCCCTCCCATTAACAGTGATGCAGAGGTGATCGTGGATATTAAATCTCAAAAAGGTGTTAGGATTTTTAAGATCTAATAAATCTTTCCAATTTTCAAAAACAGGTGCATCAAAACTATCCTGGGAACAGTACAATATATCAAGACTTTGACATACCATTTTTCTCATCCGTATAAAATCCACAATATAGATTAATCTGCCCTGTGCATGCTTCATCAGTGTATTGATCTCCTTTAACATTGGAAGAATACCAACCAATGTAAGCAATGTCTCCAAATCAGTTAAACGGAACAACAAGTCCCTTGCCCTATCAACTTCATGACAATATTTGTGCATGAAACCAACCAATGAAGGATACTCCTCACGAACTCTGCATGCAGGTTCATACAAAGAGATCCATCTAGTCTCCACATCCTTCAGAAGTTTTTTGCCATCTGTAATTCCAATTGCAAATTTTTGGAACTCGAGAAAACGCTTTGGGCTGCTTGACATATAGGCATGAAGTTCTCTTATAAGGTATTCTAATTTAGCAACATTTTCGTGGTTGCTTACCATTTTATACGCTAAATTCATTCTGTGAGCCATACAGTGAATTGGTAGCATATATGGGGCCACTGTTGTTTGTAATCTAACACAGAGCCCTGTTCGGTGACCCTGCATGACAGATGCACCATCTGCTCCAACGCATACCAACTTCGTAGCAATTTCATAATCAGTCATTCCAGCAACATCTTTCAAATGAGAAACAACTATTTTATATAGGTTTTCGGCATTGCAGTTTTCAACCATTTTCATAACACCCAACAGATGAGGTGTCCTTATATGATTTTCTAAAGTATAGATGTGGATACATACCCATGCGGTGTTGTCGACTGCTGTCACTTCATCAATTGAAAGAGAGATAAAGTTTTCTTTTTTTACATTCTCTTTCAAATCTTCCTTCTCTATCATCGAGAGGCATTTTGCCATTTCCCATCCACTACTTTTAGACCAATGAGACTGAGGTACATTCAGCATTCCGTTAAATTGATACAAAACTTTGAAATCGAGGAAATCCGAAATCGCTCTTCCTTTTTTTAGTATTTGAAAAAGAGTAGAGAATTGTATGAATTTTGCATGTAGATTTGTTTCTTTCATCTTACCAATATGCGATGTGATCGTTCCTCCCTTTTCCAACAGATGTCTGTGTTTTTTCTGCTTTGCCTCATATTCCGCTGCGTATCTAACATGCATGCATTCTTTTTCAGTTTTCCACCTATGTGTTTTGATTTTCTGGCCATCTGCCCCCGTTACAGTTAAATATTGTTTTCCACAATGTTTTTCTATAGTGTCCAGCTTCAGTTGCATTTTTTGTTGCTTTCCCAATTTCCACGTACATATTGTACATGTACATTCAGATGGGATTTCTTCATAATTAGATGATTGTACAGGTTCAATAAACGGAAATTTAGCTGCCCAATCAAACTTGTATGTCCTGCCAATGGTCCACATATTCTTGTTCATTTTCAATGCTTTACTTTTTTGAGTAGAATTTTGAGCAATATCACAATCACCTGGTTTCCTCTTTCTTGGACCGGAGTTTGATTTTGATTTCTGTCTTCCATTTTGCTGAGTGTTTGTATCTGTGATATCTAGCTGCACTTCTGGTTGCACCCCAATAAGAACAATATCTTCAAGATCTGGCATATTATCGTAGGTTTCATTTGTTTGACTTTGATACTGTGCAGAATGCATGTCCACCTCAATAATACCTTCCACACAGTCAGTATTCTGATTCTTTTTGGTGGCATCTATATGATTGGTATTTACAATATCTGTATCCGCAGAGTTTCCAAAATACTTGAAGAGTGATTTCTGAGATTTCTTACTTACTTTTAGGTTATTTGTATTCTTTGAGCTGGCACCTTCCATTATTCTGAAAAGAGTCCTGCGTCAGCAAAAGAACCAAGTAGCGACTCTGTCCAGTGTCTGAGGTCTTGTCGCGCGTCCCCTGTCTGAGGTCTTTGTCACGTGTCAACTCTGCACTTGTCACGCGTCAACAACCCATTTCCTGTCGCGCGTCCACTGTCTGAATATACTGTCGCGCATCAACACTGCCCTTGTCACGTGTCAACTTCTTTGCCCAATTCGTGCGTCAACACTTTCTCTGTCGCACGTCAGTACAACTGTTGCCGCGCGTCAAAAATGCCCTTATCATGCGTCAACACTGCATTTGTCGCGTGTCAACAATCACAGGCTAACAGTAGTCTGAATCTCTGGTGCTTAAGGGTATGCGAGTTCAAATTTCACAGTATTGGTAATTTGTTAAGCTACTTGAGGTATACTACCTGGCGAATCAGCTAGGTTTTTATAGGAGATGTTTTCAAATGAAGGCGAAACCGACCCCCCAAAAAAAATATACTATATATTTTAGGCGAACAGGACACCGACCCACTCCAAATAATTCACCTTTTCAAAATTTCCTAAAATGAAATTTTTGCCATATTACGAATATTCGCCGCTAAAATTATCCCTGATACAATTCGTCATCCACGATCATGCTAGAAGCTAAATCTACGTCCACATAAAATTCATCATCATCCATATATATCATATCATCATCATATCATTATCATAATCCTGACACTACAATTATTATTAAAAAAAATATTTATCTATTTTAAATTTAAAGAAATGTCTTTGTCCTAACACATTCCATTTTTTAAAAACAATTCATGATCATATCATTACAAGTATAGAGAAGAAGAATTATGTTAAAACAAGTTTAAATGTCTAGAGAAGAAGAATTATCATGCTTGAAGCTAAATCTACTTCCACATAAAATTCATCATCATCCATATATATCATATCATTATCATAATCCTGACACTACAATTATTATTAAAACAATTATTTATCTATTTTAAATTTAAAGAAATGTCTTTGTCGTAACACATTCCATTTTTTAAAAACAATTATCCATTATCATCATTCATCATCATCTATATCCATTCTAATGTTATCATGATCATATCATTACAAGTATAGAGAAGAAGAATTATCTTAAAACAAGTTTAAATGTCTAGAGAAGAAGAATTATTGTGCTTGAAGCTAAATATACGTCCACATACAATTCATGATAATCTAAGTAAACAAGAAACATATGTCATCATGATTCATCCCTATCTAATGCAATCACCATTAAGAGTAAACCAAAAAGTATAAACTCCATATACAATCTAAAAATTCTATACATAATATATAGGAAGTTAAAAAATTAAAGATTATATACTATTTCAAATTTTAAAAGGCTATCAAATCCAGATAATAAAATTCAAATACCATGACCACAACATTTAGTGTTTCAAATTTTCAAATATAGACTCAATATTTCAAGTTTCCACACTCAATGATAAAAATTTTCAACCCTCTTTTTCTGTATCCAATAACAATTCAATTCCTGTGCTCGTTTCCCCAATGGTTTCTTCGCCTATGGCTTTACTCCTTTCCCCAACAGCAGAAATAACCCTAGAACTTATGAGATCATCCGCAGCGCTATTCAGATTTTTTAAAATTCTTTCTTCTTACTTTGTCACATCTCCATGGGACAACAAATTTGGATCAGCTATTGCCTTAGCTTTGAATAATATTTTAGGGTCGAAGCCATGCTCTTTAATTATCCACTTTAGTGTATTGTTTTGTTTGTTAACCAAAACAATATTTTCCTTCAAATTCTTCGCTATTTCCATGTGAACTTGGAAAACATTTGCTTGACTCTTCAAATTTTCATAATTCAACTGCACAAAAAAAGTAATGTCAATTCAACATATTACTAAAATAAGAAAATTTTGAATTAACAAAAAATATTGTTTGAAAGTGATAATACTTACAACCACTCTATCTCTCTCGGCATTTGCAACTGCTACCAGATCCTTGCCCTTAAACCATTTGTTAAAAATTTCCTGGGCCTCATCACTAATATTTTCCAATTTGTTTAATGCCTTATCCAAAATTTCGTCTTTGTAGTTTTTGTTATACATGACAGTCCCACTTCTTACTTGGGTAAGTAAGGAATCCATCTTCGCAGGTTGATTCTGGACTGCAATGTATAAACTATCCCTTTTCCAACAATTTTCAAAACGACTAATAATCTCATTGATAAGTACTTTAGCCCCTCTCTCCCATTCTATGAGCTGACTGATATGAGGTAGAATAAACTCACTGACATAGGATTGACAATCATAACCAATTAAGTTCTCAAAAGGAAAAGGTAGCAATTGTTCACCATCTGTATCTGATGAAGATGATCTTGTTGGAGATGTATGGGGCCTTTCAGACTGATCAACTGCTACTTGTTTATGCCTTTGGGTGGCTTGATCCTTTTTGTGATAAAATTAATCAAGATTCAGACAAATAAATTTAAATCAAAATGTAATTCAATGTGGTAAAGTATGTTGAAATTGAAGTATACCTGCTGGCCTTGAATCATCTCACGGGTATTGAAAAAACTAGTTGGGTCATTGCTATTAATGCCCAAATAATCTTCATCTAAATTTATGTTATTCAAAACCGATGTGCCCGTTGCATTGGGCAAGCAGCCAAGTGAGAGGGTTGGAATTCGAAAGGAGGAGGCAATGTTTAGTGTCCCGCTAGGGGCTAAAGCAATTGGCATACGTTTACCAATGTTCTTTTTCCCTGTTTCTCTGGTTGGCATTTTAAATATTATTGGTTGAGGGGGGCTTAGTGCCACTGTTTGAATAGAAGAACTGCAATGTGCTAAAAATTTCAAGAAAAAACATGAAAAACTAGAAAACAATCCAAAAACTATGAAATTAAACGAAGTAGTATTTAAAAGTTGTACCTTGTTGTCGAGGGGTAGTTTATCACAGTGCTAAGGGTGGCCGTGTAGGAGTAGTAATTGGTGGTTGTTGAGAATATACGAATGCATGTGACTGTACTGAGTGAGTTGGGGAAGATGGTTGAGTTTCTGAAACACCCGTATGGTCTAAAGTCCCTGTAATGTCATCAACATTGAATTGTATGTCAATTCAATTGGTTAAAATTTAAATTGGAAAATAAAAATACAAATTTGGAATTCGTAAATAATATATGAGAAGGTATTACTTCTTTGGCGTTTAACGAGTTCAAACTGTTGAGGGTTCAGAGAGGAGTGGGCTTCCATTTCAGATTGGGAATCTCCTGAAGCCTCAGCTTTTTTTTGGCCTCTTCCTCTTGATAACGCCTTTTTTCGGGGAAGGCCTTCAATAAATCTTCTCTACAAACCGTAAAGTGTTAATAACTGTGCAATGTAATGTCAAAATACAAACTTAGTAGTTTATACCTATTGTTCTTCAAATGGAATTGACAACTTCATCAACTCCTCTTCAGTGCAAGTAGGAATTGGTTTGTCTTTTAAATTTCAAAGATCCTCGTAATAAAGGCCAAGGAGATAGTTTGTGGAATGAATGACAGGTTTTTCTGAAAGCTTTGCGTTTGTTATGTCAGTTCTTATTTTTTTGATAGATAGGTGCACCAATCAAATTTTTGTTTTGAGATAGTGGCAACTATGTATGCAATGGCCCAGTTTGGTATATTTGTTTTCCGACCCTACAAAACTATTCTGGATTGAAAAAACGAAATCATTGCAGCAAGAAAGTGGTGTGCAATTGCTTGCGTATCCACACCACGCTTGGATTTATTGACATGAGCTACAAATGCCAAAAAATAGTGGGAATTAATATAACATTAAATTGTATCACAATAAAAAACTGAATAAAAATGATGAATGAAAACAAATTATACTTACAATTAACATGGAAACCGAACATTGATTCGAGATATTTCTTGTCATCTTCCACGAGTGTTGCCTTCGTTGTAACAAAGGGTAAATTTCTGAATGGAAGGCCCATAAATCAATGGATGTCAGTTGCATCGATACCGAATTGAAACAATTGGCCGTCATTCAAAGTAACATAAAAAGATCGTCCTCTATATTGTAGGACGAGAGAAGGTAGTTCAAAATATCTGGGTCTATTTCAAAATGGGGCATCTCAATGAGCCCACTAAACTCACATGCATTGATCAAATATTTATATTCGGAAGACATCTTTAAAATAGTATGGATATGGGGGCACACAGGATTCCTGTAGATCACCTTGCCAGTGGATAGGACTAGATTTTCTTCTTGATTTTTGTCCTAAGCTTGCAGATGGGAAGAACTTGAAGTCACCATTGTAGTTGTGCTTGCGTATTTGACAATGATGGATTTCTGTAAACAAAAAAATTGAGAGCCAGAAAGTGTAAACGAGAAAATGATCGACGGGAGGGTATTTATAGGCCAAATCAAGCGGAAAATGACCCTTGTTGACGCACTTCAATGGCCCCTGTTGACGCAAGTCAATGACCCCTGTTGATGTGCATCAACAAGGGCCATTGATGCGCGTTAACAGGGGCCATTAACGTGCATCAATAGGGGCCATTAACGCGCGTCAACGAGGGCCATTGACATCGTGTTGACGCACGTCAGTGAGGGTCATTGACGTTGTGTTGACATGTGTCAATGGTTTTTGTTGACGCGTGCCAATGGTGCATTAGTACCTGAAACTTTGTAGTTTCTCTGGATCGAAAAACCTGGCAAAAATTTGGTTTTGGAATACTGTCAAATTCACCTTTTGCTGAAACTGGTTCCAAGGATATTTTCCAGGTATTTTCCATCTACAATTTTCTAGAGGTGTCTTAAAATGAACCTTGTACCAGTTCCATTGAGGCTCTTGGGGGCATCTATTTTCTCAAACATTACAAGTGTTATTGTTCCATTATGCACCTCATCAATAATATTCGAGACCCTGTCTCATGTATTCAATCGCTTTCTAGCATGCATACAAAAAAACAAAAAAATATAAGATACAACAATTCATGGTTCATTTTAAGAATCTTTTGGTAAATTGGAGGTGGAAAATCCCTGACGAATATACCTGGAATCCCTTTCACCAAAAGGAAAATTTTCCTAGGTTTGAGAATGAATTTTTCACCTAATATTTTTTAAGGAAGATCCAGGGCCCAAACACATATTTGTCTCATGAAAACAAGGGTTTTTGACACACGTCAATAACCCTTGTTTTCAAGCAAAAACGAGGTTTGTTGACACACGTCAACAACCTTTTGTTGTCACACGACAACAAGGGTTGCTGATGCACGTCAACAAGCCTTGTTTTCACCTGATAAAAAAGGTTGTTGTCATGTGTATACAACCATTGTTGTCATGCATCAAAAATTCTTATTGACGTGCATCAACAAGAATTGTTGACGCACGACAACCAGGGTTGTTGATGCATGAAAACAACCTTTACTGTCGAGAAACAATAAGGCTTGTTGATGCACGTCAATGAGAATTGTTGATGCACGTCAACAAGCCTTACTGTCTTTCATCTGCAACTCATAAAACCTTAATTTTACACTATTAATACCCCACCGAACCTCATTTTAACATTCACACTTCTCAAATCACATATTTTTTCTCCTTTCTCCCAGTGTTAACTGCTACAGGTGTCGTACGTCAACACACCAGCCAAACACAAAACAAAATCCACCTCTCTAGCCTCATATCAAGCTCAAGTACTCATGGTTTCTCAATCTCAAGATTCAACAGAAAATCAAACTAACTAGGCATTGGAAACCCCCCAAATCCTACCCAAGGGCAAGATTCAATACAGGAGCTTGTTGTGCCCACACATTTATAATGTTTTGCAAATGAATGAAAATTACAAGGATTTTGTAGAGGCATGTGAATTCGTAGGGCTGGTTAACATGCCCCAGTTTAAGATAGATCATGACATTCTTAACTACCTTCTCTCATCATTTAATACATATGACGGTCATTTTACTGTTACTTTGGAAGATGGTCATACATTCAGGTTCAGTGTTGATCTAGCTGATATCCATCGATTGACAGGCATTTTGTTTAAAAATTTTCCCATAGTAATAAAAAAAAGACCCTCACTGAAGATGCTAAGATTTACCTCGAATCTTGTTTCGGTTTCCATGTTGATTGTACATGTAAGTTGCTTTCCTTTGAAATATTTTTATTTTGATATTAATTCCAATGAAATTTCTGCAGCTCATGTCAACAAGTCAAGATGAGGTGTAGATACATAAGGAATTGCACACCACTTTCTTGCTGCCATGATTTCTTTTTTTCAAGCCAGAATTGTTCTGCAAGGTCCGCAAACTGATATTCCAAATTGGGCTATTGCATACATTCTTGCATCGATCGGAAAGAAAAAATTTGATTGGTGCACATTTTTATCTAATAAGATAAAAGCTGACATTATAAATGCAAGACTTGCTGAAAAAATAGTTATTCATTGCATTAAAAATCTCTCTGGTCTTTATTACGAGGCATATTTTAATTTAAAAGACAAACCAACTCCCACTTGCATGAGCAACACAATGATGAATTTGTCAATTCCATTTGAAGAACAATGGGTTAATAGTTTATATTTCGATGTTAGTAAGGTTAATAGTATATATTTATGATTGAATCTTTATGCACTAACAATATGTACTTCTGATTGAACCTTTACTGTATGCAGAGAGTAATTTTGGAGGCCCTTCCACACAAAAAACAGCAGCAAGAGGAAGAGGCCAACAACACGCTGAGGCATCAGAAGATTCCCAATCTGAAATAGAATCTCAATAATCACCTAACCCCCAAGTGTTTGCATTAGTTAAATGACAAAGACATAATACCCTTAACATTCAATATAGTATTTACCATTTACCATATTGAATTGACATGCAGTTGCTACACTTGCAGGGACTTTGGACTATATGTGCATGCTTCTCAATAGGCATCACCAACTCACTCATTCCAATCACGTGCAATTGTCGATTCTCAATTGAAGCAATTGGAACACCCTTGCTCCACCACACCTTCCACCCACAGCTCTGCCTCTAACACAATCAATTCAAAATATGACACGGCCACCTCCGGTACAACGACAGGTTTCCCCTCAACAAGGTATAATTTTATTGATTTTGTGTATTTTTTAATAGTTTTTCATTTAATTTAGTATTTATTTTGTTGATTTTTCATAGAATTTACAATACATAGCAGTCCTTTGCCATCTATTCAAAAAACACCACCACCACGTCCTCCACCAACAACATCATTATGATTCAAAATGCCCACAAGAGGTTCAGGTAAAAAGACCATTGGTAAATGCATGATGCCAATTCCGGCCCCTAGCAGGACACTAAACATTGCCTCTTCATTTCCAATTCTGACCCTCTCTCTCAGTGGCTAGCCCAACACAATCGGCGTATCAATTTTAAATAATATAAATTTAGATGAAGATTATTTGGGCATTGATAGCAATGACCCAACATGGTTTTTCAACACATGTGAAATGATTCAAGGGCAAGGCCAACAGGTATATCTCCATTTTGATGTAATTTATTTAATTCGATACATTTCAATTTAAATCTTAATATTATTTTATTTTATCACAAATAGGATCAAGGCACCCAAAGGAAAAAAGAGGCAGCAAACGTTGCTCGACCCGAAAGCCCCCATACCTCTCCATTGACATCATCCTCTTCACATATCAATAGTGAACAATTGTCATCATTTCCTTTGGAGAACTTGATTGGTTATGATTTTCAATCCCATGTCAAAGAGTTTATTATACCTCATATCAGTCAGCTCATAGAATGGGAACGAAGGATGAAAGTATTAATCAACGAGATAAGAAGTCGTTATGATAACCATTGGCAAAGGGAGAGTTTATATGCGGGAGTCCAAAATCAACCTACAAGATGGATGCCTTACTCATCCAAGAAAAATGTGGGACTGTCACATATAACAACAATTATAATGACAATATTTTAGATAAAGTTTTAAAATAAATTGGAAAATATTAGTGCTGAAGCCCATGCCTATTTCAACAAATGGTCGAAGGACAAAGATTTGGTGGCAATTGCAAATGCCGAAAGAGATAGAGGTGTTGTAAGTATTATCAATTTGAAACAATATTTTTTATTAATTTGAAAATTTCTTATTTTAGTAATATGTTTAATTGAGCTCACTATTTTTGTTATCAGTTGAAATATGAAAATTTAAAGAGTCAAGCAAAGGTGTTCCAAGTTCACTTGGAAACTGCTAAGAACAATTTATCCGCATCAATAAAGATGAAGGAAAATATTGTTTTGGTTAACAAAAAAAATAATACACTTAAGTGGATAATTAAAGAGAATGGTTTCGACCCTGAGATTTTGTTCAAAGAAAAGGAAGCTGCAGATCCTTCTTTGGCATCCCATGGAGATTTCTACAAAGGAAGAAGAAGCAATCGTAAAGAATCTAGACATTGCTGTGGAGGATATTATTAGTTTTGGGATTATTCAAGCAAAGAATATAGAAGGGCAAGCCATTGGGGAAAGCGACAGTGGTACAAAAACTCAAAAGGAAAGTTGGGTCTAGAAAAGGAAAGTGACTAGTGCCAATGAGTCTGGGGAAAAAGTTAATGATTGAGAAAATAGTGATTTGAATGGTCCAGTGGGTGTGGGGAACTTGAAATATTTTATATATTGAAGATGTATGAAACTTGGAATATTTTATATTTATATTTGAAGAAATTTTTTTGGAGTTGAATATAGTATATACGATGCATTGATGCAATGGTTTTACTTTTCATGTAATTTCATTTTTTTACACATATTATGCTACAATCTTATTTCTCTTCACATTTTTTATATCTTCTCTTATATTGATGACATATATAGAAATTCTAGATTTGTATATGGTGTTTATGTTTGATATGGATGTGATGGTTACAAATATAATAGTGATAGATGATAATGATGATAATCATAGATTCATGGATGATGATAATGGATTTAAACATTAGGCATTATTATTTCTCTTCTAGTTAATACAGAAAAATCTTCTTCTCTCTACTTGTAATGATGATGACATTAGATTTGGATGATGGCATTAGATGTGGATGATGACATTAGAATAGATATGGATGATGATGAATTTTATTTGGACATAGATGTAGCTTCAAGCACAATCATGGATGATGATAATGGATAATTGTATTTTTAAGAAAATTTGGAATGTGGTATGACAAAGACATCTTAATACAGTAAAAAAAATTCTCTCTACTTGTAAAATTTGAACTATGTATCAGGTTTCTTCACATTTAAAACTTCTCAACATATATTTTTTCTCTACTTGTAAATGTAATGTTTTTTGGGAAGATCAATTTTTACATGTAATTTGATATTCATGCCACAAAGTTTCAAACACTACATCAAAGATTTTGCAAATACCAAAATAAATTAAACATGATTGTAAAAAATCCAGCTATGATAGGGTTTAAGGTACCTCTTGTCTTCTAGATGGGTGTGACAAAGCATATGGAATGAAAATGAGAAATCATCCTTCGCAGCGAGCTAGATGACCTTTGATTCCAAGAGAACTCAACATGAAAAATGGATTAGTATATAAATGGGTGAGTTGTTTGACAATGTCAGTCCTAAGAAGTGAGAGCTTCCTTGGATGGATGTCAACCCACATTTTCAATAAAGAAAAGATGGAATATTGATTGAGCAGATGAAGGAAGAAACAAAAATATTAGAGAAAATTAAATAAAACTTAGGTATCTCTTGTCTTCTAGATGGGTGTGACAAAGCATATGAAGAATTTGGAAAATGAGAAAGAATCCTTCGTAGTGAGCTAGATGACCCTCGATTCCATAGAAATCAACACGAAAAATGAATTAGTATATAGATGGGTGAGTTTCCTGACAATGTCAGTCCTGAGAAGTGAGAGCTTCCTTGGATGGATGTCAACCCACGTTTTCGATATAGAAAAGATGAAATATTGATTGAGAAAATGAAGGAAGAAACATAAAGATTAAATAAAATTAAAGAAAATAAGAATCTGTGAATGTCTGGAAAATGGAAGTCTGGAAGATAATAAGAGTGGCAGAATACGCATATTTGAATTTCAAAGTCCTTGCAAATTAGTATTTGACAAAATGCATGTCACAAACACAACATCAAATCATTTTGAAAAAATCCAAAATATAAATTAAATAAAAAATATTTTTTATAAATAATTGTATTTAAATAAATGTAAATATATATACCTGTAACATCTTCAATGCTAGCAAGAGTTGAAACAAAATATGTTAAAAAGCCTACTCATAGTCAATATTTGCATTTGTAGAATTACAATTGTGTTATGTCTAGATAAAATTTTATATTCGAATCTATTAATATGAAATTGAAAAATAAAATGAATTAAAATGTAAGGTGACAAACAATAAAAGTAAGTGTTAGCGCAAATCAGCAAAACCCCCATGTTGATCAATTTCTAGTTTGATCATTCTAAGCATCCAGTGTGATTGCACAACATTGAAACCTCTCTTGAAACATTTGGGACTTGCAAAAATGAGAAAGGAATCTCTAGATTAGAGGCTGGTTCCTCAAACTCCTCTAATCAAATCTGTTATTTGCACAATTGCAGAGGTTTGAATCCTAATCCTACTTTAAATTCCAAGGAGACAGAGATAGAAAATGCAAAATTGAAACCTTTCCGCCTTTCGCCAACTAATAGGTGATACACCAAAGGAGGAGTGGTGAACACTTCTCGTTCATGAAAAGAGACACAATCATAAAATGAGACATAAAACATCATGCACAAGCTGATAAGATGTAATCAGAGGTCTGAAATGAAGCAAGCAACACAAACAAAGGACTGAAACCCATTCACAGAGCTTGCATTGTGATTTCCACTGTCAAAAATCCATGCATTACAACATCAAAGAGGCAGAAAACCTGTTAGAATTTTAGAAGAGGTCTATACTTTCAAAAATTACTTGTTGAAGGTGAAACAAGAAGCTTGCTATCCAAAGAAATGTCCCCCCAAGAAAATGAGCCAAATCTGGCTTTTACAATGCATGGGTCGAGCCCAGGAGAGAGAAAATTTTAAATGCAAAAACGTGGGGGCCATTCCTCATTGAATGAAGATGCATTAAAATAGCATGAGTCCATCCTTACAGACCCATTCCCTGACTATTTTTGGCCAACACTGAAGAACCAATGCAACCCATTTTGCATTAAAACTGGTTGTTGAAACGTCACTTCTGGCCATCACCACGTGCCAGAGACATTTAATTGATTTTTCTTCACTCCAAACTGAACCAAAATTCAAGATTGAACCTTCGGAATCATGTTGATAATTTCACCATCTTTCCATTGATATAAAGAACGCAAAAAACTGGCTCTGGATCGAAAGATATGGCGATCTGAAATTTTAGGGCAAAAATGTAGGCCAAAATCGGATTGGCGGGCAAAAGTTTGAATTTTTTAACCCGTTTGAAGTCTTATGACAGAGAAAAGGAAATAAAAATTTTCCCCGCGGGTGCTAAAAAGGTGAAGACACATGGCAAGCGCTGATTAACATTTTGACGATGTCTTTCCTAAATTTTCCGTGGGCCATGCTTCGAATATTATTTTTAGATGCTAATTTGAATACGTGATCTAAAACCCCATTAGATGCGGGTTTCCCTTAAAATATTCCTTGTTTTCAATTTCTGGCTTAGACTGGACACGTGGTGAGATTTATTGGCTTGCAAAATTTCGGCGGGCTAAAACATCTCCTTACGATTGAACAATTTTTGGTGAAACAATTATCCAATATTTCTAACTTTTTTTTCCTTTTGACAAGTGGCCAAAATCTGATTCGTCAGTGAAGGCCTAACCTTGTCAATTTTGAGGCTTTTTTCCTTTTTGCCCCTCGTGTCTTACGTAGCTTTTGTCCAAACATATCCTAGACTACCTGGGACAAATATCATCCTTCCGAACCGCCTAAATGGACCTGTCTTTCAGCAAAACCGATTCGCGTAAACACGGATTACTTTAGATGTTTTTCCGGCTGTCCCTTTAGTCCACGAGAAACAAGATTCCTTTAAGTGATTTGTCATCTTAGGTGTTTTCGGTAAGAATCATGAAATTTTCACGTGATGTCCCAACTGTCCTGCGGACCTCCATAAAGGGACAAAAAATGTCCGACTTAGCCGATTGCATTCTTTGTTTTTTTCTATGGCTGGCAAGCTATGGTACGACTGAACCTTGCAGTATTCAACCCGATTACCCTTCAAACCAATAGAAATGCTTTTGAAAAAAGTCCTGCAAAAACTTATTAAATAAAACATTTTGCATTTAAGAAAAATTTCCATTTTCTCAATTAATAATATTTCTTCAATTGGATAACTAGATGAGTTAACAAAATAGGGGAAAAGCCTCCTCAAGTCATGATATTTGCATTTGTAGATCAATCTACTTATGTCGGGACTGAACTATCTGATGCATTTTATTCAAAATCTACCTTGATATGTGAATTTAACAGTTAAAATGTAACAGACAAACAATCAAAAGATAAGGTCAAGATACCTATTTAAAGCTGAAACAATCCATTATCAATAGCTTCTTCAAAGTTGATATTCGCTTCTACAAAGTTTGATGATGCACCAATTCCAGTCTCATCGTTGAGAACATTTGTACTTATAGCTGTATTATTTACACCCTTCTTTCGGAAAGAGAATTCCAATGCGTAATTTCTCTGTTGAAAGGAAATTTTTCCAAGGAGTAGTGAGAAACATAACACCTCATGCAACTTTCCATATTTTTTTCCAACCTATTTCTTAGTTTTGATTTTATAAAAGATAAAGCACTAAAAACCCTTTCATCCTCCACAAATACCAAAATCATTGTTTGGCACAACTCATATAATTGGGAATATTCATTGATGTCTTCTTGTAACACAATACTTTGATAGATTCCTTGTCAGATCCTTGTAATAACACCACTCTCGGAAGGTTCTTCTAATAATTTATATTGGTTCCTCATTGTCATTGCAAAATGTGTTGATTGAGACTTTAATAAATCAACATTTAGTATACCTTTGATTTTGATACCCTTGACCTCTATCATCTTGGTGAAATGATCCATTATTGTACCCATGGATTTATGGAAAAGCTTTCTTACAAACTTTACACGAGCACCTTCAGTATTCCAAAAATTAGGATTCATCACACCCATTGCTTCAAGAATTTTATATTTTTTGAAATGTTCTCTAATTTTTTATGATAAGGATTCTGAAATTTTTCTAATTTTTATTCTTGTTTCAACTATAATAGAATCAAACAAATTATGTGTCACCGGAAATTCTTCTTTTTCTGATCCTATAATATCTTGATGTTTTTGCAAAATGTGCAGTGGTATGTCCCTCCCATTAACATTGATATAGAGGTGATCATGGATATTAAATCTCAAATAATTATTGGGATTCTTAAGATCTAATAAAACTTTCCAACTATTGAAAACAGGTGTATCAAAACTATCTTGGGAAGTGTACAAGACATCAAGATTTTGACATACCATTTTTCTCATCCATATAAAATCAACAATATAGATTAATCTCTCATATGCATGCTTCATCAATGTATTGATCTCCTTCAACATTGGAAGAATGCCAACCAATGTAAGCAATGTCTCCAAATAAGTTAAATGGAACAAAAAATCCCTTGCAATGTCTATATCATGACAATATTTGTGCATGAAACCAACCAACGAAGGATACTCCTCATGAACTCTACATGTAGGCTCATACAAAGAAATCCACCTTGTCTCAACATCCTTCAGATTTTTTTTATCATCTGTAATTCCAATTGAAAATTTTTGGAACTCAAGAAATCGCTTTGGGCTACTTGCCATATAGGCATGAAGTTCTCTTATAAGGTCTTCTACTTTAGCAACATTTTCATAGTTGCTAACCATTTTATATGCTAAATTCATTATGTGAGCCATACAGTGAATTGTTAGCATATAAGGGGCCACTGTTGTTTGTAATCTAACACACAACCCAGTTCAGTGACCCTGCATGACTGATGCACCATCTACTCCAATGCATACCAACTTCATAGCAATTTCATAATCAGTCATGTCAGCAATATCTTTCAAATGAGAAACAACTATTTTATGTAGATTTTCAGCATTGCAATTTTCAACCATTTTCATAACACCTAGTAGATGTGGTGTCCTTATATGATTTTATAAAGTATAAATGTGGATACATACCCATGTGGTGTTGTCAACTGTTGTCACTTCATCAATTGATAGAGAGATAAACTTTGCATTTTTTACACTCTCCTTCAAATCTTCCTTCTCTATCATTTTAGGCCATTTGGCCATTTCCCATGCACTACTGTCTGACCAATGAGACTAAGGAATGTTGTGCATTCCATTATATTGATACAAAACTTTGAAATCAAGGAAATATGAAATCGGTCTTCCTTTCTTAAGTATGTGAAATAAAGTGTAGAGAATGTATGAGTTTAACATGCAACTTTGATTGATTCATCTTATCAATTTGTGATGTGATCGTTCCTCACTTTTCCACAAGATGTCTACGTATTTTTTGTTTTGCTTCATACCTTGCTGCATATTTAACATGCATGCATTCTTTTTCAGTTTTCCACTTGTGTGTTTTTATTTTCTGGTCATCCTCCGTCGTTACAGTCAAATATTTATTTCCACAATGTTTTTCAATTGTGTCTAGCTTCAGTTGCATTTTTTTGTTGCTTTCCCAATTTCCATGTACATATTGTACATGTACATTCAGATGGGATATCTTCTGAATTAGTTGGTTATACAGGTTCGATAAAAGGAAATTTGGTAGCCCAATCAAACTTGTATGTCCTCCCAAGTTTCCACATATTCTTGTTCGTTTTCAATGTTTTACTTTTATGAGTAGAATTTTGAGCATTATCACAATCATCTGGTTTCTTATTTCATGAACCATAATTCGCATTTGATTTTTTTGTACCATTATGTTGAGTATTTGTATGTGTGATATCTTGATGCACTCATAGTTGCACCTCAACAGGAATATCTTCAAGCTCTAGCATCTCAACAGGAATATCTTCAAGCTCTGGCATAGTATCATCATAGGTGTCATTTGGTTGATACTGTGTAGAATGCATGTCCACTTTAATAATACCTTCCACATAGTCTGTACTCTGATTGATTCTAGTGGCAGATATATGGGTGCAGGTGGTTGTGGTATCTGTAGTAACAGAGTTTCCAAAATACTTGAATAAATACTTATGATGTTTTTTTGTTACTTTTTGGGGCTTTTGAGAACTAACACCTTCCATTGTTATGAACGTCTAAGTTGAACCTTTGTCTTGCGTCACTTAACAATCTATCGCGTTTCAACAACATCGTGCCATGTGTTAACAAAAAGAGAATCGTGCATCAACAACCTATCCCTTATCGCACATCAATAAAAGAACCTTGTCACATGTCAATAGAAGAACCTTTGTCATGTGTCAACAGAATAACCTTGTTGCGCGTCAAAGAAAATATTGTTTCATGTGTCAATAACAATAATGTCATGCGTCGAAATCCGAAACCTACTCATGCATCAGCAGGATCTTCTTGTCATGCATTAAGAGAAAACCTTTATCGCGCATTAGAAAATAACATAAGTCACACATTAATAAATAACCCTTGTCGCCTGATTGTAAACTTCAAAACTGATCTACACTGTGTATTGGTGCTTAGAGTTTGTAGGTTCATGACACTTAATACGTCGATACCTCAACTAGTAGTAAGTTAGTAGTATATTACCCAGAGAACCACCTAGATTTTTATAGGAGATGTTTTCAAATGTAGGTGAAGCCGACCCCTAAAAAATTATACTGTAAATTTTAGGAGAACATGTCACTGACTTGCTCTGAAAAATTTGCCTTTTCAAATTTTCTTAAAATGGAATATTTGCCACTAAAAAAATCCCTGCACCAACAAATAAAAATTACTTAATCAAACATAACACCTATCCATTACAAATTTATCAAAAATCAAACTAAATCGTTGGTGATCATTATTAGATTGTGCACAATCACTATCAACCACCATCGATCCTATGGATCACCATCAATTTCATATGAAATCACCAATGATCTCACAACCATGATAAAAATGATGGGAATGGATCCGATTTACATAGAAATCAAAACAAAATATGAATGATATTCAATAAGCTCCTCATATATTTGAATATGAAATAGATTAGCTATTATATAGGCAATATAATAGCTTAAACTACTTCCTATTAAATTTATGAAGTACAATTAACAAATAACCCTTTTAATAGATTTATGGGTTTAACAAAATAACCACGAGTTGTTTTAACAACTCGTATAAGAAGATTTATCTCTATTATTAATGAGTTACCAAATTCATATAATAATATAATATATTAATAATGTTTACAAAAAATAATTCCTAACATTCACCCCCTTGGTGCGAACATTATTAACTCCCAATATTTACCCCCTTAATGTGAACACGATGAAGAATCATATTTTGAAGAAGTTAAACCACATCCTGAAAGCACTACTTAGACCAAGTACAAACTCCATAGATTATCTCTTTACCCTCATAAAGGAATAATGTCAAGCCAAATTATGCAGGAATGCCCCCTTCCTCTTTGGGTTGCTGTGGGACTTTCCCTTCCTCTTTGGGCGCCTGAATTCTGAATCTATAAGATCCACAAGCTTGGCACTAACTGGATAACCATCCCTTGAGTCTACCTCGAAATATTCTCATGCTCCCCAAAAGAAAGTTTTCTGAAAACAATAATCTTCCCCAAAATTCTGGAAAGGGGTTTATTCAGCACACTGAAAAATAGGAACTTTGAAAATAACATATATCACACACTACTAAAAAAAGTCACCAAATCATCTATGTGGCCCCATCGTTGATGACTGATGAGAGGTCGTTAAATGACCTCCAACCTCCGTTTTCCTCCATCCTCAATGTCATGCTGCTAGCTCAACTTGATCTTGGCTTTGAGGCTCCTTAAACAATTCACCCCTATAAGATGGACATCGCGTACAAGCGAAAATGCGTCCGTAAGGCAATTTTTTTTAAGTTTTCAGACTTTTGATGACATAAAATGACACTTACAATTTTATTACGCAAAATGCATACCCCTATTGGAAAGGCCCTTCTAGACATTTTGGAAACTATGTTAAATTTGACGTTCGTTTAGACATTTTCAAGGAAATTAAACTTGACGTCCATTTTGACGGTTTAGATGGGCGTCCAGATGTTTTTGTATTTTTCTGTGTTTTGCAGTTGCATGCTAAAAGAACATCTTGACATGTAAATATTAGTTGTATCGATTGCACTATTTTCACATCTTAACTTGCTTTCCTCGCTCATGCCCTGTGTCGTCCTCTCACAAGGTATTGATAGTGAAAGGTTTTCACAGAAAGGGAAGGGAAAGTGGAAGGGGAAGGAAAAGAGGAAAGAGAACGGTCAGTCTTATGGAAAAGAGACATGGTAGTTCACAGTTGAACAGGGAATTATGGAGATTGGTGGGTTTGGTGACTGAGGAGGTCGCCAATGAGTGCTCTTACCCTGTCGAAATTTTTGATAAGATAGCCCATGTCCTAAGCAATCTCAGAGACTTAAAATTTGGGCAGGTGAAGGGGTCGAGTTTTGGTGGGGTGGAGGAGGCACCTGCCGCTTTGAATCCCATGGCTCTCACGTCTAAATGTTTTCTCTACCCGATTTCTTCCGAAATCATAAAGGATCCCATCATGCTTGCCACCGGCTAGGTAATTTCAATTATTTCTAGTATTTCTCATCAATTATAAGGGATTTGATTATGTTTCTGAATTGTGTCTATGGATTCTAAATTCAAGATTGTGTTTTGTGTTTTGACAGACATACGATCGGCCATTTATCCAAGCTTGGTTCAATGCAAACCACAGAATGTGTCCAAAGACGCAACAGGTGCTGCCGAATCTGATCTTGAACCTGAATTATCTAGTCTGCAGCACGATCGCATATGGTTTTCTTAAAATTTGACACCTAGGAGATTGAAGCGATAATGGTGCACACAATTGTGTAGACCAAGATTTGTTTGAAATTGTCGAGAGCTTACGCGAATTTCAATCACGAAGTGCATGGTTTTACTTTGAATAATGTAAATTATGTAACTTATTCAACAAGTTATCCCGAGTATTCTAGTAATGCTATGTAACTTCCTCATGTTTTATAATGTATAAAACAAATGAGATGGATTATATGCTTATGTGTTCTGGATTTTGTTGTATGCATTCAATATGCAGAAGAAAGCTGATTATATGCTTCTCAATGGGTTTGAAGAGCTGGAAGGTCATAGAGTGCCTTGTTCTGACCACCAGCCTCATTTTCCTTCAAGAATTTCTGGAAGGCCCTGACACTTCTGAAAATATTGCTACCAACCTTTTGGAGGATGATCTGGACTGCCTCGAATGGCTTGACACACAAGTGTCGTCTCCAGTACCGTATGTGTCTTTTGGAAGCATCGCAGTGATCTTTATATTGTAGCGGGAAGAATTGGTGCTTGGACTTGAGATGAGCGAGCAACCATGTTTGCGAAAGATATATCAAATCCTGGCTAGAAGACAACGACGTGATGGTGAAAAGAGAGGATGTGGAGAAAGTCATGGTTGCTGATGATATAACATCAAGGGAGTGAACCGACAAAGAATGTTTTGAAGCTTAATGAAGTTACGGCCAAGGCAATGATGTCAAACATTTCTTTGTAGAAAAATTTGGATAAATTTAACTAGCATATGACCGCAGTAGCTAATTCATCAAACATATAACAAAATTTATATTACTTATGGTCTCACATTGTCTCTGTCGCATGCAAACCACTTAGATTTTCATTTTTTTCCCCTTGTCTTCCTCCTTCACCAGAGGTGTCCCCTACACCGTTGCATTATGTGTATCTGATGCTCCCCCTCCTCCACATGAAAAAGAAAACAAATTATGACCATAACCAACATGCACAAACAGATCTCTGAATCTGTTTTGTGGGTATTTAAGCCTGAACATGTGAATGACATAATATCTGATAAATCACAAGTAAGGAATTCTTAGATCTTACTAGGTGTTGGGATGTTATCAACAGGAGGCCTCACGTGTAGGAGTGTCAATCTATCTCCTTTCAGAACCAATTTTTCTAGTGCCCACTTAATTGCATGATTGTTATTCTTATCATTGCAAACAACTACTACAACACTCCCCACAATTGCCTTTGGGTTTTTCCCAATTTCTTACCTATGTAGTTGTTCTTAATGAGAAATCTGATGTATATAGTTATGGAATTGCTCTTCTAGGAACCTCTGGACAATAACTCAAATTTGGTTGGATTAGTTAATATGTACTTTGATAGTTTTATAATATTACTCCCACTCATATGTGAAACTCTTTGTATCTATTGGTTTGGATGGATTTCTCTTTTTATTGTTTATGACAACTCTTTAACTTCCTCTTTTTCCTTTTTACAAGATATTGTTTATTCTCTTCTCCTACAGTAAAGAAGAGAGTGTTGTCTCTAAATGAGCTTCAGGTGGGTTTCACACGTGTATTTATTATTTGGAAACTATTAGTGAACGTATTCCCATCACATTTTTAGGACAAACTTTCACATCCACAAGAACTTATACAACTATGTCTAGGACGTTAAAATTTCATTATCCTCAAAGTTGATTGTTCTATAGAGAGAAATGTGTATTTGTATATTACAGCAAGGGAAATTGATCTACCTCCCTTAAAATGTAGAATTAATCCCACACCATTATGTAGAGAAATACCTTACCAGAAGCTACTAACATGAAGGATTTATAGAACATAGTATGTGCTTATGATGCCACTTAGTACAAAAGTGATAACAAAATTTGACACTTCTGTTGGATTTCATCTTATTGTGGTGCCTTGTGGTTTGTCATGATTTGGAACTCCTTTTTCAGTTTGTTTAGCACGTGATGGGGTGTGCATAGTATTTGGTAATGTAACTTGTTATCTTTTCTGGTCATTTACCTAAGTATTGAAATTTGTGTTATAATGCAGTTGCCTTTTCCATTCACTTGAGAACTAATTGAATATATTTCCCAAAACAAGTAGTTATCTTTGATTGATGAAATGTTTTTCCCAATGTGAGATGTTATCTTGGCTGATGAAATGTGTTTCTATATTCATTTAGTTAGTTGCATTGTTTATTTGCTTGAATATTGATTTTATAGGTTCTACTGCTCCAATGCATGTATTTAGCTGTACCAACTCTATGTGTGATGATTAGTGAAATGGGTTTGGTACTTATAGAGAAGGAAACAATCCTTTAGTAGTTGTGGCTTTTTCTTCATGGAAGTACATCAACTGTGTTCAATGTTTTGTTGAATTTAGTGGTTATATTATATAGGGGATATGTAACTGTGAAATACTAAAAGAATTCCCCTTATCAACTTCAACTAAAAAAGTAATAAGTATCCCTATAAATCAAATAACATTTACCGTTCGAGGTTCACATTACATTGTATACATGTCATGATTGCTAGTAACTATGACTCACGACACAAAGACTTACAACACCACACAACGACAATTTACAATGACTCTACGATTGACTAACAAAAGAATTATAACAATGATTAAAAAGTAATAACTAATTCCTTGTTATAATTTAACTCGTAACTGAAACTTGGTATACTATGGGACTTGCTTATAGACAAAATGATTTAGACAACGAACTTGATATTTTAACATCTATTAAAATCCTATTGACTTTGACATGATTACCAACAAACAATACTAATACTTTATACAAAATATTTGAGCTCACTAATGACTTTGACACAAAACTAAATTACAATACTTATGATAAGTAAATCTCATTCAAAAGCGAACAAATGAGAGTCGATGAGCTTTGTTGAATACCGTGTAAGGTCAATTCAATATGGAAAGATTACAAATGATTCGAGTAGGCCATTTTGTAGATTCTAATGCAAAAAAGTGGAGAGCTCTGTGATAACTGTGCCTGGTGGTGGATGGTGGAATGGAGCACCACAAAGAATATTTAACTGTGTGCTGCATAAATAGATTTGTTGGCATGTAGAGCGCATGGAAGCATGGAAGAATATACGTTGGAATCCAGTCTATGGAGAGATCTGGGACGCTTTTTTAGGTTTGCAATTTTTATAAGATCTGGCAGAGATTAGGACAATCATCAAGGAAACTGATCTTGACGTTTTTGCATACAAATCTTCATGTAATAAAATCTTGGCCAAGCATCAAGGAAACTGATCTTGACGTTTTTGCATCCAAACCAGATTGTGGATATAATATGGCGATTTTTTTACCATAAAAATAATGTCACCATCCTCCAGTTTATCAAATCAATCATCACAACTTAGGGAAAATCGTGTATTATAACATATTTGAACGATGTTCTTCAGGCTCTGGATATACACTTAATAGTTACATGTGGATGGGTATTGTTGACGCAGATGCACATACAAATTTATACGCATGTATTAAAACAGTGAAACATCTAACACAGAACTTAATAATGTAACACTTAGCTGTGAGTAAATGACGCCATGTATATTCGCAGCTCGTTGTGATAGGCAATGTATAGCTCATGAACCGGACGCGGTATGATTTTCTTAGCTCAATTGGATATATTCACATTTTTTAACAAGAATGTATATGTTCATAGGAATCTTGGATCCAATGATGACTCGATAAGAACACATGCCTCTCAGAGAGCGATTAAAATATCATTGAAATCTGAATCCACCTTTGCAGGAACAACAACTTTCTCACTTAACAAACAAACTATTCTTCCATGATAAAAAATCGGTCAATCAGAGGATTAATCAGCTCTGATACTAGATGATGGGAATGGATCAGATTTACACAGAAATCACAGCAAAGTACGAATGATACTCAATAAGCTTCTCATATATTTCAATATGAAATACATTAATTATTATATAGGCAATATAATAGCTTAAATTATTTCCCATTAAATAGGAAGTACAATTAACAAATAACTTGTTTAATGGATTTACGGATTTAACAAACTAACCACGAGTTGTTTTAACAACTTGTATAACAATATTTATCTCTATTATTAATGAGTTACTAAGCTCATATAATAATATAATAAATTAATAATGTTTACAACAATTAATTCCTAACAAAAAAAACCCAAAAATTTAAGTACACCACCTACCTCAGCGCGCGTAGGTCTTTGACGTCTCTGTCCAGCTCCAGCCACCTCCATCTCGCTCAAAACAAACTCGAAATCACACAAAATATTCTAGGACTATCACTATCACAAAAAACATAACGATTTAAATGAACCTCATGTGTGCCTTATATATGGTTTTTTTTCCCATTCGTCCAATCGTCGGGGATCCATGTGATCACTGATGATTCGTCTCAATCGCCCGCAATCCACATAATCATTTGAGATTTAGTCCTTTTTATCAAACCCATCCTTAATTGGCCCCGTAAGCCTTATCTAATTAGCATTTTGTCACAATTTATCTATTAATCTATAGTCAATCCTGCCCTTAGAAAAAATCCATCTTGAATCACCCAGCCTTATCACCAGTAAGTCATATGTCTTTAGGACAAGGACATCCTAGTTCCCTTATCACTTGCCTTCCTGGTCTTGAAATCTCGCCTTCGTGGAAACGACATTTATCAAGCTTGTGTGGATAGCACATCGAGCCGAGATCATTTCCCATGACAAATCCTTATGTTTCATACGTCTATAGGTTGTGAACCCCTTGGTTCCCCTATCATATGATTCTATGGTAGCGGAAGTCCACCTTTGTGGCAATTTTGTTTTCATGCCTAGTATTGGGGTAGCTTAAGTCGCAACACACCATCATACAAACCTATCTCATCCAAAAAACATTTCAAACTGGTGATCAGTGCACTTTGTTGCAATCACCCCTAATTTGAGGGGTGATGGTATAAGGGTCAAATGAAACAAGACAGAAAATACCTTTACATCCTGGCAGATATAACAGAAATAATCAAATAATATTCATTGATCTTCTACATTATGCAGTCACAACGAATGGGGATAAATACAAAGCAGAGACGGTTGTAAACAGTTACCACAACCGATAATGGAATAAAAAATTACACTAACATTCCCCCCTTTATTACATTGTTCATACAAACATACATTTCCTGATACTGGATGTCCCCCCCTTAATGAGAACACCGCAAAGAGGGTCTTCACACAAGCATGTGCCTACATGGTCTTGATACACATGGTTTTTCTAAGGTTGACCATAAACCTAGAGGGACAGGAGAACTTTCCGACTGTTCACCTCGGTGGTTTTACAGGCTTACCACAAACCAAGAGGATTTTTACCTCGATGGTTTTACAGGCGTACCACGAACCCAAGATGATGATACCTCGGTGGTTTTACAAGATTACCACGAACCCAACTTCGAGTACCATGTGCTCCTTTCAATGCTTTTCTGTTCCCCGCGATGCTTTTCAATTTAGGAGGTCCCAAATAGGAAACTATGTAATATAAGCACTTTATTGAACAACCAAACAACAAACAATACTGACAAATATTCCACATTCACTTCTAAGAATCATAGCAATCATGTTCTTCGTTGTAGCCACTGATGTCGATTGTCGTTTAGCCAATCTTCAACAACAAAGGAAACAAATCGCTGCCACTGGATGTTGCCCTTGACTAAGTCGTTTTCACCCATAATGTAAAATGTGAATACTGAGAAAGAGACTGCATCAAGATACATGCTATTGACTGGATCTCACCACTTAGACCTTGTTGCACATGGTTCATGTTGCAAGTGAACGTATTCACGAGCGAACCATATTCTTTTCGAAGCACGACACTCAGAGGATCAATTCAAAACGAAAAAACCATTGGCAAACAACTATGCTCTAGAGTAATCCATTTTCAGCATCCGATCACAAAACAACAGAACACGGAACAAAACAGAATCTGAAATAAACTCAAACCAAAAATTGAGGAATAGGTCCTCAATACCTTATTCACCACAATATCTGTCAGCAGGCTCATCGGTTGCGGCTTGCAAGAGGTTGCTGGATTTCCTCTAGCCTCCATTATCCTCCGTCCTCTTGTGTTTATGTTCTGCTACTTACTTCAATATGGTTATCGTGATAACCTCTTCTCCCTCGTCATACATAGTTTTTTACAAGATCCATTATTCCTACTATTGAGTTTCTTTTGTAAACATCTTTCCAAGTACCATTCTCAACCTTAGTTGCATTAAGGCTTTTAACAATCTCGATTGAATGTGCATGTGTGCTAAATTAGAACAGTTTGATGCCGACTTAAAAAATGCATTTTCTTGATGAATGAGAATTTTTAGAGGGTTTAGTTCTAAGACCTCCCTAGACATCATACAAGCAATTTTCCTCACAAATCCTCCAACGGAAACCATCTTGATTTTGCCATGGGAATGATAAGTTCTTCGTTGCTTTTGTTCTTGGTTCATATAGTGCATCAACATCAAGTCCGTTAACCTCTGCATTGCTTTCTTCCAATTTAAATCCATCTACTATTCTTCATAAAATTTGATTCATTCCGAACACATAAAATCCTTCAACACATATTCACTATGCAACAAAGGCATATAAATAAATGAAAATAGTTATGAGCAATCGGTGTGTGAAACAGTTATGCAAATACCTTCCTCTTGGTGTGTGTCAGCCTTGTCCACTTTGTTTGTATTTATATAATTCCTTTTGCGTTTAGAAAATGCTATTCTTCCTTTGCAAGTTTGATCCTTCAACCTGCGTTAAGGTCCTCTATCTGAGAACAACTCTTTCAAAAATTCTCCATGCTACGTCACCTTCAATGTCTGAAGCCTCAAGCGTTTGAAGCAACGTCAACCACCTCCAGCAACCTTCTGCACTCCTCCTTACGGCTCTGCCCTCCCCGCTCTGATACCAATGATGGTATGAGGGTCAGATGGAACAAGAGAGAAAATACCTTTACATCTTGGCAGATATAACAGAAATAATCAAATAATATTCATTGATCTATAACATTATGCAGTCACAGCGAATGGGGATAAATACAAAGCAGAGATGGTTGTAAACAATTACCACAACCAACAATGGAATAACAAATTATGCTAACAAGGGGTGACCACCCATCCAGGCACAAATCAAATTATCTGAGTCGTTTTTGTCCATCATTTTGTCTATCACAAACCACTTGACAAACAGGAGAAAATATAGACATTCAGTTTTCGTCACCTTATATAACCCACTTACACCCATACACACAAATTAAATCATGAAATCTATCATTAAAATCATAAGCTAAGTCACTACCCCAATCCCGTAAAATTATACTTTTACCCCCATAAACTTACTCCAACCTCACTTTAACCTCCCTAGCAATATACCACCTATCTAAACCCATTTTTACCCCTTTTATCCAACCCTCTAACATCCTAACCTCTTAACCCCACATCCTCGCCCATGAAAGCTCAAGTTGGAAGTGGTTAAAACCACTTCTAAGCTTCTTTCCCTGAAAAATTTGGATCATTGGCAATCCTAACCGATTGCCAGTGATTATAAATAGAATCCCAGAGCTCCTTTTTCAGGCATCCATAATCATTGTAGCAAAGTTATGTTGCGTTAGGAAGTCAGATGACCCTGTCATGAGTATTTAGACACCATCAACATATTTTTCAAGTCATCTAAAGCTCCACACAACATCTCCAAGCAATCAAAGTATCAAAAACTTGCTTTGCCATATCAAGGTAAGTAAGTTTCCTTTTTGTCCATTTCAGTTTATTTGCATGTTAGGTAGAAGCTTAATCAATCATTTATGGGCTTTGTTTCTGTTATTTATCTCTGTAATCAAACTATCACCTTTTCACAAGGATTGCTAACGATCTCTCAAATCATCTACGATTTGTCTGATCACCCACGATCCCCTTAGATCGTTGATGATCTCTGTCAAAATTTAATTATTCATAAGTTATTGTCATAATTAGCATTTTATCAAGTTTATTTTGGTCTAATCAAATTGTTTGCAAGTATGTCCGCTCTATAGATGACTATTGCAGGTCAATTTCATCCAATCACCAGCATTTACAATCTTCTAATTGTTCAACAACCATTCATGTGGGAGCAGTTTGACATCCTCCATGAGCTCACTTTGTGTTATTGCCACACCTACCTTTGAGGACATTGAAGAGCAGTTCGAGATCCTCCATGAGATATGAGAAGTAACTAAGGAGTTCCAATACGATTACTTTGAGGACTTTGAGCTTTCCACAACCATAGCTTGGGCCACTTATGAAGCTAGAAACAAGGTCTTACTATTCTCCTTGAGTTTTAGCTTCTTCATCATTTCTCTTATTATCTTTATCAACGTAGCTTAATTGTATCAAAATGAGTTGACACCCTTCAAGGAATTCCCTTTGGATTCCTAGGATCAGCCTTTTCCAAACAAATCATTATCATATTTATCTAATATCTCTTGTCTAGATGTCTTTGCTTGCGGGTCTCTTCACTTGGAAAAAGGAAGAGCATTTTCACATTGTCCACACTCCATCATCCCGACCTTGGTACTGTCAGCGCAGGTATCAGTAAACCCTTCTCATTTGAGTTTTAGGTACTTTTTGCATTCGATAACACTAACCCAAAATTACCTTAAACAGTAGACACTCAAATTTGGTAACTTATCCTTTGACAATGACATGTTTGGTTATGTTCCCTTACTAAGACAAATGCTCACATTCTAAGTTCACTCAATACATCTCTCTAACTCTTTCTTGACTTTCTAAACTCCACACTTCTCTCTCTCATTAATTCAAGAAGTATTATTTAATAAAAGTAATAAATCATCTTTTTTCATCATTCTAGAATCTTTGGTTTTACATCACAAGCTCTTTGTATAAAACCATACAATTTGGTCAGGATAATTTGTATGGCCTTGGACAACTTGTAGAATCCTACCTATTATCATCTTTGAACTCTAATTTCAATTTGAATATCTTTATCACGTCATTTCATCTTCTTAGGGTCGGCCTTATCATAGTATTTCACCTATGGAAGGCTATATAAGCAATTCAATATCATTATATAACTCACATGGCACTCTAACAAGCTCCTATTGCAAATATCAATAAAAACACTCAAGGCTCTCCCAGATCTTCCAAACGTAGTTACACATCATTTAGGTCAATCACTATTATAGGTATGAAGCACTCAACTAGGTCAATGATTCTAGATTCCTCCATTTTCAAGCATGCAAAGGTCTTAGAGCCATGTCTTAGCAAAAACAATGTCACTCCAAGCATTGTCAAAGGGTTTCAAGGGACAAATGGTTTGGTATAACAATTGAAGAACACTACATCACATAACTACCACATTGGGCACATTCTCTACTTTGTAGTTATTCATCCACATTTGTGTTAAGAGACATGAGGAAACTCATATGAGTTTCCCTAGATCACACTCAAACTTTCACAAGCACTTAGGAGAACTATATGAGGATTGATCCCACTCGAGGGTATGTAGTACAACACTTGGATTGGTTTGGAAAGGGTTGATTGCCAATAGTATTATAGCCTCACCACACATGATTTTTCCTTTTGTTCTCTAATTTTTTGATAAATGGTATTACAGGGGTCTTGGATTTCCACTTTGTTGTAGGTGATTACAAGTTGTGTCAAGGTTGTGTAAATAAGAGCTCGACATAAAACTGAGTATATTTCTATATAAGAAAAGGGAACAAAAATTTACATGACCTCACTAGAAGAGGGTTCAATACCATATTGAAATGTCAAGACCAAACAATAGTTTTTTGATCTGGGACAGGAGCAATTTCCGTATCCATAATCACAATCAAAGCACCTATAAGATCACAACAACCTTTTCATCTAATTGGTAAACCCAAATCATCCTTATATCACTCTGCACAACTAAGTCTTCATCTCCTTTTGTGTATTTGAGCCATTGTTCTATCATTTGACATTTTTGGAAGTACTAATACACTGTTTTGATTATGCATGATTAATTATAAATTAATTAGATTAAAAAAATCTCCTGTAATGAACCCTTGCATCCTATGTAAAAAAATTGCATCATAGTTACATCTCACATATATTTTTAGGGTGTAAAAATTACCTATAGAACACATCTTCAGATACAGGGCTACCCTCTCCAATTTACATATATGAGTTTTGACACTCCCAAGTCAAAATCACCTAAAAGGTCAAAATTGGCAAATGGTTTCGACTCAGGGAAAGGATTTCACCCTCTCTTATTGTAATGGTCATTTTTTCAAATGAACAAATCAATTTGGTTGGGTTAGGGTCCTTTGAACAAGAAATATTTCAAACAAGCCTCGTATAAAAACATATACATCACAATCATTTAGAGGGATGAAAATACATCTTGGTATTTGGATATCTAGCGGATCCCACACATACAAAGAGAAGTATTCATTGCAATATCATCCTTGAAGCACATCAACAAGTCCTTAAGTTTGAATACATCCTATATTGCTTTCCTAGATCATACTTACATGCTTATCACAAACCAAAGATCATTGCCATTATCCGAGGCCTCATTTTTACACTTTACCACCACACTATTATTGGACATTTTGTACACATGCATTAGATAGGATAACTCATCAGAATGAGGCCTCTTCAGAGTAATTCTATGTAGGAAGCTTTAAACTTAGTGGGTGTTGAGGAAAGCTTGACCATTGTAGATTGACACTTTTTTAGGTCCTTCAAGATGAAGAAGAGTTTTGGTTTTGAAGAAAGGAGTGCCCCTAATCTAGCATAGAGATGTAATTGCTTATGCATGGAATATGAAGCTAAAGTCGCATAAGATCACAATACTAGAACTAGATTTCAGCCCAAAGTTGCACAGATCAAAATCAACCGAATAGGTTAAAACTAATCAACGAATCTACTTTAGACCACCAACTTCATCCTCCATACACCACCAAGTCACCCAATTTCACACAGAACCAATTCCCTTTGCTAGACAATCCATCATCGTAGATGCCACATCAATCTCCAAACAAAATGAGCTAGTGTAATCTCTACTAGCCCTTACCATGACTTTCCTCTTTCAACTTCTAGATGTTTGTAAATTTCTATTATCTATCATCTCGTGATGGGATTTGTAGATTTATTGTATTAATGATTCTAAATCAACTTTACACAAGTATTTATCTTAATTAGAAATCAAACCTATTTTGGATAATACATAACCTTTATTTTCGCATTAATTTTATCCCAACTTAAACTATAACAAGAGTATCTTCAAGGCAATGTAAAATAGTATTCAATACTCTATGTGCACTTCTAGAGTACAACTACAATATTCAACCAGGTATTATCCCTATGTTAAGTTGATCTATATATAACATGTTAAGACTTGACCGACTTAGTAAAAGCCAACAACCACAATAATTGTTGCAACATTTTCTTTTTTTGTTTCACACCTAAGAATCTACATGCTTTAAAAACAGTTGCATGGTTTAAATCATCTCATGACTTTACAATAAATAATCTCGATTTTTTCTATAACCTTCCTCTAGTCATCAATACAATATATTATTCCACTACCTGTGTCAGAATATTCTCCAACACATTGTTGTATACCTTCAGACAATAGATCCATTTAGATAAAGTACTAACAAGACATTGTTATTACATTTCAATGTTTCACAAAGTTAGTGCGCACCATAATGCAACTCTCATTATGTATGTATATCTACACACAATCATATACACAACATGACATTGCAAACAACACTCCCACACGATACACATACACCTACATACATTGTGCAACCTTATACAACAATATTTATTGTGTAACATACTTTACACAAATCTAAATGTAATGTTAAAACATTCCCAACACTAAGTAATTTGGTGTTATACTTATGTTCTATTGTCTAAATAAGTTCTCCTATACAATAAAATACAAAATGTCTTCATTGATTTAATATGGATCTAACTCTTATTGCAATATGCCACATAGTTTATTACGCCGAAGGCGTTTCCCCTATGGTAAAGGGCCTCCGGACGTTTCTACAATGATGTTAAATTTGACGGTTTGACGGCCGTCTGGACGTTTTTACATTTTTCTACTATTTTTAACCCTTTTTTGATCCCTGCATACTCGACTCGCCTTAATAAAAATAACATTTTTTTACCCATTCCACACCTAAAATGACACTTAGTAGCGAGTTTGCGATGTACGCTATCACAGAAGAGTCTCCAATCATCAACGGATCAGAAAGTGGCGATCGCAGGCGGGAAATAATTCTAGACGGCAGGGTTCAAATTGAAGAAATGAGGTCATTTGCAGCATTAGATAAGCCCCCTGTGAATACGAACGAGGAGAAAAGGATCAAGTGGCTCACGAAATTTTGCATAGGTTCGAAAATTTGCAATCGGATTCAGTGTCCGCTCAGTTTAAGGGGAGGGTAAATTCTTTCTTCAACAACTGCACAATGCAAAGGCTTATAATAAATTCGTTTCTATAGTTAAAGTAATTATCGTATAATTATACGTGGAACAGGGAATGACAAATAGACACCCATGTGGCCGGCCACATGGACAAGTGCCCCGAACACATGAAGAAGCCCTATGGAAAAGTTCCTGTAAAATATACAGTTGTCCACGCCATTTAATGAAACACGTTTAATGAGGTAAATTTCAAGTTTTCAATTGTTGAAAAGTTTGTTAAAAGGACATGGTCTGCACTCCATTATTGTCTTTCATCAAAAACTATTAATTTTATCAACAAAATTAAAATTTCTTATTTTCATTTTAACTATTTTAATACATATTTATGTATTTTAATATAATTTATAGAATTATATATAAAAATGACAAATATGTGAGGGTTATTTAAAATATTTACAATTATTTTACATTTTTATTATGAAAAACATGTAAAGAGTCATTCATACGATTTATTTTGTTTGGTAGAATTTGGAAACACAAAATGTGTCGATAAAATTCTGTCACCATATAAGTATTTGGTCACAAGGCACGACTCACCCATACTGACGTCGTTTTCATTTACAAATTCATTCATGGACGATGCATGTCTATTTTGGAGTCTAGATATAAGTGGTCCACCTGGTTGAAGGAAATCACACGACGGTCATAAAAGGCCATGGACATGAATTTAGCATAATAAATCTCAATCTAAAGATTAGTATTTTTGTTTTTGAGTGTCTGTTATAGTGGCTATATGGCGAGCAAGGATGACTTGGTGGTCACATGGAGGCTTAACGAATCCTTGGTGTTTGGAGAGGTGGATGCAAAATACAAGTTTGTGAAGGTGAAGATGTGTTTTGAGGCAGTGAGTCAGGTGGATCCATAAAAGAAGATTGATGTGATTGGTGTGGTTGGTGGAGTCAGCTCAATGACCATAGACAATGTATGTGGTAGATGGTTGAATATTCTGATGGTTGTATGTAAATATGAAAGTCTTACTTGCACGTCAAACAATTCTTTGTTTTAACAATGTCATTCCATCATCCATGATAGTCTATTTTTAATAAGCTGAGAATCCAGAGGGTACGACTTAGATGTTTAAAATTTGAATTTTATTTTTTATATAAAATTGTATGTAAATTATTAATATATATATATATATATATATATATATATATATATACAATAGTTGATAAAAATAATATTGTTAATTTTTGAAAGATAATATTAAAATATTATCATTGCCTAAAAATATTTGACAAGTCTAAGAGGTTATAGAATTTAATACTCATTACAAATATGAGAAAGAAGTTTGGTCATGTTGTGTGTAGATAAAGAGAAGAGGCCATATCATAACAACGAAGAGAGTTCATATATAAATTTCTAGACTTTATGGTGATTACTTAAGGTATTTAATTGTCGACAATTTAATTAAAATTCCTTGTGAGATTTTAATCTTATTAAATCTAAGGATATTTGAAGATAATAGAACTTCTACACAAAACTAAGTACATTCTTAATTTTTGTTACACTAAATGCATGTTCTTGATTAACTTATATATGCATTGAATTTAACAAGCTTTGGAACTACTCGACGATCCGTGCAACAACATATTTCTTTTAGTGCCTCATAGTCATGTCCTTCGTTGTTTCATGTCTTGGATTTTTTCATGGGCGTAATTTTTCTGTGTTACCTCAATGTGGGGACACATTTAAAGTAAGTACAATATAAGATTGTAAAAAAGGGTGCACAAGATCCCTAAAAAATATACCTTTTTCTTAGAGCGCTTACAATTAAAAAAATTTCATACTTGAACATCATGAGTATCATCACTATTTTAGATGCATCGAACATACGAGATGTCACCATGTTGCTTGGTAATTATCTATTGATCGAAAACGAAAAGATGATAATATGTTTACTCATGGGGTGTCTACTTTCAGGAATGACACATTTTGGATTTGGAGGTGGCTAGAGATATATCTCTTCCTTGGTCTTCCGATATTGCCTTTGAGCTTTACTTTTTTCATAGGTTAAAATCCATCTTCAACAAGGTGAACTATACTTTTGAAAATGATATATTCAAGGAATTGGATAAACAACCATCTATTAGAACATGGTACATCGTATCAAAGTTTAGCATATTGGATTTTATTTTATTTTATTTATCGTCTTGTTTTTAAGTTGCACCATTATGGCATGAAAAATCATTCACGAGAATTTGGCTCTAAGGATTAGGGTGGCTCTCTCAACAAAAGGAGGAGAAGAAAAATCAGGGAAAGGGTGTGAAGAGAAAGTGTTTAAGTCATGGATGGTGGCTTGTGCTTGTCATTCAAAGCACGTCGTAGTGAGGTCTCTTTAGAGTTCAACAACATGGATGGTGGTGATACCTCGCATTGCATTTTCCTTAGTCAAACTCAGATTCTAGTGATATAAGAGTATTTTGATGTATACTAATGGCCCAGATAATTTAAGATGGACTGCATTCTTGATTGAGAGTGCTTTCGACTTCGTAGGTTGGCATGTTATACACTGGAGATGGATCACAACCATTGTGTACCTTCCAAGATGGAGGAATGTGAAAAAATTATTTGTTTTGAAGGATTTCTAAAGGAGGTACATCATGGTGTTCAAATATGGCTTATAAAGAAATATTGCTCTCTAAAATGAAAAAATGTTTATTGTTTCCTTCCCTTCCAAATTCTTATTATGTTCTCAAATATGTTTGCAGAGAATATCAAAGATGTCTATGAAAAGTTTTCTCAAAATTTTGTAGAATTTTGTGTTGTTCTTTAGCAAAGTTTCTTGGTTTATAAAAGTTTTGGTGTCTTCTCAAGGTCTCTAAGCTGAATTACTACAATGCTAATCGAAATGCCTCATATGATTACACAAAATTCATCAAATACCATGAAGTTTTGGAGTATGTATACATTCTTGGAGAAAGTACAAGAATTCTACGGGTAACTTATTATGTCCAAGACAAATCTTTCCATATTAACAACATATTTTTTTTATTTCTCTTCAGTTCATTTGTCGTTTTTCATGTATAGGTCTTTTTCATGCTCACCATTTTTTTCTATGTTGGCTCTCTGTTCGGCCACATTTAGAGTAAGTACAGTACATCATATCTTATATTTAAGAAATCAAATACTCTCTTTTAAACCTAGAAATTACATGCACACTTTCATGGTTTTATTAGTAAACACATAATCCTATGCTGAAAAGTAATGTGACAAGAATGTACACCTCCTATTTCTTCAACCACCATACCCAACCAACACCTATTGGATTTTCCCCATTTTCTATTTTGGCCCCTTCGAGTGCAAAGTGTCTCATGAGATGTGTAATTGAAATCCCCTTACATTTAAACAAGAGATGAAATCACAAAAAACTATTGACATGAGTAGTATCAATCGACCATTCCTTGCATTCTAATATTCCTTTTGACATTTTGAATAAAAGGTACGCAGTTGTAGGAAAGAAGACTTTCCCATTGGTTCCTCACAAAATTTTCCCCATCCATGTGCTTCTCCCTCAAATCCCTACTTCATCTCTCCTCTTCCTCTCTTGTTATTTCACTCCTTTCACTTTTACTTCTTCAATACATCCCCTTCGGCGTTTCCATCACACATTTCACGTGCGATTGCTAGTTATATTTGTTAATGGAAAACCACTTTCATGTAACTTATTCCAAGTACACCACTTTATTATAATCAATCAAGATAACAAAGAAGCGGTGAAAGAAGTCCTTTTCATTAAAAATGTTCAAACACAATAGAATAGTTTACCACATATTAGAGTGTACGTAAGGTTCATCTTAAAAAAATAAGATTACCTAAGGTTCATCTAAAAAAAATAACATGCAAATAAATGTGTACAGAAATTATTTTAATTCTATAAAATATCAAAAGAACACCAGGAAACAAGTGTGCCCATACATGCAGACGATGGCAGCATGTCATGCCAGGAAAAAATTGGCAGCCTCTCACCCTATATTTATTGCAAGATTTGGATTCGATTCATTTCAAGACTAGTTCATAAAAAACACTGAATCTTAATAAGGTTCAGATTTTTTGGGAAGCCAGAATTAGATTTATTTTTTGGTGAAGACTTAGCCAAAATTTAGCCGGATCATAATACAAAAGCCAAACTTAATAAGTAGCATTACCTAGAAAGCACCAAATAAACAATAATCAACAGACAGTCAACTGGGTATCTCTTGGACTTTGTGAACATATATAAAATAACAAGCAGGATAACTCCTGCCATGAATGGAGGGATCCTCCAAAGATACTGTCTAAGAAACACGAGCACCTGGAAATACTAAACAAACCAACCATTCAAATAATACAAATTTTAAACAATTCCTCAGTTCCAGAGCCTTAAAAATGTCCAGGCCTGCCAGCATTATAAAGTATACAACATGACTGTTCATGGAGGAAAAACCTGCTTCAAATATTTTCACGTATCATGCACGTTTTGGCGTCGTGGTTCTCCTCTTTTACACCATTTATATGACGGTGCAATTTACAAATACAAAACTCTAATTCTACCTTTTCAAAATTAGTTAGGCTCTCCCATTTAAAACTACCCAGGAAAAAAAATTAAACACTTAAAGCCAATAAAAAAATCACATCACAGTTTCATTATTTTATAAAATGAATCTCTCATATCAGGACAAATACTGTAAATTTCTGTAGATAGTGATACGGGTACTGGAGTTGAGAATTACTATAATAAAGGTTTGATTCCTTCACTGTATAGGACAGTAATAGTATATAATTCTGCCACAATAAAATTCCAGATTCAATCACTACAATGATTGTCAACATATAAAAAGCAATGTATATATGTGGAAAAGATTCATAAAAGTTTAAAGAAAGTAATATCATATGAAAATATTTTCAAGTAGATCAATTGTCCCTAAATTAGGAAAACAAAAATGGTTTTTTTTTTCTCTTCTAATTCGAAGGATTTTTTTAGTCTTTTTATATAAAAACAATAAATCCAAGGGTGGTTGTATGTTGTCATTCCAAGCTTCCTTACCCAACACCCATACGCAGGTAGATCTCCATGATCACCTTTACAACCTATGGTTGACTGTTTGACAGCCATCCGCATTTAAGTTGCAGATGTTGCTTCCAATTTTTATTTTTAGAATTGATTTGGGTAGATGTTTATAAATACTTCTATGAGAAACTGTCCAACATTGAAAGTAGTATCAGTTAGGACCTTTGCTGTTATTGAGTGTCACATTGTAGAATTCAAATCAGTTTTGAGGTTGGTTTTGATTAACTGTGTGAAAACCCAATGGTGGATGCTGATGAGAAGCTAGATCCAATTTTACAAGGTTTTGTGAATTAAATGGAAGTGCTACAAGTACCCCAATGAGAAACTTTGAACTATCAATTAGGATTCGTGTATACAGTCTTTTTTGCTGTTATTGGGTGTCACAGTCTAGGATTCAGATCAGTTTTGGTGTTGGTTTTGATTAATTCTGTGAAATTCATAGTGGGTATTCATGAGAAACTCTGTCCAACGTTGTACGAAGTAAGAACTACCAATTAGGATTCCCTTGCTTCAAACTAGATATCAATGAGATTTCATATGTAGAATCCTTGTTGGTGTTATTGGATATCCCAGTGTTGGATTCAGATCAGTTTTTCTTTTGGTTTTGATCAAATCTGGGAAAAATCATGGCGGGTGTTGATCAGAATGCCCTTCCCGATTATGGAGACAATTTTGCAGGTGTTAATTCTATTCATGACGGAGTTCTGAAAGAAGCATTGGCCATCCAGAAGCTTCCTACTTGTGCCCGTGTGAGAACTGCCATTTTGGAGGAAAATGAGAGGGAAGGAGGTGTGGTTTATAGGCAGGTTGATGTCTCTGACTTGAGACCCTCAGACAGACAGAGGTTGATGAACAAGTTAATTCAGTTCCCAGAAGAAGACAATGAGAAGTTGCTGAAGAAACTTAGGGGAAGGATAAACAGGTCTCCATATTGCTATTCTTTGTTGTATTTTTTATTGAATTTCTTATGATGTATTGCAATAGTTTGACTGAACATTATGGTATTAACTTCTAAATTTATTCAGAGCTTTCCTTCAATAGTTTTGTTTATCTAGTTTATTTGTATCTCATTCAATGAGGACAAGACCAAGATGGTGGAGAACTCTAATCTATTGTAGTTCTCATTGCTGTTAGATATTGTCTGCATTGGAGTTGCATTTTCTATGTATTCTCAGAGTTCAGCTAGCAATTTTGGTTATATTGAAAACCAATGGAATTTTGTGGGATTTATATGAACAAATTATGTATTGTGAGAGTATTCTGGAATAAATGCATAGTCGAAATTAGGTTCCAATGATGTAGCGCCATAAAGTTTATTGTCAATAGTAGTTGTTGAGAGCTGTTCGTTAGCATATTTGGGTATTATATGTTGTTGTGCATAAGGCATATCCAGAGTAAATAATTCACACAATTCTCTCTCTAAAGTTTCTACAATTTGGTTCTCAGGGTAGGTCTCACCTTGCCTACAGTGGAAGTCCGGTTTGAAAACCTTGAAGTGGAAGCCGTGTGCTATGTTGGTGGAAGAGCTCTTCCAACACTTTGGAATGCTGCTAGAAATGTTATTGATGTGAGCCCCTGATGTCACGCCTCTCCTGTGGGATCATTAGACCCACCATTCAACTTTTTCACTGGCCAAGGACTGTTTACATATCTTCTAATTTCCATGTCTGGATGCTTACGAAATCCTAATTTAGTAGTAGTTTGTTAATGAATTATCCCTCATGTTTTTCTTTGTTCTGAATTCAGAGATTATTGGAATGTGTACATCTGTCACCAACAAAGAGGAGCAGATTGACAATTTTGAAAAATATAAATGGAATTATCAAGCCTTCCAGGTGAGAAGAACCATAGTTTACAGATTTATATGGACATGACTACATACATGTATATGTCTACATATACTCCTGAGTGTGTGTACAGATACACACATTGTATGTGGAGGCCTTTGTGGTTATGAATGTCTGCTCTGTGATATCGTCTACCCACATTGGTGGTGCCACTTGACAGACAAATTGGAAAGCATCCACAGGATTCTCAAATGATTATGAAATTTACCAAGTTATCTGACAGAAACAACATGGATCCTTTTATCGATCCTTGAGAGTTTAACTTGTGATGTGATATGCAGGATGGCACTTCTGCTAGGTCCACCTGGGTCTGGAAAGTCAACCTTACTGCAGGCACTCTCTGGAAATTTGGATAGATCACTTAAGGTCAGCTATTATATGAAAATGTTCCTTCAGACATGAAATGTTCAGTGCATTGGTGGAGTTCATGTATTTGACTACATATATTTTCTCCCGCAGGTTGAGGGAGATATTACTTATAATGGACACCGACTTCATGAATTTGTTCCTCAAAAGACATCAGCATACATACATCAGAACGATGTACATATTTCAGAGATGACAACCAGAGAAACACTTAATTTCTCAGCTTGTTGTCAAGGAGTGGGCACCAGATATGGTGTGTAATTCTTTACTGTAAGTTTTGTTCATTTTCTCTTATCTTGAGAACATAATTTGACTACATGAACACAACCATTAATTTTGACAGGCCGTGGGTGTCTCTTTAAGTGTTTTATCATATAAATGCAGAACTTCTGATGGAACTTACTGAAAGGGAGAAAGAAGTAGGCATCCTTCCAGATGCAGATATTGACACATTTATCAAAGTAGGGGACTCCACCCTCCTATTTTCTACAAGTCCTATAATTTTTTTTACTGAATATATGATGACCTTAAGCTGATTAGTAGTTTTATGCAGGGAACTTCAATTGAAGGTTTGACAGGAAGCCTTCAAGCGGACTATATCTTAAAGGTAAGAATCGTACACAACTTAACAACCCTTTGTTTCTAAATTGAATCTTTGTGAAAATAAATTTACGTTATATGAGGAAAGAACATTTTGAGCATTTATGTACATTTCTCAAGTTAGAATGCTTTGACTACTCTGCAGATTCTGGGTTTGGATGTCTGTGCAGACACCAAAATTGGTGATGCCATGCAAAGGGGAATTTCTGGTGGACAGAAAAAGAGAGTCACCACAGGTAGGATTTTCACATCCTAAATCCTCTCTTTCCTATAAATTTTATGGAAACTGCTGCTGATTGTTCTTGAATTTGCTCTGGTTTTTGTTGATGCCATAGATTGCCTCTGATAATTGTATTTTAACACTTATGTTTGATGGGCAGTGAATACCAACCAGCCACGTTTTTATAGTAAACCATCAAGTGTTTTTTATTTATTATTATTATTGATAATGATCTAATAGATTTAAAGATGGCTTTCCAATTAAAAATGGTAATGAAATGCTATTAATTTGAATGGTCTCTGTTGGGGTTTTTCTTGCTGTAAATTGTAATTGGTTAGTTTTGTGGATGTTGTAACTGTTTTTATTAATAGAAGCATTCTCAATTTTTTTTTTTAAAATGATACTTAATACTTGAATTGTGCCAATGTTGGGCTGTCTTGTGCTTTAAGGATGCTGTCTCATGGCTAGATGTGTAATGACCTGGTGAAATGAAAACATTTTCCTAAGGAAGTAAAATTTATAAAACCATTTATTGTACAAAGCTTTCACATTCTGATAGGATTGAACACAAGGCCTAAATTCTCCATTTTCTGAAATTACTATGATCTAGACTGACATTCCAGTTTTACTTCGACTGGTGGACTTGTAGCTGATCCCCATTTATGTGCTGCAGGTGAGATGATTGTAGGTCCAACAAAGACTCTGTTTATGGATGATATATCAACTGGGTTGGATAGCTCAACCACCTTTCAGATTGTCAAATGCCTTCAGCAGTTTGTGCATATAATGGAGAGCACTATTTTGATGTCACTTCTTCAGCCTGCACCAGAGACCTTTGAACTGTTTGATGATATTATTTTGTTGTCAGAAGGGCAAATAGTATATCAGGGGCCTCGGCAACATATTCTTGAATTCTTTGAGGGCTGTGGTTTTAGGTGTCCCGAACGAAAATCCATTGCGGATTTCCTGCAAGAGGTATATAATTTATGTGATCTTATCTCTAGTACAATTATTACTTGGTGAGATAATTATTCTGATTTTAGCTGAACTCTCTGTGTTTGCATATTAGGTTACATCCCGAAAAGACCAAGAACAGTACTGGATTGCTGACAGTGACCAGCCATATCAATATGTGTCTGTGAAGCACTTTTCAGAAAAATTTAGCCAATTCTTCATAGGAAAAACACTTATTGATGATCTTTCAACACATTGTGATAGGACTGCACCTCAAAAAACTGCATTATCCTTCAATAGATATTCAATAAGCAAATTTGAGCTTTTGAAGGCATGTTTTAACCGTGAATGGCTACTAATGAGAAGGAACTATTTCCTTTATGTCTTTATGTTTGTTCAGGTGATATATTCTTCCGTTTTAGAGTGGGAATTTTCGTATATTTTCGAAATAACATGTAATGGTTCTTGCAGAAACTAAAATTTATCACATAATTCTATTCTCCCCTGTTTCTCTGGCAGATGGTTGTGGTGGCCTGCATTACCATGTCGGTTTTCATCCGAACAAAAATGAAAATTGATGTACTACATGGAAATTTTTACTTGGGTGCTCTGTTCTTCTCACTCATTATCATCATGTTCAATGGCTATGCTGAGATTTCAATGACTATGGCTCGGCTTCCTGTATTTTTCAAGCAAAGAGACCTTCTATTCTACCCAGCATGGACATATACAATTCCAACATTTCTCCTCAAAATTCCTCTATCAGTGATTGAGTCCTTAGTTTGGACTTCAATAACTTACTTTGTTATCGGTTTTACTCCTGAAGCTAGCAGGTATTATAACCAATTCTACCCAAAACATAGCTAAAATGTTTGTAGATGTATGTCTGCATGGATGATGCTTGTATCCTCTACACAATTTCAATGCTAACCAAATAAAAGGCATACAAGATCTCTCATGTTGGCTGCCACAGGTTTTTTAGGCAATTCCTAGTCCTCTTTTGTCTGCATCAAATGTCATCATCACTATTTCGTCTTATTGCCGGGATCTGCCGAACCATGGTCATATCTAACACTGGAGGCTCATTCTGTCTATTGATTATCTTTATACTCGGTGGCTTTATCATTCCAAGAAGTAAGCTTGGTTTATCTTTTCAATCCTTTGATTGATTTTTGGAAGGCTAATACATTTCTGTATAGTTATATGGATGAAGGAATTTAGAAGTAATTGAGAATTGTAAGTACTTCCATGCAGATTCCATTCCAAATTGGTGGATATGGGGTTACTGGATCTCACCATTATCCTATGCAGAAACAGCAATCACAGTCAATGAATTTCTTGCTCCCCGGTGGCAAAAGGTAGAAATAGTACTCTGCGGTTCTCATTAAAAATTTAAGGCTCACTCGCTTCATCTGGTCAATTCTAATAGTATTATATAGTTCTTTGATGATTATCTGTTAGAGCATTTGGTTAACCCATGTTTCTTGGTGTTGGCAGCCATACTCTTCAAACACAACTATTGGCCTTCATGTTTTACAAAGTAGGGGTCTTTTTGGGAAAGCTCACTTCTACTGGATTGCTGTGGGTGCCATGGTCGGCTTTACAGTTCTCTGTAATTTGTTGTTGACAATTGCCTTAACCTATTTGAATCGTAAGTTTTCCAGTCATGCAAGATTGATGCCCCTGTCGAAAACTAAGTTTAATTTTCTTTCACATTTCCTGCAGCTTATGAAATGATCCTGAAACTTTTATTCCTATGCAGCTATTGGGAAAGCACAGACAGTGATTTCTGAAGAAAAACTTACAGAAATACGAAAGACACAACAAGATGTTTTTTCTGATCAGAACATGCAATCGAACTGTACAAAGGGTACAGTTTCTGCTAATTTGCACTACATTTGTTTCAGAATTATACCTACCAATGCATTGCCAAACCAGGTTGCCTTAGGCTGACTCAATATATCTAGGAAAAACACATTTAGAGTTTGATTAGTAGAACAGAGTGTATATCTATCCCAATATTAAACCAATGCTCGTTTTGAATGTATGTATGTGCTTACAGTGGAAGTCCAATTAGATAACCTCTCAAGTGAATCCAGAAAAACTAATTTGGTTCATGATATAACTCAATCTGCGTCACCAAAAACTGCAAAGCGAGGAATGATCTTGCCTTTCCATCCACTTACCATTTCCTTTAGAGATGTGCAGTACTTCGTTGACATGACAGCGGTATGAACTTGCATGAACTTCTATTGATAATCTCTTTTTTTAGTGATCATGACAAGGATAATTTTAAGCAGCCAATTTTGTTCGGTACAAAGTAAATCTACTGCAAATATATTTCTATCAAGCTGAGATGAAACAAAATAGGGGGTGTTGTTTAATAGCATCATGCAATTCAAATAGAAAACATTAGCTATTCAAGATTTTCTTGGATAGAATAATATTCTGATATTTGGGCTCTCATGTAAAAGGAAATGAAAGCCTCAGGAGCTACAGAGAAGAAGCTTCAACTGCTGAAAGACATGACAGGAGCTTTTAGGCCAGGGGTTCTCACCGCACTGATGGGTGTCAGTGGAGCTGGAAAAACAACACTCATGGATGTGCTATCTGGAAGGAAGACAGGAGGGTATATTGAGGGAGACATATGTATATCTGGCTTCCCAAAAGTGCAGCAGACATTTGCCAGAGTTTCAGGTTACTGTGAACAAACTGACATTCACTCTCCTCAGATAACTGTGCGAGAATCAGTACTGTTTTCTGCTTACATGCGCCTTTCCCCGGAAATAGATGCCAAGAGTAAGCAGGTAAGTACGAAAAAAAAAATGATTACTTTTGGTTCTAAAACTGGATTGCATATCATATATAGATATCATAACATCTTGTCTGGTTTTGCAGATGTTTGTGGATGTAGTAATGGACCTTGTAGAACTGGATAGCTTGAAAGATACATTGGTGGGACTCCCTGGTGTGAGTGGCCTGTCAACAGAGCAAAGGAAGAGACTCACTATTGCCGTAGAACTTGTTGCTAATCCTTCAATCATATTCATGGATGAGCCAACCTCTGGTCTAGATGCTAGAGCAGCAGCTATTGTGATGCGTGCAGTTAGGAATACAGTGGACACGGGAAGAACAGTTGTCTGTACAATTCATCAGCCAAGCATTGACATTTTTGAAGCATTTGATGAGGTGAGTTAAATTAGTCATACAATCCTGTGGACTTCATATTACAATCAGCTCTACAAGATATACATACACATCACTGAATCATCGAGTGCCTGACCATAGTTGAATGTCAAGGAGGATCTACGAATGTATCTCCTACCTATTCCAGTCTTTGGTCTTAAACATCATGGCCTTCTGGCTTGCTTGTTTCCGGACTTATACTAACCAAACAATCCTGTGGACTTAATATTACAATCAGCTCTTGAGGTTAAACATACACCACTAATACATTTCAGTACCTGATGATAGTTGAATTGTGAAGAGGATCTACAAATGTGTCTTCTGCTTCTTCTAGTCCTTGGCATTAAACATCCAGGCCTTCTGGCTTCCTTGTTCCTTTAGTTATATTGTTTCTCTGCTTAGTAAAATATAGCTTCATTAGAAAAGAAAGAAACAAAAAAGTAATGCATATGTATAGACAAATATACGTTTGGAAGGCAAACTTGCACAGGCTCCTAAGGTGTGCAGACTATGGAGCACATATTTCAAAACAATAAATGTTTGAATGCCTTTTTGGTGCTTCAAAACCATGGATGCAAGTAGAGATTTTTATTGAAATACAACACCCCACAAAATGTAACACCTTGTGCTCTTTACTTTTCTTAGTGAAATTAAGTTGTTCCATTTTTGCAGTTGCTGTTGATGAAACAAGGGGGTCAAACTATATATGCCGGTCCATTAGGTCGCCATTCAATAAATGTCATAGAATACTTCCAGGTATGCACTTTTTCAGTATGCAGCAGCAGTCAAATAAGCAAACTTCCCTTTCTATTCATGTTTTGTAATTCTCACAATTTGAATGTTTTTCTCAGGCTATTCAAGGCATAGCGCGGATCAAGGATAAGACTAACCCTGCAACATGGATGTTAGAGATCAGCTCTGCTTCCGCTGAGCAGCGGCTCGGTATAGATTTTGCTGAAATTTATAAGGACTCACCTCTTTACGAGTAAGCATAAACTTTGTCCAAGATCTTCAGCTTTTCAGTCTCAGGATTTCTCTTGGTGAGAGGTTGGGTTTGCTCTGTCAAAGGGACTATGACTATTGAGTATCTTTCATAGTAACACAATTTTATTTGCAAAGAAAAGTGTAATTCTCAGCTATAACATAATTCAAGGATGATAGAAGAGCTTTTGGAAAAAACTATGTGCAGGCTTTTGATCGACGTTTTGGTTCACATTCCTTGATCCATCTCCAGAATGAGGAAGAGAGTAATGAATTACAAATCAAGCTCCCTTTTAAAAAAGCTCCATTGAATTGCAAAGATGCCATTAATTGATCATACGATAAAAACATTAAGGCATTAGTCATGAAGCAGATAAATTAAATGACTAATGCATTAAATGTTTATGCATGGCATCTTTGCACTTCATCAGATTTATCTTGTAAAGGGAACGTAATCCACAATCCATACTCACTCTTTTACTCATCCTGATGATGGATCACAGAGTGTGATCCACAATGTGATAAATAACCTGCAGAGTCTTTTCCAGATGCTCTTCCACTTCAATATGGACTGTGAAAATATTATATCTTTAATATTTCAAGGGGCTTGAATAATAATTTTTGTTTAACAATAAATTAGTCTTTCATTTAATCTATAACATAGTTCAAGGGATTTGAATGTTATTTTTGTTTATCCATGAATTGATTTTGATTGCATGTTTGTAATTTTAATAGGCGTAATCTAGAGCTAGTGGAGGAATTATCCATGCCAGCCCAAGGAGCCACAGATCTTAACTTCCGGACTCAGTTTTCCCAATCTCCTTGGACCCAATTTGTTGCATGTCTATGGAAGAAGCACTGGACATATTGGAGGAGCCCTGATTACAATTTAGTCCGCTTGTTCTTTACATTTATTTCAGCACTGTTTTTTGGTACCATCTATTGGCAGCTTGGGACAAAAATGTATGTAAATCTGCATTTCCATAGGAATACAAGTCCCTTTACAAATGACCCGTAACATTAGTATTCAATAACAAGCTAGATATTGAATTGTGTGACTAGAAAAATGTCTTTTAATGATTGTGATTTCATTTGTTACAGATATAACCGGGGTGACTTGTTTACAGTAATGGGGGCCTTGTATGGTTCAACTTTGTTTCTCGGAATAAATAATTCCTCTGCAGTGCAACCCATTGTGGCGGTGGAACGTACTGTGTTTTATAGGGAGAAAACAGCTGGAATGTACTCTCCTCTACCCTATGCTCTTTCACAGGCAAGCAATTGATACTATTGTCTTTTCACTTAAAAAAGAAATTAATAGATCTTGGTTGGGTTATCCCATGATGTAGCCCACAGGAAACTAATCACAATGAAACCAAAAAACTATTCAATGCAGTAAATTTTTCGTCAAATCATGTTTGTCTGATATCTTAATCAGGCCAGCACAGCATGCAAACTAAATTACACCATGTTGCGTGTTTCAGATTGTCATTGAAATTCCCTACATATTTTTGCAGACAGTGATGTATGGGCTCATCACTTATTTCATGATTGGATTTCAATTGTCTGTGGTGAAAATATTCTGGTACATATTCACCATGTTCTTCACTTTCTTGTACTTCACATTCTATGGAATGCTGGCTGTCTCGATTACACCAAACTACCAGGTTGCTGCCATTGTAGCCTCAGCTTTCTACGATCTTTTCAATCTCTTCTCTGGGTTCCTCATTCCAAGGCCGGTGAGTTTCGGTGGTTAACTTTTTTTATTGAAGGATAAGCATCCCAGTTTGGGTACATGGATAATCAACCTTCTTCAGCTTGGTTGTTAGTTTAATTGCAGTTGCTTTCCATAAATTGATTTCAAGAAACATTTCAGTTGCTCCAAGACAACTTTGGTTTCAGCCTTAGGAGAAGAATTATTTGGGAAGAACTCATTATATGTTTTCTTACATGATCAATACCAAATTGATCATTAAGAGTTGTTTTGCCAAAGCTTTCCTGGATAACCTGCATAGTAGTTTTTGTACGATGTTTCAAATGAGCTACCTCACATGAGAGACATGAGATTTGGAAATTGTCTTCGGAAAAAATCTCTATTCTAAAAAATTGTTTTGTTGTTCAGGATCTTCCGAAGTGGTGGCAATGGTACTACTGGATCTGTCCAACATCATGGACATTGACTGCACTTACCACTTCCCAATATGGAGATCTTACAAAGAATATTGCAGTTGATGGTATAGAGAAGCCCATTAATGTTTTCCTGAAAGATTACTTCGGATACCACCATGAGTTTTTAGGTGTTGTTGCTGCAGTCCTAGTAATTTTCCCTGCATTCTTTGCAATATTGTTTGCATACTCCATTACAGCCTTCAATTTCCAGAGGAGGTGAAATGTTTGTAAGCAATATGTTATCAGAACTGCAAATTAGGCCTCCTTTCAAATTTCCAGAGGAGGTGAAATGTTCGTAAGCAATATGTTATCAAAACTCCAAATTAGGCCTCCTTTCAAAGATTGATCAGATTAGATGTAGTGTTGACTGATCAATATTCTTTTTGTCCCTGCTTAGAGGGAGCGAAATATTGTATACTATTTGTTTTCTTTTTCGTCTCATGTAAACATATGGTACCATTTGGTGCATGGTGTTGACAGTTCTTATAAATTGGATAATCTCTCGTGTCCGTTGTAGATTGTGCGTTGAAGTTCAAATGCCTAAACATTTTTCATCTGCACACTAAACAAAATGAGTCCACATCTGGGATCCATTCTAACATAGCTAGCAATCTGCAAATTATAGAGAAAAGAGCTTCTGGAAAAAATTGAACAGAAAGGTTTTAGATTAATCTATCAAACCCCATCCTTCTTATTAACTAAAAATCAATGTTATCGGAACCAAGGCTTAAGAAACATTAGTCTCTCAGCTACCATATTTTTCTTCCATAAAGTATCACTTTTATGACCATGTACCCAGTCACATTGAACTTCAAATGCTATTTAATTATCAATAAGTGGCAATACCCACAGCAACGGTTATGAAAAATAAACTGGAAGTCCAGAAATGAACTTTTGGGGAAAAAAACTGTGTAACAAATATTCAATCATTAACGCAATGAATCATACATAGAGTGTGATCCTAAACATTGATAGAAAATCTGCTACACAGTTTTTCCAAAAGCTCATTTCTTAATGTTACGAATTGGAAAAACTGTGTCTTAAATAGGAAGTTAACATTTAAGAATGCAGTAAACACACACATAAATATATAGTCTGATAGATAATGCTGATATGGTGTAATATAAAGCCATAATTGATGTTCTTAAACAATCGAATGAATCATATACTATAACTATACAATTGAGTGAGTGTTTTTCTTAACACTGATTCGATTCCGAACTTTTGTAGCCAAATAAAAATGAATGGCAATCACAGTTATCATACAAATTAGACTGTAGTTTTAAAGCAATTAGAAATTCATGGACCGATGGCAAAAGCAATAAAGTTAACAAGCATCAAGACTCAAGAGTAGAATCTGTTCATTTGAAAAGGCGGAGTGATATATATCCTATATATTCTAATGGACATGTACGTCAAGCAGTAAGTTCAAGTTGGTTGTTGAGGGGGCTGGTGTCATATTACCCTGCAATATAAGCATAGTTAGGTGCACCTGGCACCAGGCGTCATGGACCTTAAAAGAACCAATTTTTTTCCTTTCCTTTCCTTCTAGTCAAAAACGAAAAAGTGACAAGATCCAATCCTCTATGGTTAGCGGAGGTTAACAGCCTCTATGATTACAATGTGCTCTTCTCCAAGTGTAAAGTTAAAAATGGTCGAAACATCAAATAGGCTGTCATCCAACGGTGCGTATGATGGTGTAAAAGATATTGTCTAGCCATCCATCAAGGTTCAGCTCCCAGGAGATACCAAGTAATAAGGGATGATGTTGCCTAGCCATCCACCAGGGTTTTACTCCCGGGAGATACCAAGTAATAAGGGATGAGGCTAGGATCGTCCCCCAAACGACTTTGGCGGAATGGAAACCCCTCAGTCCTTATCAGCTAAGCCTAAGAATTCTGTGCAGCTAATCCCTGCAGTTTCGAATTCAAACAAAAAAAAATGGTCGAAATGATCTACTCTGTTTGAGTAGCGGTATAAGGATAAAACACAGCTGCATCCCGATATATATACTACTCCAAACGTTTACCTGTGAAAATCTCAAAACATTAATCCACTCGTTGATTGATCTAGTTACAGAGTCTTCATTTCGTTTTGGAGGTTTTTCAACCTTAGAGATCTAATGCATTTGTACTTGATGTAACACTTGTATCCTCAAGGATTATCCAAAGTTCCCCCTGCTTTATAAGGCTGCTTTTGTTCTCTTGAATTGAATTTTCCTTTCACCAAACTCGGTCTTTGTGACTTTATTCTTCAACCTTTTCTCCTTCAACTGAGTGTTGATCTATTCTAATAAAAACATCCTTTACAAAATAAATATCGGCACATATCATTCCATAGCAAGTTATACAAAATTATTATACTTCAAATTTGTGAATCTCTGTATATATAATTTAAATTCTTACAACAAAATGATTTCTATACTTTTTGTGACATTTTTATTCAGAGGTGCTGAACATGATAATTCTATAGCTTCTTCCCAGCATTATAGATCACAGTACATATAATTCATCTATATTGTCTCTTATCATCGTCTATGCTGTTCAAATTAAACTCGCAGAAAATGCAATAATGAAGAAATGGATGCCGAATAATAGTTGACTGCTGCAGATATCTATCTGTATATTAGTCCTGATGCACTGCAACAGTCCCTGAATCGATGAGGCATTGATTACTGAAGCAGAACTAGAAGAATTCCAAACACGAGGAACAGAAAATGAATGAAAAGAGCCTTTGTATAAACAGCATCTGATTGATCAGAACTAGAGTCAGGGGACTCTGCAGCAGTACCATCAGAAGGAGCTGTGGCAGAATCAGGAGCAGGGACTGAGCCTGGACTGGGGGCAGGAGTGGGGCTTGGAAGGCCAAATATTTCTTCAGGAAGCAATACCTTATCAACCGCGTAAACTGCCACAGGAGTCTGGGAGAAAACGCTGCTAGTGATGGGAGCATTCACCAAGCCTGTAGACATGTTCACTTGAGCTCCAAAAGCGCTGACATTGAATTTATAAGGACCCATTGTGGAAATAGGATTTCCCAAGCTTTGGAATTGCCCTAAGGTGTAAAATGTTGGGACTGCATGGTACTCCAAAAGAGAAGTTTTCTGCTGGTCAGTGAGCTTATTGATCATCGCTTTATACTTGGGCCTCACAGCAGCAAAAGCAGTGTCGGAAGGGGCAAAGAGGGTAAGACCTTGTTGTGTATTGTTGGCCTGTGTCTGCAACTGGGTCTCTACCTGAGTGCCCTTCAAGAAGCTCAGGAAGGTCTTAAACTGCCCTGCTTGTTGCAGAACATCTGTGACGTTGACATAGTGTGGTCCAGGAGGGGGGGCAGGGGCAGGGGAAGGAGTCAAGGAAGGAGGAGGACTCATTGGTGCACTAGCCAGATACACAATGTGTATGTCCATATCTGGAATCTTTTGGGAGGAAATCACAATTGCCAATGCAAAGAGGACGCAGATTGGCAACACAAACTCCATGTGAACCAGATTGAGCTAGGATGCTTCCTTCTAATGAATTGGGTAGGTATTGTAATAAATTGGATGGGAGCTATTATGAAGTGGGTAGGCTTTGAAATGAACCCAAGCTAGGATGCCCTCTTCTGATGAATTGGGTAGATGTCGCAATGAACTGTGCAATCACAAAAAACTGAATTGTAGTGAGTTTCAACAAGCTAGTGTTTCCAGGCTAGCAGAAGTCAATGAGTCCAAGCTAGAATGCCCTGAAACGAATCAACCCAAACCAGATTGCTCTTCAATGAATTGGTTAGGTGTTTCAATGAATTGGATGGGCTTTGAAATGATCCCAAGAAAAGAGTCTCCCTTCTAATGAATTTGGGTAGATTTTGCAATGGATTGGGCAGGCTTTGCAATGAATTGGGTAATCACAAACAAACAAAGTGGAACGAGCTACAACAAGCTAGTGAACCCAAGCTAGAAGAAGTCAATCAATCCAAGTTAGAATGCAGGGAAACCAATCAATCCAGACCAGATTACTCTTCAATGAATTGGCAGGTTTTCAATGAATTTGGCAAATGCTGTGAAACCAATCAATCCAAACTACAACGTAATGAAACTTATGGGCTCTAGATAGCCAATGCCCACAACAGGGCACTCCAATGGTGTAGAAATCTTTACCTCTATAAGGTCTAGTAAGAAAGTGCAGTGAGCTACAAGCTAGAATGATCTTCAGCTAATCACTACAAGCTAGATTGCTCCGAAACCAATCAATCCAAGCTATATAAGGCTGTGATACTTATGGGAGCTGAGCTAGCCAATACCCACAACAGGACACTCAAATGGGTGTACAGATCTTTTCTTTTATAAAGGTCCCCCACAATCAAAAGTCGTTGTCATGGAAGATGAAATGTTAGAATCACAACCATATGCAGAGGATCGATTGGGCAGCTCAATCTGCTAGACAAAAGCAGAGAATTTAACCCTCCAACCACCTCTACAATGAAAACAGATTAGGTCGGAAAGGGATCCCAACTCAAATCCATCATACAAAACCAAGAAGTTGTGCTTCCTCTCTCAATCCGAATACAGTGAGTATTCAAATATTGTAGCCGTTGTTATGTCATAGCCAAACACAACTTTGGGCATGTTTATAAAGGCCATAATTCAACCAGTCATTGATTCCCCTTGTCTAAGGAATGCTTATTTTGGTTCGATTGCCTGTTAAGGAGATGGAGTATAATAGTTGGCACAAATAATTAAGGATTTTGCTATGATGTGTGTCTTAAAATGTGGGGAACCGTTGGACTTTACCACCCCACTAACCAAACTAAAATTGCAAGTCAAGTTATATTTTGTATCATATTCTTTTCCTTTCACTTGCTATATTTTGTGAGGGTATCAAATAATGCAGCAATTGTGATTTCCACCTAACATATTAGTATTTAGTTTAGATATTTTATTCCTCATAACATATAAATATAATAACCAAAAATCAATATAAGATGCTTAAAATAAGGACACAATCTAATAAGAGAAAATATACAATTCATCAATAAATTAAATGTCGAAACCATGTCTATAAAATAAAGACACAAATAATAGAATCAAGTACAAGTAGTAGTAACACTAGAAGGAGGATCATCTTTAGGAAGGAAAACCCTCAACCCAGAAGGCTCCCCCACTAAAGGATCTGGGACAAGCCACCCATCCAAAGTTTGAGAGTTGTCTTGCATTAGCTAAGGGGTGTCATGATTTCTTAGCATAGTGGTGAAGAGCCAACAATAGTAACGTCGCCTTGCACCAAAGAGGGCCAGTATAAAAAAATAACAACACAAGTGGCAAGTAGATGGTGGAGGTCCTAAATATAGAAGATTTGGCGAAACCCGACTCCTGGTGCAAGGGACACTCATCCAATGATTTAAAAGCTCATACAAATGTGAAACTTGAGAACAACCTTCTCAACCTGTGTTTAGATTTGTAACTGTTGGTGTCGAATCACAGCACCCTTGGGACTCAATTGTCCGCACTAAGATGGCATGGTAGAAAGAAACCATGAATAATTGACAAAAAATAACAACACAAGTGGCTTTGTCGTCGTTGAGTAGTAGATGGTGGAGGTCCTCCACAGATATGCATTAATTTGCTCCAGGGGGTGATACAACACTGCAAAATGCCAAGAGGCAAGGTTGCATTACAAATTCAAATGGGAAGGTCCTTTGCTCCACAAATCCACCTGCCAGGGAGAAGAAGGGAGGAGGCACAAAACAAAAATGTCCAACCGTTTCTTAGAGCCTCTCCCGGCCATTTATATGAGAAAAATGAGGGAGAAGAGAAATTCGGAATTTCCTCCAACCACCTCCACATCCGCACCTAACTCATCTCATTATGGTGGACTGTATTTCGAATCGGGTTTGGAAGAAGCCCCGGCATGTGTTTGATGTCTGTGTTTTCCCGACTCCAACTTTCGCCAGATTTCCGAAACTTGCATGTGCATCGGGTTCAGAGGGTTGCTCGACATGTTCTTGCCCCGTGCTTCCCCAACGTGCATCCCCGACGCTGAGACCCGATTGCATTCGCGTCGGGATTTGGAGACCCTGCGACATGTTCCTTGGCGTCGGGTTTTGAAGGCCACCCGACATGTTTTCCTGACCTGCTCACCCGACTTGTAAACCCGATTCCTTTCGCGTTTGCCCTGTGTCGGGTTTTGCGGCCCTTCCGGCATATCCTTTGTTGTCCTGTCTTTTCCGCCTTGTCTTCCTGACTCCTCCGCCCGACTGGCCTTTGCGATTTGCCCTGTATTCAGCCGGAGAGAAAAAATATACAACAGTAACCAAACAACCAAAATAACAATTATATTATTATTTGTAGGAAACTCCTGAAAAATAACCTCATTACTAAAAATAACATTTATGGGTTTCCATAATTAAAACAAAATTATTACCCTAAAATTTTCCAAAGGAAAACTATATACATCGAGAGAGGGAGTGGTCTCAAAATAAAAACTATTTCCCACATGAAATGTTCAAGTTGGAAAAGCTTTAAGAAGTTAAAATATTTTAAATACATATATAAAAAATTCAAGATGGATTTGGTACCTATTTTATTGATTAAAAATCTTTTCCCAAAAAACATACTCCAAATTTTATTATATGCCAAAAAGATATAATGATTTTTGGAATGTCTTCTCTAAATTTTAAAAAATTACGATGAAATAAACATCAAATCTAAATTCCACATTAATTATGCACATCTCCGCATAATAAGAAATTGATGTCTAAATTAAATATTATTGTGGTGATAAGAAACATGCGTCTTATTTAAGAGTGTGTGCAACAATAATGGTAAACTACATTCTATGGTAAGGAGCATTTGTTGCATAGACTTATATGTACATGGACAAGGTTGACCTTAAGCAAAGGTTGAGCTTAAACTTCTGTATAGACGAATTCAAGGTTAAGCCTTGCTATATGCACATGGGCAATGCAAATTTCAAACCTTTTCATCTCCATACAAATTGACAATGTTGAGTTTTAAAGGAGCTCTTGTTGTAAACATTCATGTTCACAAATAATATTACATTAACCAAAAATATGTGTAGTGTGTTGGGTAGCTTTTGTTTATAAGGAAACTAAACTACTAAAAACATCAATCATAGCCTAGCAAATATATATTAGAGTAAAAGATAGAAGAATGTGATAATAGCCAGTGTTTCATCCATAGGTAGTGCTCAATACAAATTGTATGGTATATGGAGTACCTAGCGCTCATCACTCTCTTTCTGAAGTACATCGTTATATTTATATGACAAGAAAATCCAATGGGTAGCCTATTACTACAACCATACAATAACCCATCAACTACTAAAATATGTAATTGCAATGATAACCAAGACAATACTAATATGAAGATCTATTTCATTCACCCATTTCAACAAATTGGATTACCTTCCAATTCAGTTCATAGACATCATGATAACACTTAGAGTGAAAAGAAAATATGGAGTTGTTGATGTAGAGACTGTTATTGTTTGGTGTTCTTGGAGTTGGTGGATGTGTTGAACTTGTTCCATCAACTACTAAATTATGTAATTGTAATGATAACCACTTGGTCCAATACTAATATGAGGATCTATTCTATTCACCCACTTCAACAAATTGGATTACCTTCTAATGCAATTCATAGACATCATGTGATAACATTTAGAGTGAAAAGAAAATATGGAGTTGTTGATGTAGAGAATGTTATTGTTTTGTGTTCTTAGAGTTGGTGGATGTGTTGAACTTGTTCCATGATGTACAAACTCTTCAAGAACATTTTTTCTTTATCATTTGGCCACAAAATGTTTGAGGTTTTGATACTTAATGGTGGCATCTCGTATAGGGTAGCAAGATATACAATGCAACGGCCAACAAGACATACATGGTAGGTTATACAAGGAAGGTTGCATGGTGCAACAAGTCATAGAGTGCAACATATTGTATAGGACACGGTATCATATAATATGCAACAAGGAATATAATGTTACATTTTGGAGCTTCACTTTGTGGTGTCATGTTTTGAATCTTTGCTTCATTCTCTTGGTATAATGTTGTTATGTTTCAAAGCCTTAATTTTATCCCCTTGATCATAGGGTGTAATGTTGTTAAGCTTCGCCCCTCCCTTAGTCATGTGACCTTAAATTTCAAAAGCTTTGCTTCACTCCCTTTTTCATGCATCCTTATGTTTGGAAGTTTGGTTCACACCCTTTCTCATATGGCCTTATGTTTTGAAGTTTGGATTCATACCCTTATGCATAGGGCCTTATGTTTTAAAGTTTGGTTTCACACCCTTGGTCATATGACTTAATGTTTTGAAAATTTGGTTTCACACCCTTGATCATATGACCTTATGTTGTGAAGTTTAGTTTCATACCCTTCTATACACACAAAATCACGCACTTTGGGTAATTATCTAGTCTTGATTACATACTACTATTCATATGATTCCTAATTAAGAATGGTGATAATTAACCTATGTCTTTGGCCTCCTTTCTTTCATTTCTGTCACTTTTCTTTGTCTTACATGTCTACTTGCTCAGTCTATCTTTTCATACTTCGACATTTGTCATCCTGGACACCAGTGCCAGGCGCCCTCGTCCAATCTAGGTGCCCATGTCTCCTTTGTACTTCACTCACACGTTTTTGGTCCTTTTCAGTCGTTTGAGAATCTTATCTTTTTGGTATTTGGCATTTTCGGGGTTAATTATATAAAGTTATGTGATCATAATAAAGGACCAAGCACTAAGCATTTATTATCTTCACCTAAGGTTGCATCCATCAAGGCATCTAAGAGCTCCATTACATCCATATAGCTCCATCACAAGGGACACAAGGGCTGGTCTTCTGCATACACTTCATAGGAGGGAATTTCATTCTATTCCATGCACACATTTACTACATTTCTTTACATTTAGCTACTTGCTCACTATCTAAGTGCAACTAGCACATGAGCAACCTAGGGCACAATTCTGCACACACGCACATAGAACTACATTGGGTCTGAGATGTAGTGCAACACTCAGTTGTAAGTCCACCATTGTGGTGGCTGAGGATAGTTTGAACCCTCATTCTACATCTTTATTTTTTAGGATTTGATGTCTATTTGAGGGTTTTGCATGTCTATACTTCCTTGTAGGTTTATTACGATCTCGACGATTAATGTGTGAATTCATAGCGATAAAAGGCGAGCATCAACGAACATCTTGTGACCCTGAGAATTTAGATTTCTTATCATTTCCGCATATCCATGCACCCAGAATCTGTACCCAGGCATCCTTATCCCTCTCCAAGCACCCTTATCTAGCCTATTCCTCCATTTTTAGATTTTCGTGTGCTCTAGTGCAATGGTCAGTGCTTCAGATTTCTTCAGTTTCTAGTCCTATACACCTTCAGCAACACTGTGAATCAGCTAAGGCATCTTACCCTTCTTTTCACATTAGGGTTTTAATATAAATTTCTTATTTTTCTTTTGTATATTTCTGTATTTCATTATTACATTTATTTACTACTACTATAACATCAGATTAGGCTTAGATTTTACATTTTAGCTTAATCATTTTTGGTGAACCCGATCGATTCAACACATTATTTTTGAGTATGTCTTCACCGTATCAAGTTATGACGCAATCATCTTATCCCTCTTTTGCTCCCACTAGGGTTTCTAGTATAGTTACTACTCTTGCTAATTTCATGCAAGTTTGTACTCAACATCCCCCTCACTTTTTTACGCCTATGACTGATTCTTCTATCAATGTAATAACCACTCGACTTACCTGCCCTCCTACAGTTAAGCATGTTTCTATTCCACCACCTATTACTTCTAAGACTCTTCCAACTATTGTTGCTTATAAAGGCTATGATATCATTGAACAACTTAAGAATACGCCAGCCAAAATCTCTCTCTATGACTTATTGTGTAATACGCTAGAATATCGTCAAACATTAGAGACTTGCCTACGTGTTATCCATATAGAAATTGATAATTCTGCAGTAGCTTTCACGCACCTCATTCAGTCTCTCAAAAATCTGCCACATGCTATATCATTCACTAATGAGGATGTATCACCATTTGCTCATAGAAATCCATGTGTGCAATTGTCTATCACCATTGTCCTCAACACTACTTGCATTAAACATGTTATTATTGATAATGGGTCAGCATTCAATCTATGTGTTCATTCCCTTCTAAAATAAATGGGGATTAACAATAATCTAATTTCCAAGAACTTCACTCTCATTCAGGGATATGATTCAACTATTTGCACATGCCTAGGAACTATTTCATTACATATTCAAGTTGGGCCTAAGACTAACCTTACCGACTTCTTCGTTATAGATGTTTCATTTTAGTTCAACCTATTACTAGGTAGACCTTAGATTCATGCAATGCAAGCAATCCCATCTACAGTACACCAATGCATCAAATTCTTGCATGATGGCTATGAACATACTATTGTTGTAGATCATGAACCCTTCAAATTCTGTTGCATAAACCCCATCACTGCCATGCCTATTCCTCCTACACAATGTATTCCATATAGTAGTATCGATACATATGACATTGGTTAGTCTAGCGCTTCACGCTCTTCTTCTACCACTTCAGACACTCTAGTTATTTTTACTCATACTAATGTTATCATTTCAACCACAGTACATGCTCTTATACAAACTATTAATATGCTCGTTGAGACTCCTCTTACATATAGTGCACAGCCCACCAATGTACTCGATACATCGATACAACATGACAATGCAGACATCGACGATTCTGACAACTCTAATGACAAATTTGATCATGTAGACCTTACTGATGAAGCATTAGTCAAACTCAATTTTACTCCTATGATGTTGATGACTCTTATTTCAATGAAACTTTTGTGGCCGATGGCCCTGGTGAATACAAATTTAAGACCCTTCCCTCTACTAATGTTATGGTACTTTACCAGGGATATGTCCATACTTTAGACATTGTTTCACCCTCTTCTGAGCACTCTACATCTACACCACCTCCTTTCACATACATGTTCTTCATAAACAAGTCATATTGGCATCATATTCCGGTGGACTGTACTTTCTCTGATACTATTTGCACATATGATGGCTTAGCTAAGCTTGGATTGACACTTAATGATATCTCACCACCACCTCATTCACCTCATCTTTATCATGGTTATTTCCACCTTACGGTTGCTTATGGTCTTCAAGTATTCCATTTAGTAGTCTTTGTTGCATGTACCCCTCACACTTCTCCACTGACACTCAGGAAATCTTGGCTTGACTACATTGGGGGGATGTTAGATTCCACTCACGCATCTATCACTTTCCCCATGCACTTCGGAAATATTACTATTAGGAGTGACTCATCTCCTAGTCATTCTCAAAATCTCACTTGTTGGTATGCTCTCAATTTTCCACCAGCACCTTTTACTGATGAAAAATATGCCATGATTGTGTACACCTTACATCGTAACAGCTCTTTGTACGATCCACCTCATAGTATTGCCTATCAAGTATCCAATACAACCCCAATTGGCTTCGATCCGAAAAATGAATATCTTTTAGACCATGGCACTTGATCACTCTCTTCCTTCACACATTTGGGGGGGGGGGGGGGGGGGGGGGCATCACGCTCATTCCCCCCTAACATCAATAAACGTCTTACTTGCTTCATCTCTAGACTTACACATATCACACGCACATATCAATATTACCATATGACGCACTCTTGTGCTATGGGTCACACTTGACTGTTGAGGGCATACTATACACATGAACCTCACACACTGCATAGTAGACACTACACGTTACACATCCTCACACATTCTACATACACATTATCTTTCTCTTACATCTACTATGCATCATTCACATTTTGTGCTTTATTCATCTATACATCATATAAAGTCTATACCCTACAATATTATACATTTTACATCACACATGCTTTACGCTTCTACACTTATATACTATACACATCTTACATTACACATTACACATTTTACATTACACATTACCTACCTTACACACTACATGACATTCTCTCATCACCACATCTACTGCACATATTGCATACTTTACTCATCTACTTTTACGCCTTGCACTCACTACCTAATGATGCACTTTAGTCTCTCGGTCCATACTCGACTGTTAAGGGTTTACCAATCAAATGGACCTCACTACACTCACACATTTTCTTAACCAATCATTTTATCATATTATGCGACATTTTTAGTGACCACCTTTTTCATATATTTCGTGATATACACTTTAGGATACATTGTCACACTTTTTTGGCATCTTCTTCACACGTTTAGTGATATACGCTTTAGGCTAAATCATCACACATTCTACCACCTCATCGATTTTACCTTGTTGCATTCAATTACAAACATTACATGACAACTTACAATCACCATCTTTCTTCTGCACACATTTTAGACCATTTCCCGATGACGTGCTCTCATTTATAGTTAATTCTTGACTATTGATGGGGTATAGACAAATGAACCTAATTGCATACATACACATCCATTCGGGGGGCACATTGCTCTTATCATTCAAACTGCATTCCATCCTACCTCATCCACAATATACTGCATATCTTGGTTACATTTAATCTTGCTTACTTATGCTTTTACATGTTCATCTTATTATAATGACTAAGTATTAGAGGAACATATGATAGTGGAATGAAATAAGAGGGCATGTGGATAGGTGTAGAAGGTTGACAGCTTTGTGCCCTGAGGATTCGTGCCCTGTAATACAAAGTTCGAGACTTAGCCATTTTGCATGGCATAGGCTAAGAATAGGAAAAGCAAGGAAAAGGTATGAATACTTCAAGGATAAGCGAGGGCTATTTTGAGGTCAAGTGGAAGATCAAGGGACATGCAGAGTTTGAGCTAATAATAGGATTAGATCAGGATTTAAATATAGAGATAATCTATTATTAGCGAAGCTTGCATGTTTCATAGTTATCATTGTAGTGATGCATAGCTATTTTTGAGCATGCAATCTATTTTGAGAGTGCATGGGCGGTGAAGGGAAATTCCCCACCCCTATATATATGTATTGATTTGTACTATTTAGGATCACGTTTTTGAGTTGTAACAGAGTTATGTTGCTTGCATGATTCGTGCACATGAATTTGTGATGGTGTTAATGATGTATATAGTTATTTTTTGTGATGAATTAATATGATGGATCTTTGCAGATGGATATTGGTTGTTGATGACTCTATTCATGGCCATTGTATGGTAAATACAGTATTAATTCTTATGTGATTAGTATGGTTTCCTCATTATTTGTATTTCCAAACTGAGCTCATGGATCTGGTTATTATGATGGAATATATACTTTGATTGTGGTTATTATGAACATGCATGCTAACACCTTGGAAAGACAGTAACAAAGAGGGACCTAGTAGCTTCGCACGCTTCACGTGAGCGTTCAGATCTATCTAGATGAAGTGTTAGTGCGCCTAGGCTTTTGAGTATAAAAATAAAGACTACATTTTGGTTCTGTTGTCAAGACCTCTTTTCAAATTGTTTACCACGATGTTGCATGATGATGGCATATCGATTGACTCTTGTGGCCATTGAAGATTGGGTAATCGATGGACAAGATCAGTTTACATGATTATATAGTAATGGACCTTATTTCAATGCGTGTGTGTGGGTTGAAGAACATATTTATCATGATCTTTATGAGATATTATTTTGTTTCTTTCCAATATATTTTTACGAGTGGTTATCAGCCTATGCATCAAAGAAAAGTTGGAGTTACATACCAAGGGTTTGGATGCATGAAGAGTATCAGGGTTTGTTTGATGTAGATGAACCTTGGACGTGTGTTGTAGATCATTGGTGGGCTGGTGTTGTGTGCAGTTATACTTTGGAGTACGTTGTGTCTACATATTCTTGTCTAGAAGTTGTTGAGTTTGAATTTTTACGCGAGCCCAGAGGATCTTACATCCACGTTATTCCTTTGGAAATTAAGATCTTGATGGTGGTGCTGAGTTTAGAGTGCCTACCTATGGCTAGCTAAACATACCACCATGTGAAAGGAAGGGAGAAGGTGTGGTGAAAGATGGAAGACCTTACAAAAGAAAGGTAGAGAGAAGAAAGGTGGCTTAAGTATAATGAAGCACGGGAGAGGGAATTAGCAAAGCAATGTGAAATTGAGGAGTCTGTGGAGTTACAAAGGATGATGTCTCATGAAGGATTTGAAGCTCACGTGGAAGATGTGGAGCTAGAGCATCAAGCTCTCCCCCACTTAGGAAAGTGCAGTAGAGAATCCCCTTCATCTTCTGATGAGAGAGTGTTAAAGGATGAAATATTGAGGACCGTAGGTGCGCATCTGATCCCACATGGTGACCTAGCCCTTGCACCTAGTGTTCCAGTTCTAGAAGTAATCATTGATCAACAAGCAGGTGTAGGTAATCTACTAGCTTCAAGTAGATATCATTTTCCTTTGAATACAAAAGTACATCAGACAACACATTCATCTATGGTAGCACATACATCATCTTTGTTATTTGGAGGCCTGATTGGAGGAATATTTTCTTGTGCATCATCAAGATAGAGTGTGGGCATGCAGAACATTGGGAACACATCTAGAAGTACTACAACTTTGCAAACTATGGGAGTTCATTTTAGTACTACTGTTGGGACACAAGGAAGTACATCCACTGGTCTGGTGCCCAATACTAGAGGATCAGGAGGGTCAGGATCAAGTGGATCAAGCGGTTCTGGTGGTGGAGGAAATATTGATCATGGTTTTGGTTCTGGATATGGAGGACAGGGCTCACATCCGCAACAACCCCCACATCAACCTCAACAATTTTATTATGAGATTTCCCTGCACTTACCAGAATATAGAGGTATTGAAGATGTTGCAGAGCATGTGCACAAGTGTCAGATGTTATTTTGCGCTAAGGGAATCACCGCTTCATATAGGAATATGATTCAGTTTGCTAATACTCTTCAAGAGTACATGCATAGCTGGTACAGAAAGTATGACCCGCATCAGACTACGGTGGATTATGATGCCTTGTGCTCTATGTTTCTACCTGAGTTCCATATTCAAGAGTTTGAACTGAAAAGTATCAACACCCTTAAGGACATTAAGCAGGGATTATCAGAAAACGTTCAGGAATATGACGTGTGTTTTAAAACTTTGTTGTCAAAGTTGTCTTATGACATACATCCTATTCAACATGCACAATGGTTTTTTGGTGGGTTGTTGACTCTGTTTAGAAGGGCATTATCTCATAAGACCTTTGTGGATCTATGTGATGCTTTGGAAGTAGCTCTGTGCATTGAGGTAGTTGGGAGTGTGGACACTAGGGTAATTCCATTTTTAGAGGCACAGAATGCAACTATGGCGAAATAGTTGGAGAATCTCTCTACTAATTCAGCTCATGAGACGCATAATTGGATATGGTGTATGGACTATGAGGTTGAAGGACATACCAAGGATAGTTTTCCTCATAATTTTGTGTTCACCATGTTGTTGGATTGTGATATTTTTCATTTGGACCATGATGTGAGTAGATGTCCCCTCTTACAACGTGTGATCCAGAAGAATGTGTCTATGTATTGTAAGATTTGTAAAACTCACACTCATGACACTATTGAATGCATGGTGATTGATCATATCCATGAAGCCATTGAAACTTGTGTGTGTCAGACTAGTGTAGCAGGTGGATCTAAGGAACAAGGAGAACAACATAATGAAGGGTGCAATAATGGGGATAACAAGAGTAGAGGCTTTCGTGGAGGATATAGAGGATGAGGTCATGGTGATGGAAGAGGAGGATTTCCTAGAGGAAATTTTTATACTTATGGATCTCTTGATCATTATCAGCTTGAATGCCCTCGGAATGTGGTTCCTCATGGTGTGGAAAACAACATAAATTTGAATAATGTCTAGAATTGTTTGAGAATATGAGAAAGAAACACAAGCAAGACAAGGGAGTAACTGTTATTAAGATACAACACATAGATGGATCAATGGATGCTGAAGGTTGGACTTAATTCTGAATTACAACCCATATTAGTTACTACACGTGTTGAGGTTATGCGCGCTTGTGAACTTTCGAAGTATAAACCGACTATAACAGAGAAAAAAGTGATTAATGCCAAAGTACCTTGATGTTGCACATCAGAAAGAGGTTTACCACGAGATTGTGGACATTATTAGAGATATGTAAGGAGAGAATCAGATTTTGAAGGAGCAGGCACGCGTGATGGAATGAGAAAATAATTTTGAACTCCCACAAAAGGACATGGATTATTTGAAGGAGGTTTGTTGAATGTTGTGCTAGGAGAACATAATCCCCTTGTTAGGAGAGTGGTTGAGAGAAAAAGTACCATGCTCTGGTAATGAGCACGAGAGGTAGATACTTCATGCAAATCTGCCTCCCCATAATCATGAGTATGATAAGGAGATTACATCTAATGCGGTCATAGATGGATGGCTTCTGAGTAATATTCTGATAGATACAAGTGTGGAAGTTAATGTACTCACGTTGGATGCTTGGAATCAGATGGGGAGACCACCCTTGCAGCCTTCTTCGAATATTTTATATATGGAAAATAGAACTAGAGCCATGACACTTGGAGTTTTAAAAGATGTGACTATTACAATTCAGGGAGCCAAGTTTACTAGGGACTTTGAAGTGTTGGAGCTAGCTAAAGCAGATAGTTTCCCAACATTACTTGGGTGCCCCTGGTGTTATGCAAATAATGTAGATTTACACTTCAACAAGGGGTACATTAGCTTTGAGAACAAGGAAGAGTGTGTCATTATACCTTTGACAGATGTAAAGTTTTTTCGTATGTTGAGCCTTTGAGTGAAGAAGACTTGAACATGATATATGCTCACACAATCAAATACCCTAAGGTAACTGAGCCATCTAAGGAAGGAGTGATACAATGGGATGATGTTCAGTCAGTTAGTGATACCACAAGTATTGCTTGTATTAACTAGGTGCATGAGATGTATGAAGTAGTTGGAAAAGAGGTTAAGAACATAGTTACTCACATGATCAGGTCGTGCATGGTTAGGTGCTTAAGTTATAACCAGGTACCTTGGTACACTGGTGAGGGAAACTCTGATGTATTTTTGCACACCATGGAAGCCCAGTGGAAGGATGAGGGTGAAAAAAGAAATATGTTGGTTTATGCTCTTGTGGGACAGTGCACAACACAATGGTGGGCCACACACAGAGACAACCTATTGGAATGGCGAGAGGTGAGAATCACCTTTTCTACTAGGTTTCTAAGGAGAAATGTACCTTCTCAGATATGTGAATTCCATGGGAAGTCCCTATTTTGCACCACATCTGGGAATGTGAGAGACTTTGGATGGAGGGGTAGGAGGCCTTACCACCATCACTCTGGGTACATAAGTTCTACGCCACCCTAGGTGGATGTGTGCACATGGTATGTCCATGCAGAATTGACAAGAGAAACAGTTAATTGGCAAGAGATGACCTTGGGTATGATTCATACTTTTGATTACTTTTCTACTAAACCTTTGATCAATGAAGCACTGTAGATTATGAAGTGCCTTACTTTGGGAGATAGTGCAAATGTTGAGGAAATTTTGTTAGATATGTTTGGAGAGATGGATTTAGAGGCACCTTGACCTTGAAGAGACTGAAGAAGAAGAAATGGTTCACACCTAGGAAACAAAGGAAAAGGGTAAACTGGTGTGCATGATAAATGATGATGATGATGAGGATAATAAGTTGGATGTTAACCATATTGAAGGTATGTGTGAGGTGATGGACACAATAGATGAAAAGGTGTGTGCGTATCATGAGCCTATGAAAACAAATAAGGTTAATATTGGAATAGATGTAGAACCTAAAGAGGCCATTATTGGTGATTACTAGTCGGAGCAGGAAGTGGCTAAGATTATTGAACTCCTGCATGAATTTCAAGACTTTTTTCTGAGGGGCTATCATGAATTGAAAGGAGTACACCCTTCTTTAGGTGAGATGCGAATCAAACTTAAAGAAGGTGCATGCTCAATTAGGAAGAGGCCTTACAGGATGAATCCTAATCTGCACATCAAGGTAAAGGAAGAAATTGATAAAATGCTCAAGTCTAGTATAATTGAGCCCATTGAGGAGTCATAATGGGTTAGTCCCATGGTCATCAGTATTAAGAAGGATGGGAGGATAAGGATATGTGTGGACTACAGAGAGTTGAATGTTGCATGTGTTATTGATCCTTTTCCCACCCCATTCATAGAGGATATCCTGGAAGGAGTTGTAGGGCATGAGATCTACACTTTTACTGATGGATTTTTAGGTTATCATCAAGTGCGCATAGCAAAATAAGATCAGGAAAAGACAACTTTCACCATTGAGTGGGAAATTTTTTCATATGCAGTAATTCACTTTGGGTTGAAAAATGTGTCAGCTGTGTTCTCGCGCATTGTTGTGTAGGTTTTTCAAGACTTCATTCATAAGTTCTTACAGGTATATCTAGATGATTGGACATTGTATAGTTTGGTTAAGGATCATTGTGAGAATTTAAGACTTATGTTTGAGAGGTGTAGGTAGTTGAGAATCTCTCTAAATATTAAGAAATGTAGCTTTGCAACACCTTTTGGCACTTTGCTAGGGCATATTATTTGTAAGGAAGGGTTGATGGTAGACCCAACCAAGGTCGATGTGATCTTGGGATTGGAAGAAACTAACAATCAAAGTGAAGTGCGCAGATTTCTTGGACATACAGGGTATTACAAGAAATTCATTAAGGGTTATGAAAAGATTTCTTCAACCCTAGAAGAACTACTGAAAGCTAAAGGAAAATTATATTGGGGTGAGGTACAACAACAAGCATTTGAAACACTAAAGGAAAGTTTGACCACCAAACCTATTTTGTGCTTTCCTTCATGGGACAACCCATTTCATGTTCATGTTGATGCTTCTGGGATGGAAATTGACCTAGTGTTGGCGTAACCAGGGGAAGGAATTGTAGACCACCCTATTTTTTTTTCAAGAAGGAAGTTGACACCAGATGAATAGAATTATACAACTACTGAGAGTGAATATTTTTCCATGATTTACGCATTGCACAAGTTTAGACAATACTTATTGGTGACACCGTTTATCTTCTTTAAATATCATATGGCACTTAAGTATTTGGTCAACAAGCTTGTTTTACAAGGGCACATATGCAGGTGGATACTACTATTTCAAGAGTTTCAATTTACAGTTATTATAAAACCAGGGAAAAGCAACTCAGGGCCTGACCATTTGTCAAGAATCAATTCTGGTGAGGATGTGCAGAGCATTGAAGACACCATGCACAATGCAAAGTTGGTCATATATAACTATGCGCCAGCAGATCTAGAGGGCATTGTCATATTCTTGCTCACTGGACAGGCGCCTAAGGGAATGAAGACCTTAGAGAAGAAACAACTTGCAATAAACATGGAACCTTACCAATTGATAGGTGGAGATTTATACAAGCTAGGTCGTGATGAATTTTTGTGTCGGTGTGTTTTGGAGCATGAGCGAGAAGCCATTATGGAATAAGCTCATGGTGGAATTGTAGGAGGTCATTATGTGGGTGATGCTAATATGCACAAGATTTTGATGGTTGGCCTCTAGTGGGAAACTTTATACAAGGAAACTAAAGAATATGTTAAGGTATGTGACCATTTTCAACGCCTTGGAAAGCCTTGATCTAGAGATAAGATTCCTTTGCGGCCTATTGCAAGTGTTAAACCTTTTTAGAAATGGGTTATTGAATTTTTAGGTCCTATTTCCCCACCAATGCATAGGACTGACACACATTATATTATAACTTGTAAAAACTATCTAACAAGGTGGGTGGAAGTAACACCTACAAAGGATTGCATGGCAACTACAACAACAAGGTTTTATGGGAAAACATTATCAGTAGGTATGGATGTCCATTGAGTCTAACAAGTGATAGGGGCACTCATTTTATTGAATGAGACTATCAAGAATTATTATTGGCAGAATTTATGGTGGCACAGTATAAGACTACATCCTATCACCCACAAGTCAATGGAACTATAGATGATTTCAAAAATATTATGGGACAAACATTGACAAAAATATGTGATGTTGGAAGAAAATATTGGGATGAAAAAGTATTTGTTGTACTTTGGGCATATAGGACTACCTACAAGAGGTTGAATAAGGCCACACCCTTTCATTTGGTGTTTTGCGTAGAGGTTGTATTACCTATGGAATTCATGTTGTCATCCCTACGTATTACGCGTGCAAGAGGATTAGATGATGAACAAGTTGTTGAGGAGCACATATAAAAACCGATGCAGTTAGATGAGCGGTGCGTTATTTTCTGATGGAGCCAAAAGACAGAAAAAATGAGACATAAAGCTTGGCACGATAGGAACATTCAGAATAAGAAGTTTAAATTTGGATAGATGGTTCAGCTTTATGACTCCAAGTTTGCACACCACCCAGGTATATTGAAAGTTCATTGATTGCGACCCTTCGTTATAACGAAGATACTTGATTCAGGCACTTGTCAAGTTAAGGCACTTGATGGCAATATGTTTCCTGGTTACTTCATTGGGAGTAGGCGGAAGCCCTACTATAAATAATTCTTCTTGGTGTTTGTAATAAGGAAGTATTTCCACTTAGAATAGATTTTCCTTTAAAGCATTTCCTTTAGTGTGTTTCCTTTCATCATTGTTATTTTCTATCAATTTAGTTGATTTTTTTGTTGTAATAAGTGTGCTTGTGCGCCAGGAGCTGATTACTATCTATTGGATTCATGTGCAGAGGACCACACATACTTTTAGTGTGGGGTGGATCAGAAAGAAGAAGTGATTAGTGCCTTGATACAAATTGGTGCACATGGGAAAACGATTATAGGTGATCAGAGTGAATATGATTTCAAAAAGAGTTTCAAATAAATTTTCTCATATTGTAGACCATGCGTATATGGATGGATGCATAGTGTAACGTGAGGTAGGTAACATCATGGGAAACTACTTGGTATGAGGCGTGGTGGATAGGTACTCTAATGCAGGGAAGCGAGTGAAAGGAGGTATATTATCAAGAAGTAGTGGGCGCGCCAGAAGGTTACAACTGGGGCTCGAAAGAATAAGGTGCGACTTGTGGAAGAGAAAAAGAGTGGAATTAATGTCACTTACGGTGGTAGTTGAGGAGAAATTAATGCGAACAATTTTTTAAGTTAGATAAAAGGAGCACATGTGACCCTATTCCTTACCTTGCATATTTTGAGTTCTCGAGCTGTGGAGTGCGAACGAAGGTGCGACGAAGTGTGAAGTGTGAAGATCAATTGACCGAGCACAAACCAGGTGATTTCCAGACATGACATTACCAAATCTTTGTGTGGAAAGGTGTTTGAGCTAGTTGGGTGTGTGTGGAAGGAAAGTTCATGAGGTTAGGGTTTCAAGGAGACATATTTACAGCTAGGGCACACTAGGGCACGAAGTATTTGAAGCAACAGAGGAGATTGAAGAGTGCAAGGGTAAGGTAGTAAAACATCTGCAGTTTTTAGAGAAGTTATTACTTAAGCAGAAAAATGACACCAAGGAGATTCATGGTTAAGGAACCCATGATAGAGGAGGCACCATAGGAGTGGTTCACAGAGATGTAATGCCCTAAGGAGATGATTGAAGGAATTGTTGTATATATTTACCCCCCCGGGTAAATATAGATAATACAAGGAAAATCGGGTTTCTAAGTCGGGAAAGCAGGTCGGGCGAGCAGGTCGGGTGAGCAAGTCAGGAGAACATGTCGGAGGACCTCTCAAACCCGACACAAAGGGAAATGAGAACATGTCGCAAGGGTTGGAAAACCCGACGCAAAGGCAAATCGGGTTTCGGGTTTCAGGAAACACGAAACATGAAACATGTAGATCGCAAAGGATGTCCTGATGCTCGAGGGTTCCGCAAACCCGACAACAAAGGAAATCGGGTCTTGGAGTCGGGAAAACACGGCGGGAAAGCATGGGGGGAAAACATGTTGCGCCACCTCCCAAACCCGATGCATATGCAAGTTACACCCCCGAACCCGAAAACAAAGGAAATTTGGTAATAGCAGCGGATGCGGGTTTCGGGAAAGCACGAACATCAAACACATGCCACGGTGTCCTCCAAGCCCGATGCGGATGCAGAAGAGAGTCCCGAACCTGAATAGAACGGGCCTGACGCGGGAAATATGACAGTTCGCCATTTTTTGGTCATTGAGGTTCTTACCTACCGCCATGATGAATGGAGTTAGGCGCAGTCTTGGAGGTGGTTGGGAAAATCTCGATTTTCTCACTTCTCCATCTCTTTCCCTTCTATAAATTGTAAAGGATGGGATTTTTCTCAAGGTTGGACATTTTGTTTTGTGCCTCCTCCCTTCTTCTCCCTGGCAGGTGGATTTGTGGAGCAAGGACCTTCCCATTTGAAATTGTAATGCAACCTTGCCTCTTGGCATTTTGCAGTGTTGTATCACCCCTTGGAGCGAATTAATGCATATCTGTGGATGTTTTCTCAACCCTCTACGTGTTTATTTGCATCCTTCCGATCTTCACTGTGAATCTGGCCATCTGTACATATCTTTTGCATTACATTTTATTGGTTTGTGTTTATTGGCAAGACATATGTTCTTCATTCCTCGGTGCATCACCTCCTTAGCTTAGGTTTATTTTTATGCATTTCTCTCTCCCTGTCTCCTTGGTAGTTAGATTAGGTTTTTGGGTAAACCTCTGCGTTTCATTGGTGCATCTGAACAGAGGAATAGGAGCCGGCCTTCATCCGGAGATCTTTTCTGATTTCGCAAGGTCCCACACTTGGGAAAAGCTCCATGTTGTGCAATCGCGCTGAGATTCTCAACCGATCGTGTTGCAGAGTCCCAGGGGTGCTACGTTTCGACACCAACAGTTTTGGCACGCCCGGTGGGAGCAAGAGGTCATTCCATGAAGATTTGAAGGAGTTTTCACGAAATTTCACTCGAAGAGATTTCAAGTTTTAAAATTTCAGATTTTGCTCCGTCCGGACCGAACTCCGAAATCATTTTTCAAGGGCTTAACTTGCTCGAAACGGGCCAAATTTTCACCGGTTGGTAGATCTGAGGGTAATCTTCAAAAGGGTATCTTTGGTTTTTTGAGATTTTGATTTTCAAAATTTCATGTTTTTTGGATTTCGGGTTTTCGGGGTCCGAGAACATCAAAGCAGACCCAGCAGTCATTTCGGGTTTTGGGAGATGCGTTGCATGGTCCTATTCCCGAAGTGGTCATTTCAGGTTTTCCGGGGTGTCGGACATGTTCCAAGTTCCGACACATGGCAGTTTCGGGTTTTGTGAGTTGCATTGCATGACCTGAGTTCCGCCTGTACCTTTTGGGGATCCGCAGCTGCACAACATGACATGAGTTCCGAATTGAAGACTACATCCTCCGGGTCCTTCAAATTTTTATTCCGATTTTCAATATTGCCAGGTTTGGTGTGTAACTTGGCAAAATCCAGCCTTTTAGAGGCATATTCAAAAGCACATCTGGCGACTCCATCTGATCAGCAACCCATTTCTCTGAGTTGCAGACCCGTTTCCATTCATTTCCATCCATCTTTCTTTCCATCTCTTTCATTCTTTTCCATTCCATGAAGTTGTGCAACCATGACTTCATTTCCATCATGGAATTCACATTTCCAACAACAGCAGTATATCACACCTCCAACACGTTTTACAAATCCTCCAGATCAGCATGCATACTCATATGAACAGTAGTGCCAAAGCCAGTTTGGCTATGGAGCTTTCCAAGAGCAAGAGTATGCATATAACGAGGACCATCAGATGCAAGATGCTGGTCTGCTTGGAGAAAATCCAAAAAATGGAGGAGGGGATGGTGCAATCCAGGGCTCAAGCACAAATGAAAGCTTTTGGAATCGGTTGTGGAGCACCCTGTCCATGGGTGGGACCTTTTCCAAGGCATTACAGCCCTCAGGAGAAACTTGACTTCATGATTGCAACGCTGCCTTTGCTTGCAAAGTGGATCGAAGGAATAGAGGTGTATGAGAGGAGTATTCAGCAACCTTGTCAATGGGTAAGCACACCATCTCATGCCTTTCTGTTTCCTCTTTCCCAATCTGTCCCATTTCAGCAGTGTCAAGTTTCAAACTCTCCATCTGCTGTCCCAAGTGTTGAATCCATTTCTCCACCCCTCTAGTCTTCCACCTCATCTCGATTCTTCTTTCCTTTTCCCTTCCAAACAGTCATCCCCTCCACAAGAGCTAATAGAAATACCCCCTCCTCCAAAGAAACAAGAGGTTTCACTGCCTCCACCACCACAAAAAATTGTAAAACCAGTTGAGTTACAACCCATTCCTCCTCTTGCATTCCCAATTCCATGTGGGGAAGAAGAAATTGCAAAAATCAGTCATCAAGGACAGCAAGAGGAAGAGCCCAGGAAAAGAAGAAATGATTAAGAGCTTAGTAAGTTTGGCTCTGCCAAATTTGGAATTGAGAAGATCCCTCTGCTGGTAAAGCCTACGGAAGAGGCTAAGGTAGAAACCATGGTGGCCAGGACTGATTTTGTTGCGGTAGAAGAAGAGCAAAACGAAGGAGCAAATCAGCAATCCACTTGCTCAGAATGTAGTTTCCATGTTGACACTCTATTTGAAGGGAATGCTGATCTAATTCAAGTTGCAAAATCAGCCATAGAGGAAGAAAACTCTGAAGGAGATCTTGCAGCCCCAACTTGTCCTCTAGGGCAGCAGACTGAAGAGTTTGACTTGACAAACTTCGTGCTAGAGGAAGAGTTATATCAAGAGCAAGATTTCCTTTGAGTAGTAGAGGAGGGAGAAGCTGCTCCAAAGGCAAAAGAAGAGGAGCACATCCTAGTTGTGGAGGAGAAAAGTGCAGATCCAAGGGCTTTGAGCACAAAGCAGGCTACAGGAGAACCTTCAGTTCTTCTTTCTACTTCACCTCTCCCAAGTTCTAGTACTGAAGAGGAGTTTGATCTCTCAAACTCAATATTGGAGAGTGAAGGAAACCATGGTGGTCAAGTTGTAGATCAAGAGGACACCATGGAGGAAGTTGAAAACGAGCAGCAGGACAGCAATGAGGTAGTTTACCTGTCAGATTTGGAGGACTGTTTTGATGGAGAAGAACCGGTTGAGTTTCTACCATTCTCTCTTCCATCGTCCCCATTCCAAACACTTGAGTCTACTGTCATGAAGGAGAGCATTCATTTGCAGCAGCCTGCATCTTATAGCAGCTCTTTGGAACCAAGATTGGAAGATTTAAATCTTCCATGTTCTTCATTGGAGGAAGAGAAAGGAAAGAGGAATTTCACCACTTCTTCCACACCATCCATTCAAGAAGGTCTACAAGAAGACTCCATTTTTGGAGTTGAAAATCAGAGCTATGGGCATATCAACGGATCAGACCTTGCCCAATCAGGTATTTGGCTTCATTGGAGCCAAAGGAGGAGTCACAACCAGTCATGCTTACTTCTAAGCATGAGGGTGAACTACAGAGTACCAAGGATCAGCTGCCATACCTCTCCAATCCAAATGCAGAGCAACTAAAAGAGGTATTGGATTTGTTTTCAGTTGATACCTTGATGATTTGGATAGAAGACCAGCTTCTTGTTGATTTTCCATCCATCCAAACAGCCATGATCAGTGCCAAATCAATTGCATGGCTGCCAATTTTGAAGAAAGGAAGTTATTTTGCACAACCAGTTGCAGGGTTTGTTTAGCTTGCCTTTGCTTCCAGTTAGAGTAGAGTAGGTAGGTTTGCTTTCAGCAGAAGAAGTGCTTGTGCACACTCTGCATGTTCCATTTGGGAGCATGTATGATTTTCAGTTTTGTACATAGTTTTTGGTGTTGCTGGTTTTGCTCTGGCACAGTTCATTTCGGTGGCATTTTGGTGAAAGATCAACTCCCAGTTCAATGGGTTTCAAGTGGCTCAGGAGGAGGTTTTCAAAGTTTAGATCGGTTTTCAGGCTTGCTTATGACTCCATGCCCAATGGATCGCTAAAAGGCCATTGATCTTCTACCTAGCAGGCAGGTAACCCCGTGAGTCGCCAAATTGTTGTATATATTTCCCCCCCCCAGGTAAATATAGAAACCCAAGGAAAATCAGGTCTCAGCGTCGGGAAAGCAGGTCAAGGTGGAAAAACGAACAGCAAATGGTGTATTCGGGTCGAAAACCTGCAAGTCAGGAGAACATGTCGGAGGACCTCTCAAACCCGACTCAAAGGGAAATGAGGACATGTCGCAAGGGTTGGAAAACCCGATGCAAAGGCAAATCGGGTTTCGGGTTTCGGGAAACACGAAACATGAATTGCATGTCCCGATGCTTGAGGGTTCCGCAAACCCGACAATCCATGCTCGAGGGTTCCGCAAACCCGACAACAAAGGAAATCGAGTCTTGGAGTCGGGAAAACACGGCGGGAAAGCATGGGGGGAAAACATGTTGCGCCACCTCCCAAACCCGATGCATATGCAAGTTACACCCCCGAACCCGAAAACAAAGGAAATTTGGTAATAGCGGTGGATGCAGGTTTTGGGAAAGCACGAACATCAAACACATGCCACGGTGTCCTCCAAGCCCGATGCGGATGCAGAGGAGAGTCCCGAACCCGACTGAGAAATATTCAGGCCTGACGCGGGAAATATGACAGTTCTTTAATTGCCATTTTTTGGTCGTTGAGGTTCTTACCTACCGCCATGATGAATGGAGTTAGGCGCAGTTTTGGAGGTGGTTGGGAAATCTTGATTTTCTCACTTCTCCATCTCTTTCCTTTATATAAAATGTAAGGAGGGGATGTTTTTTAAGAGTTGGAAATTTTTTGTTTGTGCATCCTCCCTTCTTCTCCCTGGCAGGTGGATTTGTGGAGCAAAGGACCTTCCCATTTGAAATTGTAATGCAACCTTGCCTCTTGGCATTTTGCAGTGTTGTATCCCCTCTTGGAGTGAATTAATGCATATCTGTGGATGTTTTCTCAACCCTCTACGTGTTTATTTATGTCCTTCCGATCTTCACTGTGAATCTGGCCATCTGTGCATATCTTTTGCATTACATTTTATTGGTTTGTGTTTATTGGCAAGACATATGTTCTTCATTCCTCGGTGCATCACCTCCTTAGCTTAGGTTTATTTTTATGCATTTCTCTCTCCCTGTCTCCTTGGTAGTTAGATTAGGTTTTTGGGGTAAACCTCTGCATTTTATTGGTGCATCTGAACAGAGGAATAGGAGCCGGCCTTCATCCGGAGAGCTTTTCCGATTTCGCGAGGTCCCACACTTGGGAAAAGCTCCATGTTGTGCAATCGCACTAAGATTCTCAACCGATTGTGTTGCAGAGTCCCAGGGGTGCTGCGTTTCGACACCAATAGGAATGTCATGGACATCCTAGTTGAAAAAATTCAATATAAGTGACATTAACCACCGCACTGATAAAATAGTGGAGGACATAAAAGACAATACCATCTTGAAGACAAATAGGACTACATATGGGCAAAGAGTAATGGATAATTTGATCTACAAACTGTTGGAGAGTTTTGGGGTGATGTAATTATATAATTTGTCATTCTTTTACAAGCCATAGTGACTATACCAGTGGCTTATGTCCCACATACATGAGGATTACTTCTACTTTGTGGATATAAGGATGATAATTATAGCAAAATTGATTGGAAAGGTTATAGTATTACGTGACTTTGGTGTGGAAATTACATGATACCTTTCTGATGATGATGGAGTAAAGGCAACAGCCCTCGTGTTTAAATATCACAAGGGAGTTCGAGCCTTTATTGTCACAAACATAGAAGACCAATCTACAAGGGTAGCTTCCTGACTAGTTAACTACAAGTTGGGTGCCTCAGAGAGGTGGAAGGAGGTGAACAAACATTGGTTTTACATAGCACATAAAATGGTGAATAAAACTTCCTAAAACATTGTGGGCTATGTTATAGAAAAAATAGTGGAAGAGCCACACATCCAGGATGATAAATTTGAGAAGATAACTTGGGGCGCCATCTTAATTTTGATTGTGTTCAATGAAATTGGTGTATGTGATGGGCCAAATGAGAATATGTGGGTGTACCCTTTGGAGAATAAGTCTTCGGTGAAGAAGTTCGCAAGGTTCACATGCCAAGGAATTATTTCAATCACTTATAAGTAGCACACAGAAAAATGGTACGTGAGGATGCATAGTGCATTTGAAGGAGAGTGGTGTAACCCGTGGGATTTTCCCGTTCTATTAGAGGGACAAACAGAGTTTGTAGTGTATCAATACTTTTGTTTGGGTTGTTTTTACATGAGGACCAGTGATAAAATCCCTTGGTGTAAGTTTACCTTCACCTTTATTACTCGTTACTTTAAAGATTCAATGAATCAGCTACATAACGCGCAGAATTTGTAGTTTAATGTTGATAAGGTAGACACAAACATCCACATTCTGCACAAAATGTATGTCTCCCCTAACAAGGAGGCATATGTGAAGATAATGGATTCTGATAACATTGATATCACTCCAAAGGTCTTGTTAGTGGGGTAGATAGAGCCTGCGCACATGTATGTGTATTTGAGGACGAGGTTCAAAGATGGGAAGTACATTACTGGTGAGGATGTATCACTTCTAGGTCCTCTGAAGGACAAACAAACTATGGGGAAAAAAAGAAAGCTTGAGGATACACCCCCAAGGTAGGAAAAGTAGGACATAGAGAATTCCCTCGAATAAGAAGAGGAAGGAAAAGAAGACAATATTGCACTTGATCATGGAAGGAGAACACTTCGCAGGAGGCACAAGAATGCAGATGAGGGCATTGGGACTTCACAACCTATGAGGTGGTCACCCCGTGTGATGCATGTGAAGAAGAGTGAGAGGGATAAAACAAAGTATTTTCCTCTAAAAGATAGTGATGAGGAGAATTCATCAGATGGGGTCGACCACAATGATGTTTCCACACCTATTCTTGAAGTTCAAGAAGATGAAGGGATCAGTGGTGAGTAACTACAGTTTGATATAGAAGTCCCCAATGTGAGTGTACATGAGCATGAAGAAGAAATCTACGTTGGAGGGGATATAGAGAAAGAAGATAGTGTTGAACAGCTGACCGGTGGACCAGAGGGTGGAATTGGAGAGGAGAATAAAGAAGGCGCTTGAACACAAGAAAACATAGGTGAGCATGTCAGTAAATACAAGGAAGAAGAGATGGTGTAGACACCATACCTTGGGTACATCAATGATCCAACGAAGATTATACATGTCAGGTTCCAGAGAACTCTTGCCCCAAAACAACTATATGAATGGGATTTAATGGACCCTGAGATGACAAACGCAGATACAAGAAAATAATTGTCATGGAGTATGCATACTCACATGGATGAGCCTGAGTTTTATGTGTGCAAGGATTCATGTGCCACACGAAGAATGAAGAAGGCTTCACACTCCATACATATCACAATCAAGCCCACTAAGTTCTCTGATGAGTAGGCTCACAATGCATTGATGAAGATAGTTGTAGAGGTCACTCACCAGAATGTTGATAAAGTAGCTACTTTGAGGACTGTGCTGGAGGATAAGAAGGAAAAGGAGGAATAAATATAGTGCTTAGCAAAGGAAAAATAGAAAAAAAGGAAAAGGCATGTGTTGTTTTATACATGGCATAGGAGATTGGAGAAGAAATTTTGTGGGCACAACCACAATATGAAGAAAATGTATCTGGGGAATTTCCCTCCATGCTTCAGTACTTACGTACTTTAGTTCATTTGATATTAGATGAAAATACAGTGCATGTTCCGAGTGAGGAAGAACTAGCTACAAAGAAATAGAAAGATGTTGCAACATGGTTAGAAAGAGACAAGAAGCAGGTTGTGCACCGGATATTTGAGTATGATGCCATACTTGAAACTTTTAAGGATAAATTAAAACTAGTGAATTTGGTGTTGAAGATGTGCAAAGAACCTGGGTAGATTATCAAAACAAGGACATTATAAGAAGTGAATGAAGTCCTTGTGGTAAAGAACAATGATACTTTGGGACAAGAGGAGAGGTTGGTGTTACTTTCACCGAAGCGTGACGCATTTAAAGTATCCATGGACCCTCATGATGAAAAGATAAAAGGGTTGGGGAAGTTGATAGCACGGTGTATGGATGTAATGGATGACATGGTCTCAGGGTTGGAATATGTAGTACGGGAATTAAAGCATAAGGGAGAGGATATGACTCATGAAGAAATGGATACAATGCTTGGAGATGTTCTCGTAAGAGAAAAGAAGGGGCTCAACGACTTTAGTGAATTGGAAGCTGACATCAAAAATGAGTACCCTGAGCTCTTATTACCTAATGAAGAATAAGTGACCTAGTAATTTAAATATTCTTTAAGTTATAAAATTCTTTTATTCTTTAAATCCATACTTCATTCTTTATTCTTTGGAGATTGTTGGTGAGAAAATTTGTCGATATGGAAAATTAGGTGTCTCCACCAATGTTCACTGGGCTACGCCCCTCTGCATTGAATGCGGTGCAACTCCCATTATTGAATTCCACTTATCCTAATCCTATCTAAATGTTGTGGGAGGCCAAATTGATTGGGGATCACACTGGGACACTCCACTGAACCTGTGGAAAAGTGCCTGTATGGGGTACAAGGGAGGGAAATCACAACAATGAGGGGGAAGGAGACAAATCAGGAAAGGAAGATTACTACCACAAGTAGATTACAAAGCTCACACCCAGTAATTGGAATAGTTTCACATTCAATATAGAAGAAATAAATGGTGAATCTAGTGGGATCAATGAATTAAAATAAAAAATTCTTTAGGTTCATCTACTGAAGATACAAAGCTCTTGCATCACTATGCTTACAAACTGCATAAATGAGAGAAGTGGAAGAAATATAAGATGCTTATAATAATCATGTTTATTTCTTTAATGATGAGAGGAATCCATGCATACAAAGTTGCACACAATCATACATCTTGGAAAGGAGAAACTCTATTCCTTGATTGACAATTCCACATGTTGTACAAAGCAAGGGAAAAGAAGAAAGCATGTAGCAGAAATGTAGCTTTATTTCATGTATATGAATAACACAAAGTCCAACGACATATCAAAATCCACTATTGCTACAGAGTCATAGTTCTTCAAAATCTGGAATATATTTTGGAATGGAGAGGCCATCCCAATTTATAGCAATCTGAATTTTCCTTTTACCTCCATCATATGACTCTTTGTTTCCATATTCCACTTGTGACCTTTTGTTTTCCATGAATTAAGTATTTCTCTTATAATTTTGAGAAAATAATTTTACAAATTTAAAATAGATCACTTAAGTGAATAGGACAAAATACAATGATGAAGCCCGACAAAGAATTAGAAAGGAGAGAGAAGAAAGAGGGACAAAGAGAGAAGGAAAGAAAAACTACTACATCTGATGAAGACATCCCACTATGATGAACTCTACTGAATCATGCCTCATGAAGGTAGATCTCTGGAATGAATTTAAACCTTTATTTGCGGGGCCTAAATTTGTCTTGTTCTTTCTAGTTCAGCAACACGTTCCTCTTCAAGATCCAAAACTCTTGTGGTTATGATGTACATGGAAAATCTTTTTCTTTCATGCCAAATAACCTCTCTTAAGTCTGAAGCAATATCCTATTGAATGTGGAATAATGATTCTAGTCTTTCAACTAGAGGATTGCCCGAAATGGCCATAGTTTTTCCCTCTTGCGTCGTATGGTGTTCAAGCTTGCTCCCAAGCACAAATTGGATGTCTCAAGACCTCTTGCAAAGGATGAATGAAATAGTTTGAGATATGAAATCACCTTTAAAACATGAGAGTGTGGAAAAAATAAATTATATGAGTTGTTGTGGATGTGACAACAAGTTTCTGCAACTGGAGCTGATAACAAGTTGCCCGAAATAGTTTCTGCACAGTTTGAAGGCAACTGAAGGAAAATCGCTCCAAGGAAGAATTTTTTGAATGGTTGCTGTGAAAAATCCAAGCCATATCAAATTTTTTTGTTTTTTTCTTCCCCAAGGTGTTTGGATAAGGAATTTTTTATCAAAATATTGTAAGGATCGGATGCACAATTTGAAAGATATGAGCAAATTGTGATTTTCATGTCCTAGGAGTTTCTGACAGCTCTTGATCATGGAGTTTTCTTGAAATCCTTCATTATTCATGTTTCAGAAGTGTGGAGTGATGGAAAAATGATTTTAGAGGTGATGGAAATGTTTTGGAAGTAGCAGAAATCGAGGAGAGGAAGAGATCCCGACAGTTGCAGAAATTTTTTGCTTGCGTGTAGGAAGAATGGAAACAACAAGTGATAACACGACAGTTAGAAAAAATTACATATTTTGATGCATTCGAGATAAGCACACTTTTGTGCACCAATTGCACCAAAAATTTTGTGCACTTGGTACAAAAAAAAATTCCCCATCCCTATTGGTCCACTTGGCGACCCGCGATTTGATGATGGGTTTAGTGGGGGGGCTTAGAAAAAACACCTTTTGCAGCTTCTGGAGGCACATGGGTGACCAAGAGATTAAATGGGAGGGCTAGGGATTTCTTTGCACCAGCTGCACCAAAATTTTGGTGCACTTTGTGTAAAAAATTGTGCCCTATTTTGATTGGGCCACTTGGCAGCACATGATTGCAAGGAGTGGGGGTTGGGAAATGAGGCCTTGGGGGCTTAACTTGAGAGAAAGGGATAAAAAATGGTCATCTGAAGGTACGGGGGCTCAAATAGGGGAGGGGTGCATTTTATTGCACCTATTTCATAAAAATATTGGTGCAATTGATGCAAAAAAATGCATTGCATTCTTATTGCTTGGTTTTCCAGCCTAGAAATTGGTTAACTGTTTGAACTTGTGCCTTGGATAGTGACTTGTCGGGACCATAACTTGAGTTTCAAGTGGATTTTTTTGATTAAATTTTATATGATATTGACTTAAAATGTCCTTCTTAATCCAATAGTGGGACTCAAAGAACTTGATTCCACCATTTACTCACTAAAATTTAGGATTTTTGTTATGGCTCCAAGGTTATGCAAGAGAAAACTGGATGGGGGCTTAGTGCACCAAGGTGTTGTGAAGAAACTGATTCCACCATATTTTATAGCTCTAAAGTAAATTTCCTAAGATATTTAGTTTGAATCTTAACTCCTTCCAGAGCTCCCGGAATTTCTTCCCAAAGTTTAGTAGCTTTTTTGGCCATGTGCACTATTTAGGCCTCCAAGACCCACTTTTGTTGAACTTTCTCCAAAACTTGTGAATCTCCCCAAAACCTTCCAAAATTGATTTAACAATGTTATTTACTCCCTTATATACCTCTATGATGAATTTAGGCCTTTCTTTCCATTCTAGGTGGAGTGCACTAGCTCTAAGAATATTAGAAACAATCTTCCCCAAGCTTGTCAAAAGGCTTGCCTTGATGGATATTGCTTGGGAAGCACTTGCAAAGACTGGGTACCCCTAGATCACCTATGGGAACACTAAATTGGGGATTAGGGTGATATGAAGGAGGGTTCAGAATGACATTTGAGAAAAAATTTCAGGTAGGGTATGGTTGTCATGCTCGAAAATTACGAATTTTCTTCTTGCACATTGTTGTCATGCAAATGTGCAACAGGGAAATTGACAATTTCCGAACACGACAACTATACCCCGATGTCAAAATTTTCATGTTTTATCATTCCCAGGAACCCCAAGCCAAATCTATTACTCTGTTTCCCCCCTATTTGATGTCAAATTGGTCCCCTAGGTGATTCAAGAAAGTTGACTCATTCCCCCTAGGTGATTTTAGGGAGTTCTAAAAAACCACTATCTCATGGCAGCATAGGGAAGGGCTATCGTTGGCCTTCCCAGGATCGGATCACCCCCTCTGGAGTGGAACAGAAGAGAAAAATAAACATGGAGACAAATGAAATACCTTGGAACATCACGGAAATGATTTTGGAAGGTCTGGGGAAGTTCTGCAAGACTTGGAGCGGTCTGAGTAAAAATCAAGGTTCACAAGCCTAGGCAGTACACAGGCCTAAAACAGCTGCTGAGCTTCAGAAGAAGATTTTGGGAGCTCCGGATGGATTTAGAAGTAAAAAAAAAAATCATCAGAAAGAGGATTCTAATACCTACATGATGGTAAAATAATATTTTTCACAACACCTTAGCGGATATGATTGACAAGCAGTTTTTCTCAGGCACAAGTGGAGTACCAGATCAAAAATATGATTTTTTTAGGAATCATATGGCCAAATATAGACATTAAACCCCCATAATTGGATTCAAAATTCCATTTCTAATCATTATCATATATAATTTCACCAAGAAATTCCACCGGGAGCTCAAGTTATCTTCGTTCTAAGTTACCCTCTCACATGCAGTTCAGGACTTAGTCATTTTTTCAAGAGGACACGTGTCAGCACCAGGATCCTGGCAGGATTTCATGTCCCCGAAGTCCCTAAGGTTAGGTACATCATCCCTTGGAAAATGTACACAGCCCCCATGTGACCTCTAGGGCCCTTATATGACCTCCAAACTTGACATATCAGTCCCCAGGTGCTTATTTGGAGCAAGCCTTCCCTGCCATTGAATCGAACGCCACATGTCAGCTCTAAAACCACCATGGAATTTTTATGTCCCTTGTGCACCTGAGGTGGGGGACATCAAACCTTGGAAAATGCACCCAGCCCCCATAGGGAGTCTTCTGGACACGAGCTAAAAACTTGCACACAAGCTCCAAATGAAAAACCTATCACAATGGAGTTGTTTTCGTTGCAAATGGAGACAAAAACCAGACCTCCAAATTTCGAGCTCCATTAATGGCCACCATGAAAAATCTATGCCCAAAGCCACTACGAGGTCAAAATTTCAAAATTTATTTCCAGGTATTCTAGTGGGAAAAACTATGTGAAATTCGGAGGGTGTGATCGTAACAACAAGAAGAGTCCAAAAAAGTATGTTCTGTCACAAATCAAGCACTGGAAACACACTTTCTAAAAATAGTAAGATTTCCTATACATGCTTGCTATTTTTGGCAAGTCTTCATTAAAAGCAGCTATGGAAAGAGCAGTGTGCACTTTAAGATCTCCAAAAGGCTAGAATGATTATCTGGAGCAGAAAATAGTGGAAATGACCATTTACTAAAAATAGTAAGTCACATTCAAAGGGCAGTTTTGGCACAATGGGACATTCAGAACTTCACTACATTTGGAGCTTTCCATCAACAAGGATCAACATACTTCATCAGGAACGACATCTCCTCTTCTTCTTCTCTCTCTCTCTCTCTATTTCTCTCTCCTCTTCCCCCCAACTTTCTCTCACTTTCAAATGTTCTAATTCTTCATTGGGGTTTGCACTTTTTGATATGCCTTTAAGTCACTTAAAAGTGACTTTAGAAACATAATGTAAATTAAGTTGCCTTGCTATTATAAAAGGGACTTAAATATTTGAAGTGGAATATGAATAGTCTTAATTCATATTAAGGTATTTGAAAGGTCATGAGGAAGACGAAGAGTCATATTCTATTCTATAAATTGTAAAGCCATTCCCATTTCAAAGGGTTGGTGATTGATCTTGTAAACTCAAGAGTATATTGCACCTTGAGAGAACAAAGGAGATAGTCATTTTCTTCTATTCCCCCCCCCCTTCTCAATTTCTTCCATTCCCATAGTATGTACAAATTTTGCTTCAGCTTCAATAAAGGAAGAAGGAATTTTAGCCTCTGTGATTGAGGAGTTTATTGGTACTTTGTGTTCATTAAGCTCTATTTAGTCTTGTTGTTGTTTTACAAATTTATTTTCTTCTGAAATTCAAGTGCATGTGATGAAACTTATGACTGGTGTGTTCAAGTCTCTGATTTTCTACTTATAACATTGGTTCTCCTACCTCAATTCTCACTCCCTTCCCCGCTTTCATACAAAGTCTTCTCTAGCAAGAGATTGCTAGCTTTACCGCAGGGTCAGTGGAGTGCCCCTGTTGGATCCTCGGTTGAAAGGACACCACATAAATCCACCTTTTCACGTGCATGCATATACGGTAGCTACACCGGTTAAGTAGAGGGACTTAGATTTCTAGAGCATTGGCAATAAATCCACAAGTTTTTCCACCCGACAAATTTTCTCGCCAACAGTTTTTGGCGCCCACCGTGGGGTAGATTTAGCAGCATATGCACCCAATATACGACCGTAAGGTCTTAAAATAAAAATAAAAATTACATTTCAAAGGAAAATCATTCTTTTAAGGTGACTCCATCAAGGAACGAACCCCTGTCACATTTGTTTCCCACATCATGAAGAAATTTCTAGATTAGAGTGAAGTACCAATGAGTGACAGTGAAGAAGAAGAAGAAGATTTCTTCCCAGAAAAGAAGATCGTAGATCAGCCATGGTTCCAGACTAGTGTTGAAAAAGGAAGGAAGAAAGAACCTATCATCGATGAAGAAGAATGGATTCAAAGGAGACATAAGATAAGGTGTGAAGTTTGAGACTATGCCAAATTCTTGCAAGAGATGAATGAGAAACTTGAAGCAGCCCATAGCGAGGAAGAAGAAGAGGAGAGTTTTCCTATAGAGGAAGATCTTGAAGATCATTCGTACCATAGATTTTTCATACCCAAAATTTTCTTGAATGTCGGTGAAGAAAATCCTATCCTTGATCCTTCCGATGAAGATAAAATCAACATTCAAGAAGATGACGAAAGATAGGATGGTGCAAGATCCACTAAAGAAGATTTTTACAATCTCGCAGAGCTCACTACAAAATTGAGAACTTTGTCCTTCTTCCATCATTCTCTAGATGAATTCATTGCATATGGTGATGAAGAAATGAACATGTTGAACAAAGAATATGTGGAAATACTTGAGAGCATAATAAAAGGAAATTTTGACCCCGAAGTCTTTGATGAAATTTGGAGGTATGCTTTAGCTCTACAGAGAAGATATGAACATCTTGAAGCTCCACATCAAATGGAGGAAGAAGACAAGACGCACCCTATGGAAGAAGACTCATATTGCTTCCCATACTATGAAGTTTTCATTCCTGAGATATTCTCAGATAATTATGAAGAAGATCTTTTCATGGAACCTCCCGATGAAAGACAAAGCAATGTCATGGAGGAAGAATTAGAAGAGACAAAGATAGAATCACAATTCAACAATTCCATTTGGCTCGAGTCACAGCCCATTGGGGGAATAATATATTTAATAAAAGAAGATCCTTGCTGCATAATGGATGATCCAATGCCCTCCGAAGACTCCACCAATGATGAAGAAGATGACCAATTCAAAGTAAGCATAGATGATCTCTTTTCAAGTTTTTATCTTTCAATTGATGGTGAAATGGAGAGATGTGAAGAAGTGCAAGAAACTCAGCCAACATCATGGCCCAACAATGATGAATTCAAGATGGTCATAGATAATCCTCTTGATTCCTCAAGTGACGTAAAAATGTTGCATGAAGAAATGAAGGAAGTCAAAGAATCAATCTCTCTCCCCAATGTAATCATGGACAATCAAATGGAAGAAGCCCGCTCTATTTTAAAATCCAAGGAGAATGAGCAATTTAAACACAACCTCTACTCACTTGAGGAGCATAATCATCATCATGGTGAAAACAAAGCCTTTCATCCTTCACCTGAGCAAGAGGATTTAATAATGGATGATCAAGATGTAGCTAAAAATTCTTATCATACTGCTACCCCAACACAGTTCTCTACTTCTTACCAAGGAGAAGATGATATGGATTTCGAGCTTGAAGGAGCACCATTCCCTCAAAGCTTGGACATCTTCTCCTTGTCAATAGGTGTCATGAATCAAGTATGCACGTGTATGCAAGAAAGTGAATCTTTGGTAGCACAAATCATGAAATAGATGAACGAGAATGTTTCAGATTAATCATGGGCCCGTATGGATAATATTTTTAACCATCTCTTATAGGCACAACAAGAAGATTCCTCCAATAAAGATAAAAAAGAGTCTATGGAAATTTCAGAAGAACTATCCATACAAGTCTTGAAGGCCGTGGAAGAAATTGAGGATCCTCAACTCAGTCTTGAACTCTTGACCCGGGCCATGGAGATACAAGAAAAGTATGAGTCAATTTGTGCTTCCTATTTTGGTGCACCAATTTTTGATGTTGAAATGGAGCAGTTGGATAAGCTTGATGAATTCTCTAATATTTTGGTTGATGAGAATAAGCATGGAAACATTCCTTTTTCATCCACATTGTGTGAAGAAGTTCATGAGTGCAAATGAATAAAATTGCGTGTATCTCCTTCGAACATCTCCATTTTTGAAGACAACACCTCCACCATGGAAGAAGATAATAGGGAAAACATCGAGATAACTTGCAATGAAGAAATTTGTTCAGAATATGGAAAAAATAAGCTTTGGGGAAGTGATGAGATGCTCGATGGAGAATCAGCTATATGGATAAACATGGAAGGCAACTGGCACTATGAAACTGACTTCAAAGAACATGAAGGCAGTGGAATTTCCAAGCAAGGACTCTAGCATCAAGAAGCTCACATGGACTCACTCCTACCAAATACACAAACAATTATGAAAGAACATGGATTTCATAAGTAGTTGATGAAGGGAGGCTACTTTCTGGAACCCTTCAACGGCTTGCAGAACATCATCATTCGGTGTTACCTCTTTAGGGGTAACTATTGAGAAATGAAAAGTATTTCAGTGAAAGCGGGTTGTCTCCCACCTTGTACCATAGGTGATTGATAGGTGTGTTTCCCTTTCTATTTTGTGTGTTTCCCTTCCTGTTGTGTGTCGTGTGTTTCCTTTCCTTCGTTTTGTGTGTGTGTGTGTTTCCTTCTTCTAATCTTCCTTTCTAGAAGTTGTACATGACTCCACAGGGCCCAATGGATAAGGAACTGGTCAACGAATTATATGGTCTAAAATTGAGATTCTAGATTCCCATGTCATGTCTTCGCTCCACTTATTCTATGTCATGTCCCCAAGCTAGAGCTAGTTGTTGTCATGTAAATGTGCAACAGGGAAATTGGACAATTTCCGAACACGACAACTATATCCCTGATGTCAAAATTTTCATGTTTTATCATTCACAGGAACCCCAAGTCAAATCCGTCAGTTTTATCACCCCCCTATTTCATGTCAATTTGGATCCCCTAGGTGATTTAGGAAATTCTGTTCATTCCACCTAGGTGATTTTAGATAGTTCAAAATAAAAAACATGCTATCTTCATAGCAATATTGGGAAAGGGCTATCGTTGGCCTTCCCAAGATCTAGATTCAACCCCCCTTGAGTGGAACAGAAGGGAAAATTTCAACATGGATGATGAATGGAAGACCTTGGATATCATCATGGAAATGATCTTGGAAGGTTTTGGGGAAGTTTTGCAAGATTTGGAGCAGTCTGAGTAAAAAATAAGGTTTGCAAGCCTAAGCGTAGTACACAGGCCTAAAATAGCTATTGAGTTTCAGAAGAAGATTTCAGGAGCTCCGGAAGGATTTAGAAGTAAAAAAAAACATCTTCAGGAAATAGGATTCTAATACATACATGATGGTAAAATAATACTTTTAACAACACCTTGGTGCATATGATTGACAGGTAGTTTTTCTCATGCACAAGTGGAGTACCAGATCAAAAACTCCAGATTTTTTTGGGATCATATGTCCTGAATCATGACATTAAACCCCCATTATTGGATTCAAAATTCCATTTATAGTCAGGATCATATAAAATTTCCCCATGAAATTCCACTAGGAGCTCAAATTATCTTCGTTCTAAGTTAGTCTCTCAAATGTAGTTCAAGACTTAGTCATTTTTTCGAGAGGACACGTGTCATCACCAGGAGCATGGTGGGATTTCATGTCCCTGACAGTCCTTAATTTCAGGTATATAAGACCTTTAAAAATGTTCCTAACCCCCATGTGACCTCTAGGGACCCTCATATGACCTCCAGACTTGATAAATCAGCCCCCAGGTGCTTATTTGGAGCATGCCTTCCCTGTCGTCAGATCGGGCACCACATGTGTCAGCTCTAGGACCACCATGAAATTTAATGTCCCTTTTGACACCTAAGTGTGGGGGACTATCACACCTTGGAAAAGGTGCCCAGCCCCCATAGTCAGTCTTCTGGACACCCATGTGACCTCCTTTCAACCCACAAGTGAATATTTTGGAGCATTTATTCCCTGTACCGTTGGATCAGGTGCCATGTGTCACCTCCAAGACCACCATGGAAACTAATTTCCCTTATGTACCTAAGGTGGGGGACATCAGACATTTAAAAAATGTTCCCATCCCCTAGGAGGATTCTTCGGGACACCCACGTGACCGACTTTCAGCCCCCAGGTGCATTTTTCAAGTAAATCCCCCTGCCGTCAGATCAAGGACACATGACATCCCCTTAACCACCGTGGAAATTGATTTCCCTCATGTCCCTAAGGTTAAGGACATCAGGGACATAAAAATTCACCCAGCCCCTCCATGTGCATGTTTTGAAAGTTTAAACCCGGCACTTAGCCATTTCTTCCCCCTCATTTATCCTTCATAACTTCACACATTGCCATGGCTCCGTGCATGGATTGTTCGGACACCCTATCCACCATTGTTGCTCCAAACCAGCTCCATCATGGCCACATAAACTCTCCAACCAATGAATGCATAGAAATATTTAGCACCTAGAGACAAAATGGAGTGAAATGATGAAGAACGAAGAGAAAAAATGGAGATTTTGTGCCAGATAACCGTGAAGTCACCCGATCAAAAAATCCTCATATATTGCAAGATAAAAATTGGATCGAGATGTCATACTTTGACAGAATTCATCATTTTTCAAGTTGATCAAGATCCAAAAAAAAAGAGGTCAAATTGTGCATAGAATCATTTGCTCCAACAAAATCCTCCCTTTATGCAATGGTTCACATTCATCAGATTTCTCATCATTCCGGCAATGGAAACGAGCTAAAAAACTTGCACACGAGCTCCAAATGAAAAACCTATCACAATGGAGTTGATTTCACTGAAAATAGAGACAAAAACCAAACCTAAAAATTTCAAGCTCCATTAATGGCCGCCGTGACAACTCTATGCCCGAAGCCACTGCTAGGTCAAAATTTCAAAATTTATTTCCAGGTATTATAGTGAGCAAAACTATGAGAAATTCGGAGGGTGTGATTGTAATGACAAGTAGAGTCCCAAAAATTATGTTCCATCACAAATTGAGAACTAGAAACACACTTTCTAAAAATAGTAAGTTTTCCTATACATGCTTGCTATTTTTGGCAAGTCTTCATCAAAAATAGCTATGAAAAGAGCAATGTGCACTTGAAGATCTCCAAAAGGCTAGAATGATTATCTGGAGTAGAAAATAGTGGAAATGGCCATTTACTAAAAATAATAATTCACATTCAAAGGGTAGTTTTGGCACAACGAGGACATTCAAAACTTCGTTGCATTTGGAGCTTTCCATCAACGAGAATCAACAGACTTCATCGGGAATGACATCTCCTCTTCTTCTTCTCTCTCTCTCTCTATTTCTCTCTCCTCTTTCCCCCAAATTTCTCTCTCTTTCAAATTTTCTAATTCTTTGTTGGGGTTTAAACTTTTTGATATGCCTTTAATTCACTTAAAAGTGACTTTAGAAACATAATGTAAATTAAGTCACCTTTCTATTATAAAAGGGACTTAAATATTTGAAGTGGAATATGAACAGTCTTAAGTCATATTAAGGTATTTGAAAGGTCATGAGGAAGACGAAGATTCATATTCTATTCTATAAATTATAAATCCATTCCCATTTCGAAGGGTTGGTGATTGATCTTGTAAACTCAAGAGTATATTGCACCTTGAGAGAACAAAGGAGATAGCCATTTTCTTCTATTCCCCCCCCCCCCTTCTCAATTTCTTCCATTCCCACAGTATGTACAAATTCTGCTTCAGCTTCAATAAAGGAAGAAGGAATTTTAGCCTCTGTGATTGAGAAGTTTATTGGTACTTTGTGTTCATTAAGCTCTATTTAGTCTTTTTGTTGTTTTACAGATTTGTTTTCTTCTGAAATTCAAGTGCATGTGATGAAACTTCTGACTAGTATGTGCAAGTCTCTGATTTTCTACTTGCAACATTGGTTATCCTACCTCAATTCTCACTCCCTTCCCCGCTTTCAGACAAAGTCTTCTCTAGCAAGAGATTGCTAGCTTTCCCACAGGTTCAATGTAGTGCCCCTGTTGGATCCCCGGTCGAAAGGCCACCACATAAATCCACCTTTTCACGTGCATCCATATACGACAGCTGCACCAGTTAAATAGAGGGACTTAGATTCCTAGAGCGTTGGCAAGAAATCCACAAGTTTGTCCACCCAAAAAAATTTCTCGCCAACACACATTTACATGACAACAGTTGGCTCTAGCTTGGGGACATGTTGTGGATCGAGCACAGTGAGGACATAACATGAGAACTCTAGAATATCAATTTTAGTTTACCTATCAGTTCCTTATCTGTTGGAATTTAGAATCACCACAAAGATATACTACACAACTTGCATTATTGAACACACACACACACACACGTGCGCGTGTGCATGCAAGCAAACAAAAGGGAAACACATCGAAAGGGAAAACAAAACACAACGGGAATGAAAACACACATCAATAATAATGTAAACAACCTAAATCACCTATATACATGTGGGGAACAACCTACTTTCACTGAAGTGCAAACTTAAATTAATTTCTTACCCGTAAATGTGTGTCACTAAATGTCATTCCTCTACAAATCCATTGAAAGGTTCACTGAAGTGTGAACCTCTCCTCAGCTTATTAAGAAATCTATCTTTATTACTAGTACAATTGATGATCTTCCTATTTGGTGCACTACCTTCATTACCGTGGCACCTTCTTTCTAGCTTCTCTTTGTCTTTTAGGTTCTTTTCATTTGTTGATTCTTTTCCACCATCATGAAGAAGTCTCTTAATCACTCTTGACTTATCATTTCCATAACCAAATATCCTTTCTTTGTTATGCATATACTTCATGACTACTACTTTCGTAGGTTGATTCTCATAATATATATCAAATATTTTGGAATCATTGATGGGTTTATATATTATCCAATCATTTAACCAACATATTCAACCATCATTGTCATTATAAAACCAGGGTTGTGTGTCCTAGGTTGTATTTAATGAAGTCTTATTTAACTCGGTTGTTTTAGTGGTTCCTTTTGGGGAGTTTTGGTTGGTTCGGTTCCCCTTGTTTCCTCCTCTAATCTATGGAAATGAAATACAGGTAAGTTACTGAAATCACTGAAACAACATTGTTGTAAATAAATACTCTAATGGAATTCAAAATGCACACACATAATTGAAATAGTGGGATTGAAGTAACACACACTGATTTGAAATAATATAATTGGAATATGCTTGAAGCAAGGAAATAAGTAACTACATTTAGATAGATAAATGCATCCAAATAAACATTCAAATCAAATAATTTTAAACTTGAACTTATCAGAGATAACGAGCATGCATGAAACATAAATCCTCTAATCGCCTTGGTCAAGTGGTCCCTTTCTCTTCTTTGGGATGGAGGTAATCTTAACACCAAATGATATTCAAAATGACATCGACTATGTTAATTCAAATAAGTTCTGAGACATGTTCAACATAATATTAAAATTAAATACTAACTGGTATATAATTGTACTATAAAATGTTATTATCAACTACCTTGAAATTGTTCTTAAGGAGTTGTCTTTATAGACACAGCTAGTTACAAAACGTGCCAATATTATAGGCACTAAATTCAACCAATAACAACCTCATTAAAGCTCATGAAATCCTATGATATAACTAAAAACAAGATTCGTGTTTGTAGACTTGTTATGAAAGAATCCTCTATGATAGCATGATGGATAAAGACTTGGCATCCCTGATTAAAAATTCTAGAATTGGTAGAAAGGATCATTATTTTCCTACACATGTGACCACATTTAGTCACAGAGATGATTAGTGGAAATTTTTACGGTCAACAGTTTTCATGAAAAAAAAAACTAGATAAATGCATCAACCTCACTAGGATTTATCTATACAAGACATCCCCCATGCACTAATTAACATGTTTAAGAATAAATCAATAGCCATATAGATTATATAATAAGTCAAATAATACACTCATCATTTCCCCTACACTTTACCTTTTACATGTTCATATGCAAACTCATCTCTTCCCTGCACTTCGTCATAATTGTTGTGTCATATCATATTCTTCGAACTAGTTTACATATATTTTCTTTATGCCCTTACACCTATGAGCGTTCAAGATAACATATGAACATGTTGTAAAGCTATCATGTGATTGGGAAGCATTATTCTACCAAGTAGTCATGTGACTCAAGATAATGGGTGGCCTCACCTACATTCCAATCCACTCATCACTATAATTTTTCTATGATTTCTTTGACAACTATCAGATGATATCAACAAGTGCATCCCCCCTCCTCATACTCCAACTAAGGTTTTGGGGAGAGATCACTTCCATTTGTTTCAATGGAAGGCTCAATTTATCCCACTTTTTATCACATGCTCGCAGTACTTCACCAAAATGTTGTCAATTATAGAACTCAAAATATTGAACACATTTTTCTAAAACCTTCAAAGTATTATTTCCTATACCAAACTAGCAGTAAAGAGACCTAAAATATTTCTTCATAGACACATCATTTTGATGGGTAGGAAAGATGTAGAAACCTATAGTTTGGGTTGTCTGATCAAACAAATTTTTTTTCTCATTCCATACAGTTTGGTTTCTAAGTAATGATTGAAAATCCTTTAACTAAAATTTCCCTATAGAAAAATTAACGAAGAAATCAGGAACATTAGTAACCAACATATTGCGAAGGTAAAATTCACACATCAAATTCTAAATCTTAGGAGTAAACTTTTGATAAATTTCCAAGAATTTTTTTCCATCTAGGGCCTCATAGTGTTCTCTACTACACATCCTCATCAATTTCCAATCATAAAATTGTTCTTGAACAAACATATTGTAGATAGAGGAGGGTTTCCTACAAGATAGAAGTTTGCAGGCCATAAGACAAACAAAATCCAAAATAGATTGTAACTTCATTTTATCATTTTTAATAGCCTCAATCTCTTCCTTGAAATTTTTATTTTCTTTTACCAATTCTTTATTTTGAAGAGATAATTGGGTTAAATTGTTCCATAATTTGAGACCAATATCCCTTGTCTTTTGAGACTGTTAACATATAGCTTTAAAGTAGTAATTTCCTTAACCTTTTCTACACTTATTTGTATAAATTAAGCTTGTAAAGATGAGTTAATTTCTTCCATACCTTTCAACTTCTCTTTCAAGGAGGAAATATCATCCTCGTAACACCTCAACACCTAATCTCCATGCGGTTCCTGACCACCAACCTTTAATTCAATAGTTTTTAGAGCTCTGTTCTATATTTCCAGTGCTATAAGAATTTCTAGATCTTTAGACTCAGTTTTCTGAACTACAGGAACATCTGACATATAGTCATGTGGAGCTGCAGGAACACATGGAATATCATCATGTGGGTTCTTTTCCTCTTTAATTATAGTGGTTAATTCATCAACATTTGAATGATTTTCCAAATTATAAGGAATACTAGATTCAATAATCTCTTCTATAATTTGGGTGAAATCCATAGGGGATGGTATAGAATGAGGAAATGAAGGTTTCTTAGTAGTACAAAACCTTTTCAGTCTAGATGAAGTAGCAGTAGATGTAAGTGGGGTAACCTTTTTCTTTGATATTTGAGGGTCAGACAACTGGGCAGTCTGGCTTGAAGATTCTTCCGGCACCTCATTTGAAGGCCTAGGAGTTGACTCCAATTTAGGCTAGGAACTTGGAGATGTTGCTGAAGAGACTAGATCATGAGCCTTTTTAATTCTCTTTTTTTCTGTACTTTCCCTACACTAATTTTTTCTATCTTCCTCTTAGGCCAATAAAATGCCTAATGTCGATAGATTAAATGGATGAGTCATTGGTGTTTGAAGGCAGCCTTACCAGCTCCATTCCTATATTTTGTCTCAATTCTATAACAGTCATAATAAGATATTCTGGTAGATTAATCCTAAGTTCAGGTTTTGTGTGACCCTTCTTTAGATGAGTAAGGATTTTTAATGTATCAGCTCCGACTACTGATGGCTTCCCATCACAGATAAAATATTTTTACCCACTTAGTTACTTCTTTCTAGTGACCTGGTAAACTCTCCCACTTAAATCCTTTTCAAATACCTTGGGGAGTGATTATTATCTTTGGCATAGCTTCCCCTTGATCACGAAATAAGGGTATTAAATATTTCAGCAGGGCATTTGTAACAATTTTTAGTCCAAAATATGGGATTCTGGATATGGCAGCGATAATATGACTATTTATCTCAACTCTTTTACCCCTACTTTTGAACATGTCACTTCAAAATTTAACAGGAATACATCAACCAGGTATTCATAAAAACCTTAAAATTTTATTATGAATTCTAACCAACTTGAACCGTAGAACACTTGTGAGATGGAAATATTGCATAGGAGGATATTCATAGATTTAGGTTCTGACTTTTTCTTCTGTCCCATGGTGTTAAACAAATCTGGTTGGTGTTACGGTAAAAATGGCAGAGGTTTTATGTAAATAACACAAACAAATGGCATGAAGTATCTATAATAGTAGCCTAAAATATACTTCAATCTTTTAATTGCATTAAGTCAATGCAAGTTTCGTGGAATTTTTTTTTTGATAGGACTTAATTCATATGGAAATGTTTAATTCATTGTGCAATCCATGTCGTATCATCTTGAATGATAATGTCACTTATCCTTTCCACATAACCACTTGTAATTTCCATAAAAATGTGACCCATGTGTTTTATTTTCTTATTATTATTCATTACACCCCACTCATTGGCATGAGATTTTGATTTATATCCATGATAAGTGCATCGAGAATTATGTTTTGATTTAATCATGTTAAATAAATGCAATGGGGGATTCCTTATAATTAAATATCTGTAGCAAGAAATAATACACTTACCCTTATCAGCTCAGCTTCCCGATATCCATAGAATTCCACATCCTACACTCATGGAATACATGTGATTAACGTACATTCTAGCAATTAGCATCCCTAACCTTTATTGAAAGCATGAAATAAACAAAAAAAATACTATCTAAGGGGAAGAGGATCAAAATCATGATCATCTACCTTTTTTTGAATTAGAAAAAAAACTTTTTCTGGTGGGTAGAGCCAAAATATTCCACTTAATCTATTTCTTCACATAAAAACATATCTTTGCTGAAAGTTTCCTTATTTAGAGGACGCTGATACATCCTTAATCATTGTCCATTCACCATGAGATTTATTCTATCTCCATCAATCGATATTAGTCTCACAGATCCGTTATCAAAAACCTTTTTGATCTAATAGGGTCCCAACCATCTTGTTCTCATCTTTCCTTTGAACTATTGGTACTTTAAGTAAAAATGTAAGACCAAATATCCTTCATTAAACTTCATGTGTTTGATACAAACATCATTCCATGATTTTATTTGTTGTTTAATAATTTCAATTTGTTGTTGTGCCTCAATACTCATTTCATCTATTTCATTTAGTTACATTACTCTCTCACATTATGCTTCATCCAACTCAGTTTCAAATTTCATTATTTTCCTCTAAGTATTCAATTCCAAATCAACTGGTAAAAGTGGCTTCTTCCCATACACTAGTTCATATGGGGAAAAACTAGTAGTGGTCTTCTAGGTTTTATTATAGGCTCAAACTTCTTCTGGTCATTTTGGTACCCAGTTCTTCCTATCTGTATTGACAACTATAAACAGAATTTTCTCTAACTCTCTATTTTTGAATTCCACGTGCCCATTAGACTAGGGGTGGTATGGCGATGATTTCAGATGCTTGATTCAATAGATCTCTAGGAATTCTTAAATTATGTTAGACCTGAATTTAGGTCTCTGATTAGATACAATAGATATGCATGCGCCAAATCTCAGCATAATCCTATTGTACAAAAAGTCCGCTACAACATCCTCATTGGTAGATTCCAGAGCTTCAACCTTGGCCCATTTCATGACATAATAAGTGCATAGAAAAATTTACTCTTTTCCATGGGATGGGGGATCAAACATTCTGACAAAATCATTTCCCCACTTCTTAAATGGTCCTAATACCAGCTGAGGATTGAGGGGAGTTTCAGTAAACAATGTAGGCTTCCCCTTTCTCTAACATACATCACATTGCCACCCGTACTTCTTGATAGATTTTTGAAGAGAGGGCCAATTAGTACCCATATCCAAGGACCTTGTGAATTTTCCTCTTCACCAAGTAATTTCCTTCTCCAAGCTCATCATGACAATTTTACCATATGTCATATACTTCATCCTCTCAAACACACCTGCGAAGAACCAAACCTGGAAAAAAAATCAAATAAAACTCCATTACACCATTTGTATGTAGAACTATTTTTAACTAATCTTCTTCATTATTTATTAGTAAAGTAAGCTAGAAACTTCCTTGTAGTTAGGTAGTTAGCAAGATAAAGAAACCACGGAGTTTGTGTTGATGCTGCAAACAAGTGCTCATCTGAAAAATGATCTTAGACTACCTCCTATTCTCCTGAGACATTCAATCTAGACAAGAAGTCAAAAATAACATTAGCCTTTCTAGGATTATAAATAATAGTTAAGTTAAATTGATATTAAAGAAGTAACCATTGAATAACTATCCCCCCTACTACTGGTTTATTCATCAAATATCTTATAGTTGAATGATCAATATATAAAAATATTTTATATCCAGTAATATAATTTCTAAATCAAACAACTAAAAAATTCTTTTGTGTAGGAGTGTAATTCCTATCTATGGGGGTCATATTTTTGTGATGAAATATATGGCATACATCTAGTATTCCTCATCCTTTTTTCCAAAACAACTCCCATGGGTGTGTTACAAGCACCAATGTGAATATGGAAAGGATGTCCCCAATTAGGTCCTCTCAAAACTGGATCAGAGGTTAATTTCTCCTTGATAACTTCAAAATCCTATTAACATTGAGGAGACCATTCAAAGACACAATATTTTGTTAATAAAGAAAACATGAGTGTAACAATTTTACTAAAATATTTTATGAACCACCTATAGTATCATGTATTTCCAATGAAAATCTTGATATCAGTCTAATTTTTTGGTCTAGGAAGTTTAGTAATTACTTCTATCTTTTTAGGATCAACTTGTATACCTTTGGCAGAAATATGATGACCCATGACAATTCCTTGATCGACCATTATCAAACATTTTTCATGACTCAAGGAAAGTTGGTGTTGTTCACATCTAGTTAACACTTCTTCAAGATTCGTCAAAATTTCACCCGTGAACAGTAAAATCATCCATATAAACTTTGACACAGTCATTTGTAAGGTCTGTAAAAATGGCCAAAACTTCTCTTTGCAAGGTAGCAGGTATGTTACAAAATCTAAATGGTAGAACTCTATATGAAAATGTACCCCAGGGACAAGTGAAGGTTGTTTTATTTTGGTCAGCAGGTGTTATACTGATTTGGTTATACCCACTAAATCCATCCAAGAAGGACAAATATTTCTTTCCTTCTAGATTGTCCAAAACCTTATCAATAAAGGGCAAGGGAAATTAATCTTTCTTAGTGGCTTTATTAAATTCCCTATAGTCTATGCAGATTCTCCACTTACTATTTTTCTTGGGATATATAACTAACGGTGATACCCACTGACTATCAGATATAGGATATATGAATCCTACCTTCGACAGGTTTTCTATCTCATTCTTGACAATGTCTCTAAGTGTTAGATTAATTATTCGTTGTGGTTTCCAAATAGGTTTAACATCCTCAGTGTAAATATGGTGAGTGCAAATGCTTGGATGAATCTCTTTCATGTTAGTATAATCTCAAACAAAATATTTGGAATGCTTCCTCAATATTTCTACAACCCTAGTCTTTTGGATGGCTTCTAAATTGTTACCAATGGTCAGCTCTTTTCATATGTCAACAGACACTTTTTTAGTATCTTTCATAATAGCAAGTTCTGCATCAACAATCAAATAATTCAAGGGACAAACATGAGGTTGTAGCATATGTGAAATAGTCATGTTTTTAAGGGACCAAACATTGGCTAAAGGATAATGGAAATCAGTGACTATGTGTTCTTCATGATAATCATAGATTTCTTCATAATTTCCAATAAAAATGTCACTTACCATGGTGATATTATCCACTGAGTTTAAAACAGTTATTTCCATAGCCTTGGTTTGAATTTTCGTAGCCACAGTTATGGTTTTTGTAGCTACAGTATCCTCTTCATCAGACATTATGTATGGCTCAACAATTTCTTCCATATGATTTCTCACTACAATGGTGGCCATATAAGAACAACTCATATTATTAATATCTGAAAAATCTACCCATACACGTTCACAAACATCCACATATGGTTGGGTAGGAGGATAAAGTGAAATATTCTTTTCTTTTTTCCCATTCAAAATAGTCATTTTTTCTGGCCTAAAATCAATGTATGCAACAACAGGTGCTAACCAAGGCCTCCCTAAGATGACTGGGTATCCCAACTTCTGAGCTTTAGGCTGTAAAACCATAAAATTGACTTGATACTCCCAAGATTAAACCGTGACCATAACATCCTCAATTACTCCATCTAGTACAACAATAGATTGATCTGCCAATTGAAGAACGGTATTGGTTGGTTGTAATCATATTAAAGACAACCGATTGAACATACATGTTGTTATAACATTGATGGCAGCACCAAGATCTACCAAAACATTATAGATTGATTGACCATTTACAAAAATAGTAATGACTGGACTCTCGCAATTCCCATATTTTGGTGAAAGAAGCTTTCCATCCATGAGATCAGCTAGATTTCCCTATACCTTGACTGTTTTTTGGTACTTCCTCTTCCTTCCTGGTGTTTTTATGCAATGGCTTCTAATGGTCTGATTTAACTCTGGAATGTCCCATATTGCTCTCAGAATTTGGACCTCAATGTTTATCTTTTTCACCTCCTGAACTAGTTTTGTTTCGTTCCTCATTCTTTGTTTCTCTTAACCATTCTGGAAAAGGATCTTCATGCACATTTTTGTTCCTAATGGCTCGTGTCTATGAAACATGTTCAATTTCCTTATTTTCCTCAAGTATATCCTCACTTTCCTCTGGTACCTACTCATTTTCCTCAGGTATTTCTGTAATAACAATAGGAGGGTTTTTTATTGTCCTTCTAGGCCTCAGTTGTACCTTATTAATGGCACTCATCTACATCATCTCACCCTATCATGCTTCATTAACTGAAGATTTTTGTTGATTTTTAGGGTTCGAGACAAGTTGAGATGGCAGTTGAGTTTGTGCTACTTTCCCTTACTTTCAAAATATCCCTCACTTATCCTTTAATACATCTCACATGTCAAGTACGCTGATCAAATTCCTCAAGATATTATAAAGTTGCTTGAGGAATTTTACCAGATTATCCAAAACATTTTGATATATAATCGTTTTAATAATCAATTGATTGTAAATCAAAGTATTATTATGCTTTAGAATCTTTCTCTACCAATTCCTTGAACTCGGCATAGGTGTCGCTTGCTGGTAACATGTTTAGATCCTCATCCAGTACTTGGAAATGTATCCTAGAAAATTAATCACCAATGTCATTGGTGGCATTAACTCCTTCCTCTATGTCCTTTAGTAGCTTTTCTCTAACCTCTTGCAAAATTCTAACCCAGAAGTCAATGGCCCTGTAAAAATCAAATTGCTTTCCCCTCTCTCTAGTTATCCCCTCTTGTACCAAGGTATCATTATCCACCTTTTTGATCTCATTCATGGCCTCCAAAGTGAGTTTCCCATTATTGTACTCATCATTCATTTTTCCATTTTTGATTTTTATATCTCAATGTCATTATGGACATCAAAAACATCCTCAATGAGCTTCTTACCATGGTCAAGGAGCCTATTAATCCATATATTAATGGTTTATCCTTGTTACCCATTTTTTTGGCCAGTAATATAGAATATGCATCAAAACAAGTTAGAGCAAGAGAAGAGATTGGATTTTTGGTTGAGTAATCTTAAGAAGTAAGGTTGTAAACTGCTCAAACTTTTCTTTGAGTTCATCCTTGGTAGGCTTGACCTTTTTGATTTTTCCAAATAGATTGTCCAATGCTACCTAAAGATCTTGTTACACTCCCTCCATAGTACCTTTTCCTAGTTCCACCTTAGTAATATGATAATCAAAAGCATTAATATGTTCATTGCTCTTGTTTACAATAAGCACAACAATCTTGGTAATTTTTTCTCTTGAATGATCAATGTTTATGTGAGAAATCATTTTTGGATTCTTTGCTATGCAAGAGGGATTTGGATTTAACATGATGAAATCAAAATCCTTAGGAAGCATTGCTTTCTTCCTCTTCTTTGGGGTTTGGCTTATAATCCAAGATGGAATGGAAGAAGGAACCAATTGTTATTGTGGAGATTTGATCATGAGAGTTGCACATGGAGAAGCAAGGAATGTAGATATTAAGAGAGGAGTGGAGAAAAAAACCATGAAAATGGTTATAGAGGGGGAAAAAATAGTGGGAGGAGGGCTTACAGAGGAGATGAGAGCATAATATCGATAGATCTTAATCACAAGAGGGGAACTCATGGAAAAAATAGCCCCTAAAGAAAGTAGGGAAAGGGAGGAGAAGACCAACACCAATGAGATAGGTATGGAGGAAATGGGAGGAGTGGAAATGGGAAAGATGACATAGGAATAGGGACTGTGAGGATAGTGGAAACTTAAACCACTATGGTGGATGGAGGAGGTGAAGGAGGATGAGAAGGAATATGAAGAGGAGAGGTGAGAAGAGGTAACATATGTGGAGCAAGGGTAAAAAGTGGTACAACATGGGTGATGAGAGGAATATAAATGGGAAATGATTTTGTAACCATGGTGCATACAGATATCCCTTGATCCTTTTGAGGTGAAGGAGAATCCACATTCACAATGGTAGTAGAAGAAATGGGAGAAGCTGCATATTTTTCTACACTAATGAAAAACTTTATCTTGACTGGATTTGAAGGTTCCTTGCCTTTATCCATAGTGTCTTAGGAGTAACCCACTTCTGACGAATTAGTTTTCTTTATATTTGGAAAGCCTCCAATTTTATGTTCTATTTTTAATGAGTAAAGCTAGTATTTATTTTGAGTCAAAATATGAATAAAATTTTCATTGATAAACATTTTTTATTTGATCGGCCAATCAATTAAGGGAAAACCCAAACTTTTTACTTTCATTTGTTCGTAGATATGGTACAAGAAATCCTTGTCATCAATTGGGCCTTATATAATATATGTAATTTCATACCTTCCACTTCTTCCATATTCATTCGACTATAATCCTTCCTTCTTATTACTACTTCATCTTTGCAATCAATCCATAAAACTTCAAGTTTGTGCAGATGAAAATGCAAGGTTCTTGAGTACCCCTTTGTAGTCGAATCCAATTCTTGAATGAAAATAATTGAGGGAAACCCATACATCTTGGTGGTGATAATATTCACCTTGATTAATGATGAGCAATTGTATCGACCAATTGAGATTGGGAAATTAATTCCTTCCTATGTTTACTTTGTTGGAACTTCTAGAGATCTAGCAATTTCCTTACCAATTCCATCAAGACCCATGTTTTTATTGAGTCTCAACAATAAGTATGGAGAACCATAGAATCCTCCCACTCAAATGTAGGTTAAATTTGGGAATCAAAGGAAGATGCATCCCTAGTGTGAAAAAACACTTTAGGTTGTGTCAGTACATTGATACCTAGAAAGGTCATGTTGATTGAATTTTCTCATTCCTATTTTAGATTAATGAAATGGTAACAAAGAAAACAAGAAAATCCAATAATGAGATGGTTTAATGCTATCAGTAGATGATGATGATGATGGCTACGGTCGTAAAATATCCTCCTCATACAGAGCTTGATTAACTTCACAAAAAAGAGAAACTCAACAGGAAAAGGGATTAGTAGATAGGATGGTAGGTTACCTGAAAATGTCGGTTCCAAGAAGTGAAAAATTCCTAGGATGGATATCAATCCACTTTGATATAAAATAAGGATAATATCATAATTGATCAACGATATGATGCAACAGAATTTGAACTGAAATAGATAATCTGAAATGAACTAGGTAAGATAAAATGCAAATATGATAACAATAAATAGTGAAAAACTAAACCAAGTCTGATTGGGTAGATGGTGACTTGAGACTACAAAGCACAGTCGATAGTGACTGAGGAAATATTAGCTAAAAATAAATACAGAAAAGGTAGATTTGAATGACTGGTCTGAAGCTGATCTGGAACATAATATGAAGTTGAGATGATGTAGAAATCCTGGATGTGAGTGAAACAAAAAGGATGCAAGAAAATTAATATATCTGATGAGAGAATGACAACTGTTGACCAGGTCAATGATGACTGAAGAATATTGATGGTGATTAGGTGTGATGCAAATGAGATCTAAAGCAACAGGTGTGCAGAATGGCAAGATTGGGAGATCTGAGGGTTGTGGAATCAGATAACAAATATCTAAAAGGATAGATGATAGGTTATAAAATAGAGGTGGGTCGATTCGATAACAAATATGTTGAGTCGATGGTGATCAGGAAGGAATATAGGTTTTAATGGATGGAAATGATGATTTGCATAAACAAATAGAAAATGACTTACACAAGGGAAGAGCTCTGAGATGGCTAATGAACTGGCAAGGCTGATGCATAATAATGATGGGATCGCAATGGGGGATCCAAGCATGTAAAATAATGATACCAAGAAAAGAGAGAACTTAAAATCTCCAAAGGTGATGCACAAGATCTCCAAAGTACCTCAAATGTGGTGATAGCAGCTACAAAGAAGAGCAAGAAATGAAACCAAAATTGCAAGAAATACCAATCTCAAAAATTACATCCTGGTGAGAGGAGTGGTATGATCGTATTTATAGGGTTGACGGTGACCCAAATGGGTCATCGGCGACTGTGGCGGTCTATTGATTTGTGTGGTAGAAATGTGACTAGCTCGATGTAAATATTCCCTATGAGGTGAAATTAGAGTTTCGGGTGATAAATGCACGTTGGGGATACTTAGGGAAGATAAAAGGTGGTTGGAAGATAAGAACACATTAAATGAAGGTAGATGAAAACATAGGTATGGTAAATAGGGTGCTTAGGGAGGATAAAAAGTGTTAATAAATAATTTTAGGGATAATTAAGGGTGATTAGGTGTTGATTAAATGGGATTAAAGGTAAATTAGGGGAAATAGAATAAATGATGGGGTAAGATAGGGAAGTGGGAAATTCAAATAAATGGGATTTAGGAAGGAAAGGGGAAATTTGAATGGGAAGAGAGTTAAGTATGTGAGGAACAAAGATGAAGGGGATCAGATGTGGGATGAGGGGCATGGGATACCAGAAATTTGTGTCTACATTTTCCCCTTTTTGTTGAATGGTTTATGTTGGGAAAACCATGAGAAAAAAACAAGAAGTGATAGAAGATGGTGACTGTTGATGAGTGCCCCTCAAACTAGGGATCAATGATATGAAGAGGAATCAAACACTAGGTTAAAAAAGATAGATGAAGGGATAAATAGTGGAAAGGATGAGAAAAAGAGATAAGATGAAATAAGATTTCCCAGGAAAAAAGGGATAAGGAAAAAAACAAAACAAAAATATGGCGGTGATTTGGGACTCGCTTTGGTAGGGAATAAAGTACATAATCAATGGAGATAATGACAATGTCTTACTGACCAACGAGTCAATGAAAATTGTGATAATATGGAGGGAGTCAAATGGGAATCCACTCAGATGGATGAAAAAGACACAGGACCAATAGGTCAAAGGTAGACATCAAAAATAAACACAAACAAATGAGATGATGGTCAAGACAATGGTTTAACAAAATTCAGGGGGGAAATCGGATTCGATATCCTTCATACATGAGGAATCAAAAATATGCGCCTGAGTGGGACAAAGATAAAATATTGCCACAAAGTTTGTCTTAGGATGAAATATGGTGCCCCAAGAGGGATATGGAGATGATGGACAGAGAAATTCACAGGTACCTACCTCAGGGGGCAAGGCTCAGAGCTTAGAGCATCTAATCTATAGTTCACCACCTAGAGGGTGAATGTTATATTTTGAGTTTGATGTATATATTTTTAAGACATAACCCATAGAGGCCCTATTGCAGATGTATGGACACATTTCAATGAGGATATATATGCATATTATTTTTTCATGGTTTATTTGTTTTTGTGTGATAATCTATGTGATTATTTGATTATATTATGGATGTTAGTGTAGATGATAGATGTATATTGATGATGTGATGTCTTGATTATTTGTTGTGATGTGATTTATGGGTTAAATTATTTGTTGTGATGATATGATAGATATTGATATTAGATGACATGATAGATGTGTGATGATATAACTTGGATTAGAGTAGATATGATTAGATGGGAAGTATATATTAGACTAGATGTTGATGTTAGATATGATGATAGGAATAATGGATTAAGATATTATTATGATGCAGATGATCTTAGATGTGAGGCATGATGATAGTTTACAATGTTGCATAGTTAGGAATATATGATGGATTGATATATTGGATATAGATGTTAGACATATGATTAGACAGAGAGGAAATGACAATGAGAGTAGTGAGACTATAAAGGGAAGAGATAGTGGCAATGGTTGAGAGTGTGTAATTGGATAGGATAATATGTTGATAGGGTGACCAAAATATGAAAAAGTACACTTCATCATAGGGATGTGTGTACATAGAAAACATGATTTTGAACAGGATTAGAGATATAAACGTGAAAGGGAACAATGCAAAGCATTGCACTTGCGACCATTGGCAGGTGTTAACACATAAATAACGGTAATTAGTCCAACTTAAGATCATGAGGGAAAGATGGAATGGGTTCTTATAGACCTAGTGTAGACATGACAAAAGGGTTGAGATGGAGCTTGTATGGGGAAAATAATTTCTCCTTAGGTGCATTCCCAGGTATATGCCTCAAATATAAGAAATATGGTGCAATCTGATCAATGTGGGAATTTTTCTACATATGGGAAATTTGATCGATGCGAGAGTCTTTCCGAGGATGCTTTTTTTGATATATTTCTTTTGATTTTAGATATTTTGAAGGTTGATCAATGTGGGAAACCTTTTATTGCCATGATATAAGAAAGTATCCATCCTTCGAGTGAGTGGTCTACATTAGGATTTTTACTTTTGGATATTTGGATTTTTAAATTTTTAAATGGCAGGATAAGATATGCATGATCGATTTCCTTCGAGGGATCAGTCTATACATTTGGCATTATTTGCTTTATATGAATAGTTTTCCTTCAAAGGAGTAGTATGTTTTTGGATATGATAGCTTTTTGTTATGATCATCCATAATTTTGACTATAGGATACAGTTGTGGATAGCCAAGTAAACCACTTGGGGGAGGGGATGAAGATGTACAAGTGACACCTGTGGAACCTTAACATAGTTCCAGTAGGTAGATAAAAGGGTGATCGATGTATTGATTGTAGGGTTCCCACCTAGAAGGAGGAACTTGTCCATAAGGAATATGATATGGGCAGAGCCATTATGCCCATATTCAAGGTCACAGATAAGAAAATGATGTTAGACCACATAATTCCAAATCATTACAATGAATGATGGAAAATTTTATGAGGGAGAAGAGATCTTAGGGTGTGACTAATATCACGTTGCTAGGTATGTTAACGGTAGAAGGGTCACAAGTACAAAGCATTAAGAGATTTTGTTTCCAGTTTACCATCAATAGACGCTAAACGATAGGCTCCATATCCATACTTATGTGTGCTAATGTATGGTCCAATCCAGTTGGGAGAAAAAATTCCATGTTGGATCCTTTCTAGAGTAGTGATGTTCTGATTTTATTTTAAGACTAGGTCACCAATATTAAAGTCATTTTCTTTGGGATGTTTTTTGTTGATTAACTAAAAATGGACTAAGTAGTATATAGTATATAGATAGTTAATCTAAGCTATGAACAACTATAAATAAAGTAAATAAATGCAATAAAGAAGTGTGTAAGCAAGCTAAACAACTATGAAAAAGGAAATGTTAACCCTAATGTGCAAAAGAGAGTGAGGAAAGAACTCAGCTAATAACAGATGCCTGTTGGAGAGTGTCATAGAGGTAATTGGAAAAATTAGGAGCACGAATAACAATGCAGAAGTCCCAAAAAAGATGGATCTGGACTATTTCTCTAGACTGGGGTGCCTGGAAGAGGACTGCATGTGCCTGCGGGCATTTTCGAGTATACAATCTGGGTGCCCTGGTCTGTGCAAAAGCTCTGAAACTAGTTTTTATAGGGTTAGAAGGTGGTCTAAAACCCTTGTTGTGTGTCACATCAACTTCACTTTCATGCGTTGAATTTAATCGCTAATACTCTAAGCTGAATAAAAGACATGTAAGACCCCAAAACAAGCATCAAACCATAAAAAAGAATAATTCATATGAATGGGTTAGACCGTCCTCAGTGGCCACAATGGTGGACTTACTAACTGAGCGCTACACTACATCTCAGAACCAATGTAGTTATATGTGTAAGTGTGTGTGAACATGCCCTAGGTTTCTCTTGCGCCAGTCTCACTTTGTGAAGTAGCGAGCAATAACTATGTGTAGAAAATGTAATAGAATGTGTGCATGGAATAGAATAAAATCCCTCCCCCTATGAAGTGTGATGTAGATGTCCTAGCCTTGATGATGGAGCTATGTGGATACAAGTGATCTCCAATGCAATAGATGGATGCAACTCTAGATGGAGTGATAGTAGTAAGTGATGCTAGGTCCCTCATTATGGTCTCATAACTTTATATTTATAGGGTTCTCTTGATCTAATCTCGTAATTAACCTCAAAAATGATGACCACAAGAAAAAATAAAGATGTCAAATGGCTAGAAAGAGCCCAAAAAGTGGCGGGAAAGTGTGAAAAGGACCGGGGTGCCCCTGGTGGGACTAAGGCACCCACAGGCACCCTAGTACTGGCCCGAGCACCCCAATCGAGACTAAAATGACGAGAAATGACCAAAAAATATTGGGCTTGTGGTTGAAAAGGGGCGGTAATGACATGAAATAAAATAAAACAAGATGGCCAAAAGATGGGGGTTAATTAGTAATTTCTTCACTCAAGAACCTTCTAAATAGTAGTATGAAACTGGGATAAATAAATGTCTAAAGTGCATGATTTTGTGACTACATTTTTCCCCCACTTTATGTTGGTGATAAGAAAGCTCGGTAACATAAAGTAGATAGAGATGTGTACCTGATGTCCATGAAGAGTGTAGTAGAAATGTGTCGAAGGACTAGACAAAAGTGTGGAATGACAAAAAACATATAGGAGCATGGAAAATAAAGATGAAAAATTATCAAAGAAAAAGTGATGAGAGTGAACCTAGGGTAGAACACGTGTGTAGTTATTGCGGTGTGTAATGTACCTGTATGGTTAGTAAAGTATGTGTTGTCACGAAGTGTTGTTGTTGACATTGTTGTTGTTGTTGCCCCCAATTTGACTACGCATGTTTCTCATACAACCGGACCTGCAAGGAGAAAATGATCAAGTAGTCAAATATGTATGTATGTAAGTGTAAAAATGTAATGTAAAAGACATGTATATGTAAAATACGCAAATGTAAATGTAAATGGAACATGTGCACCTGATCCATGTTGAGAAAGAGAGTGTAGAAGGATATCCTGTATTGCGAGTTTTTTGGGTGATCTCATGCCACCCTGGTTGAAGAAGTGTAGGGAGGAAATGCTCTATGTCCTCCAAGCTCTAACTGCTTCCCTGAATGTGTGTGAAGAGATATCTGTATCGTCCTAGTTTTTCGGGAGATATGAATCCACTGGATGAAGTAGTGTAGAGAGGAACACCCACTGTAACCTCCAAGCCTGTAACTACTTCCTAGAATGCTAAGGACACCATGTCCTATAAAATCCACTGTGTATGGGGTTCGTAGACTAGTATGAACCCACTCACTATATGAAACTGAACCAAACTAGTGTAGAATCTTTGTGTTAGTATGTAAAAACCCCAAATGATGCCCCCTCTTTGGGGGCACATGTGATGTCGCTGATAGGAGAATGTGACCCCAAAAGAGGACCAACCACATGTACTCTATAACTCTTCCCTGTAGGGGGAAGGGAATGCACTTGGTAGAAACCAAGGCACACAAACAAGGATGGCTAGCCAAAGACAAGTGTTAGTAAAAAAAACATGCATGTAGAAAACAAGTGTAAAGTACACAGACAATGTAAAAAATACCAAACACAGTAGTGTAAACATGCAAGAAGACAAGTAAGCCACACAAAGTGGGTTGCAAACATGGGACATCACTCACGATGTCACAATACATTCAAGGCCATCATGGCCACAAACAACAAACAAGTGTGCACACCAAACATAGGGCAAGGCCCACATACAAGAAGTAAACAATGGAAAACAATGTAACAAACAAGTAAAAGAAGTAGTCATGAAAACATGTAATCCTACAAAACAAGTGTTGCACATGGAACACCCATTAGCATGTTAGAGAAATAACCAATATGTCAAAGTGTGAATAACAAAATAATGTAAAGTGCTAAGTACAAAATGAAACAATAGCACCTATGAGAGATGAATGTGGATGCCCCCAGTGACTAGTGTAGGAAGGGTAGAAGGTGATCATCCATGTTGCATGTGAAGGATTTGTATCTATGATCACAACTAGAAAAAGGTATGAACACACATGTGTGGATGGTATAGATAATGACATATAAGAAATCAATCTAACATGTGTAGTAAAGTGATCATGCAAAACACTAGTAAACAAGAGTAAATGCCCATAAGACTATGTAGTATGCCGTGGATAGATGGAATGAAATACAAGATGGAATGATAGGATCTGTGTTCCCCCCGAGTGAATGGAAGTGTATGCAATGAGGTTCATTTTTTTTCCCCCTCATCAGTCAAGAATGAACCATAAATGAGAGTGCGTCACCGGGAAATGGTCAAGTAGTGTGTGTTGTGTCTAATGCATTTTGATGAATGTGAAAGGTGTAGTGATGAGATGTGACCTAGAAATGATGTGTGTGTGAACCCTATAGCTGAAGCGTATATCATGACTAGATGAACGTATAAGTGATGATTTAGCCTAAGCATATATCACTATAAGATGAATGGATGAGTGATGATTTATCCCTAAGTGTATATCACTACAAGATGAAAGGAGGGAGTGGTGATGTAACCTAAGGTGTATACTACTATAAAATGATAGAATAGGTGACGATTTATCCTAAAGTGTATGTCACTAGCCTTTGCATGATGAAAGGTTGAATGATAAGTGCATGATGAATGTAAGGTCCATTTGATTGGTAAACCCTCGGCAGTCGAGTATGGACCGAGGAACTAAAGTGTGTCATAGGGTAGTGAGTGTAGCGCATAGAAGATAATGCAATGATGAAAATAAATGACCATGTGATGAGTAGAATATGTAAATGTGCAGTGTGTAGAATGCAATGCAAGGTGTATAGAAATGTGCAAAATGTAATGTATGATGCATAATGTACTAGACATGTAGAAATGATTAGTAATGTAGTATGTAAGGATGGAATGAAGACTAGTATAAACTAGTGTAATATAGAAAATATGACATGAAGATGCGCAAATGTATGATGTATGGTATATGACTATGTATAGGATGTGAGGCAATATGCATAAATATCCTAATAGTGTATGTGTAAAATGTGTAAGATGACTAGTGACTGAGTATAATGTATGATGTATGAATGTGGAAATACACAATGTGTGAGAAAAAATTGTAAATTAGAATGTAATGTATGGTGTATGGTACGTAATGTGTGATGAAACGCAGTGGATAATGCCTATAGTGCACTCTGTGGGGTTCAATGTAGTAGTTAAGCCATCAACAGTCATGTGTGAACTGAAGCACAAGATTGTGTCATCGGGTAATGACGATGCTAAAACATATGATGAAAAAGTGCCTGGTCAAAAATGCTAAGATGATAGATGTATAAATGTTATGATGAGTGAGGGTGGGGGAAGTGTATTAGGTGTTATGCCCCCAATGGATGCACATGTAAGAAGTGGTCAAGTAGGATCATCTAAAAGATCGTCATGGTCATTATCGAAATCATATGAAACAACACGGGAAACCTGATAATCAATAGTCTCTGGTTGGTCATTCAAATAACCATGAACACATAAGTTATACATTACCATGGCATATTGTTCATCAATAAAGGGAGGCAATGGACATCCTTGAGTATACCAAATGGTGAAATTGGGTGAGTAAAAAATGAAGGATCTATTTAAAATATGAAGAGTACTAAATGGCATAGGAAAATCTATATCAGTATGACTAGGGTCAAGCGTGCCTCCAATATAATCTAACCAGGATTGGCCGAGAGTAAGCAGAGAAGAAGTATGATAATGTGCAAGGTGAACAACAAGATGGAAAATGTGAAGTCCATATGCAGCAGTGAGAATAACATATCCATGATACAAATGTGGATCGTATAAGGGAGAATGGAGGTCCTCAAAGTCAAAACCAAGCCAAAGGAGACCGTTATGTGAACATACAGTGGATTTTCAGGAAGTTTCAAGTGGTATGTGCTCCCAATAAGAATCATTCATGAAGAGAGTGCAAGTAAATGATGGGTGCACTGAGGTGGTAGAGTTGGTGAAGGTGTGGATGATAGAGTGAAATCTGTGGACTAGACAGGCCCCTGATATGGAATGATATCAGCAGTAGTAATAGGTGGCATAGAAGGAACTGCATCTATCATACAAATGACACCCTCAAGTGGTGATAAGTGAGGTGGTTCATCCACAAGTTGAGGTGATGGAAGGGTAGGTAGAGAAAGGGAGCATTCTAGAGTAGACCCCGTATAAATTATCATAGAGTTTGTGACAGTGGGATTTGGTGACAAAGTAGGAGGAACCACATTAACCATACAAATAGTAGCGTCAGAGTTATGTGGAGCTTCAGTAGATTGTGGTGTAAGAGCATAAGATGGAGAGGTAGGAGAAAAGAGTGTATCAGGAGAATCCTCTATATATAAGGTAGGAGGATTAATGGGTGGATGCAAATGGGGAATTTCTTGTGGTTTGAAATGATAGGAGGTGTAGCTATGTCATTAGGTTGAGGAGCATGTGCCTCCTCTATAACTCTCGCTAAAGTATTAGGATCAATAGTACACATATAAGTGACAATAACATCATCTAGAGTGGTATGGTCTATGTCTGAAGATGGAAGATGAATAAGCAAAGGACAAGGTTGATAACCAGAAAAATCAACTGGAGTGTCAATAAAGGCACAACCAAAACTATCAAACTGTAAAATTATTGGAGGTGGAGAAGAAGTATCTTTAGCCATGATAAGATGTCGGGTTCACCAAAATGATTAACTAGAAATGGACTAAGTAGTATATAGATAGTTAATCTAAGTTATGAACAACTCTAAATAAAGCAAATAAATGTAGTAAAGAAGTGTGTAAGCAAGCTAAACAACTATGGAAAAGGAAATGCTAACCCTAATGTGCTAAAGAGAGTGAGGAAAGAACTCAGCTGATAACAAGTGACTATCGGAGAGTGTCACAGATGTAACTGGTGAAATTGGGAGCAGGAACGACTGTGCAAGAGTCTCAAAAAGAGTGTATCTGGAATATTTCTCTAGACTGGGGCACCTAGAAGAGGATTGGGGCATCTATAGGCATTCTGGTATGCAATTTTGGTGCCCTAGTCTGTGCGAAAGCTCTTAAACTAGTTTTTATAAGGTCATAAGGTGGTCTAAAATTCTCGTTGTGTGTCGCACCAACTTCATTTTCCTACGCTCAATGTCATCAATACTCCAAGCTTAATAAAAGACTTGCAAGACCCCAAAACAAGCATCAAAACCTAAAAAATAATAATGCATATAAAGGGGTCAGACTTTCCTCAATGGCCACAATGGTGGAATTACTAACTAAGTGCTACACTACATCTCAGACCTAATGTAGTTCTATGTGTAAGTGTGTGTGAACATGCCCTAGGTTTCTCTTGTGCCAGTAGCACTTTGTGAAGTAATGAGCAATAACTATGTATAGAAAATGTAATAGAATGTGTGCATGGAATAGAATAGAATCCCTCCCTCTATGAAGTGTGATGCAGATGTCCTAGCCTTAATGATGGAGCTATGCAAATGCAAGTGATCTCCAATGCAATAGATGGATGCAACTCTAGATGGAGTGATAGTAGTAAGTGATACTAGGTCCCTCATTATGGTCTCATAACTTTATATTTATAGGATTCTCTTGATATAATTTTGTAATTAACCCTGAAAAATCCAACCACAAGAAAAATAAAGATGCCTAACAGCTAGAAAGAGCCCAAAAAGTGGCAGGAAAGTGCGAAAAGGGCTGGTACACCCCTAGTGGGACCAAGGCACCCACATGTTCCCCAGTATTGACCTAGGCACCCCAGCCGAGGCTAAAATGACAGGGAATGGCTGAAACAAACTAGGTATGTGGCTGAAAAGGGGTAGTAATAATGAAATAAAATAAAACAAGATGGCCAAAATATGGGGGTTAATTAGTACTTTCTTCACTCAAGAACCTTATAAATAGTAGTATGAAACCAGGATAAATAAATTTCTAAAGTGCATGATTTTGTGACTATAGTACTAGGCATGATTGATGCGCTCTGGATAAAGATGATGATGTTGAAGAGTGATTAAGTGATGCCTGTCTAACAATTCAAGTTGTGCTATATGCTCTTGATGATAGTCCTCATTAGAGACGAAGTCGCGGAGAGAAACACACAAGGATGATATTTGGACTTAAAGAGGAAGAACTGCTTCAAAGCCATATACAAGAGAGAAAGGAGTAGCACCCGTAGAGGTGTGGATGCTATTTTGATCGGCCCAAAGAGAAAAGGGGATGTGAATGTGCTAATTTTGACCTTCCTTATCAACATTTTTTACAAGGATGTTATGAAGAGTCGTGTTAGTGGCTTCGACCTGGATGTTAGCTTGAGGATAGTAAGGAGATGAGAAGCTAAGATTAATATTAAAATATTCACAAAGCTTCCTAAGATATTTATTTTTAAATCAATTTCCGTTGTCTGTAATGATTTTATGAGGAACGCCTAAATGGCAGATGATATGTTGATAAATAAAATCGACAATTTTGTTAGCTTTGGTAGATGCGAGTGGAATGGATTCCACCCATTTGATGAATTAGTTAATAGCGGTGATGATGGAATGATGACACTAATATGAACAAGGATTGATGAGACCAATGAGGTCAAGACCCCACTATGAGAAGGGCCAAATATCTTGATCCTGCTGTAAGGATTGACCAGGAATGTGGATCATATTAGAATGTTATTGTCATTTAGCACACTTTTTAACATATTTACAGTAGTCTTGATTAAGTGTGGGCCAATAATAGTCCTTACAGAGAACACGTTTGGCAATAACCAGACCGCTAAAGTGTCCACCAAAGATATTGTCGTGGACTTCCCAGATAACATGGGTAGATTCATGAGATTTAAGGAAACTACAATGTCCCTTTTCTGCCAAAAAATGAAGACAATTGGAATTTCCAGGAAGACCTTCTCCATGGTTAGAAAGAAGAATAAAGAAATAAAATAATAAAAGAAGAAGGCAGTGACTTAGCAATCATATTTTAATAATTATTAAATAATAAGGGATCGACCAAGCAAAATACAAACAACAATTAATGTAAAGACAAATCATAATGAAGGGGTCAATTAATGAAAATTCGTGTCTTTTGACCTTAGGCTCCAAGCATGGGATATTATAAATAAGGGTTTTGGGGGATCATTTTGGGATGTCATTATGAATGTGGAAATCTGAAAATTGTGAGAGTGTTTCTCATCAATTCCTATTAGGACGCAAAACCCTTTAGAGGTCTTATCCTTGGGACAAAAACCCCATTGAATCTAACTTTAAACATTGTAATCATTACATAGCATTTGAATTCCAAATATATATATATATATATATATATATATTCAAATTTATTCTGTGAATTTTGGTGGTACGACTTGCATTGAATTGGATTAATCAATTGTATGTGGCAAATAATATCATAAATCTACTCCTAAATAGGTCACTTGACATTAGAAGGCTTATTTTACAGTTTCCAAGAAAATCAGAGCCATTTTCATGCAAATCAAACCCATTTCCCAAGACTATGTTTTTCCAGAAACTCCAGTCTATAATAGCAGTACGATTTGGGCTAAAATAACTTCAATTTGGTCTGAAATCAATTGCATAGTATTTGATAATTATTAATAATTGTTTGATAATCATTGTTGGATAATTTGGGCACATTTTCTCATAAAATAAGTCTGCTGCAATTTTATACCAAAACTCTGATTTTTTTGTCCAAGTCCCAAAAGGGATATTATAGTGGTATTAAAGCTTTATCCTCCAAGACTTGGAAGAAACTAGGAGATGATATCGTGGCAGGACAAACAAATTTCAAGAAAGCCTTGGTCTAGTTATTTGAAATCTAGATAATCTGAAACAGTCCTTTAGAACAACTCGATAAACGAATTGGAATTTCACCTCTGTATCCAAAGATGAAGCCATTTTGGAAGAAGATCTCGAAGCTAGCTATAAGAAATACATGGATTTTTCTAAGAAAATTCATGAAGCCATATCATTTACCGAATTCGTAAAATTGAATAGTGGAAGAGCTAGGCCTAAGCCAAGACACATTCAGCCACAAAGGAAGTCAAAGGAGAAGAACTTCCAAATTACATTGGAAGAAAAAGGAGAAGAACAATTTGAAGAAAGAGCCAAAGAGATGAATACATCAGCTCCTACCTCTATCAATTCTCCAAAAGTAAGTCTTAATCAGTGTCACATTAATCATGATAATGTTACATTTGATAAAATTAAGGAGAACATGGATGGTAAACAAGAAGTTATAATATTAGGAGTGGATAAAACTCAAGATGGGGATGATAAAGAACAACCCGCTAGTTCGTTAATCATAATGGACAATGAAGATGAAGAAGTGAACTTGGATATGAGTCTCAAAGTCACTCCAGAGGTATGTGAACAAGGTCTGAGGATCGTCTCAAATATGTTGCTTCCTATTATGCAATCATAAAGAGCTAAGAGGAATCATGGTATGAACTCCGCTCTTAGATTGGTTGATCATCCTTTCGATATGGTTATGTCAGAAATATTTCCTTGGAGTTGTGTTAGTCCTATAGTGATATGGAAAAAGAAGAAAACTGCTCATAAATAATATGATGAAAAGTTTGAACCATACCAATCATACAAGCTTGAGGTGGAAGAGCACATATGAAATGAGCACTATTTATTTTATCCAGACGTAAGGGTGAATTTATAGTGTTCTGAGCTTATCATTACAAGCTTTAATGTTGTTGGTTTGGAACAACAGTATCACACATTATTTCAAATTTTTTTGATTCATTCAAGGTGTGAAGGTTTCCGTACATCAACAGTTGTTTCTGAAGCCAAGTCAAAAAATAATCCCTCTTATTTCATGGGCAATAAAGATCTCCATGCAAGGTATGAGTCCTTTGATATTTGTTGATGAATTGTTAACGACAAATGGAAGGTTGCATAATATTAAAAAATAAATAATGAAGAAAATATATAAGGGAGAAAAGATGAAGTTCCTAAAGTATGAAGCCATTAATATAATGTCCAAAGGAGGTGTCTCGTCCACAGGGGGTACAGATTGAATCTCAGAAATTCTGAGTATTGAAGGCGGCCTAAGGTATGTTTTGTCTTGTTTACCTTCTTCCTTCATGAATAACCTCAACAATGTGGATTTGGGGCAATTAGCCAAGAGAAGTAACTTGTTTTAAAAAATTAAGGGATTTATTATGGCAACCACCAAAGGTACACACTATGATAACAAAAAATTGTTATGCTTTGATCATCATGGATGTTATAAAAGCAAAGTAAAGGACGCTTCTGAGGTAACCTCGGATCAGTGGCAAAGAATCCCACACTCCTTAATTTTCAGCCATAAATATGAAGCATGGAATAATTAGTGTTACAAGGTCCATAAATAAACCACGGAGGAAGGTAACACCCTTGCATTATTCCATGAAGATGGAGCAATTGGTAAGTTCACTGATCCGTACATAGCGGCTGAACAATTGAAGCCATTTATTATGTTTCCATATCAAGACAATTAGCCCAATGAATGTCCCATTTAGCTACCAATCAAGGAGATATGATTTCAATATAAAGGATACTTTGTTGAGGGAGAATTGCAAGAAGAAGTCTGATTTTAAATGAGAAATTTTGTGGACAAGAAAGTTAATGAGCAGCCTATGCAAATCACATGAAAGTAAAACACATAACGTTATTCCAAGGTATGTAAGGTTGCAATTTTTTCTATCCCTTCCTTGCAAGATATATGTGTTAATAAATCAAAGTGAAGTACAAGGAAAAAGTTTTGGACAGCATATAGATGTACAGGAACATGTGCATGTTAGGGCATCAGATAGATTGCGATATTACAAATTTGAGGCAGCTTTTGATTGGGTAAGTTTCACCCGCATATCTTCAGTTGTTTCAATATTACTTTGTATGCATGATGAGTATGTTTCACAATGGGAGGATTTTCAAGAAAGCATTGTCAAGATAATACATAATGGCATCAAAATAACAAGATATATGAAGGCCTCGACTTTGCATGTGAAATATATTTTCTATACCTAAGAATTACGAGAATGTATGTGATGATCATTAAGTGTGGCCACCACATGTTGTCCATCATCGGTAGCATGCATTATTATATTGTTGACCAAAGCATGAAGGGTCATACAGATATGGGAAACATGATAAAGAATAAGGGAAAATATCAACTTGTGTTGCTGACTAGTGATACCGTCTATTCTATTTTTAGTTTCTCATCTCTTTGGGGTATTCATCAACATGCTAAGATGGATGATTGGAAAGAAGATCAAGTTGTTACATCCTTGCAAGTGTTCTTCCTGCATAGTGACTTAATAATTCTAAAACATGACAATTGCTGCCATAACATCTCAAATGTTTCTAGATCTTTAATTTCCTCCATAATTGGGCTCTTCATCATTCGGTTAATGGATTCATGGCAGATGATTGTCTACAAGATTGGGATGGAAAGGGTAGCCATTACTTCCTGGATTCACAAAAAGGAAATTCTTGAAAGGGACAACCATCAAGTGCCTAGAAGTTGCACCAACAAAAATACAGGAAAAGGATTGCAAGGAGTGTTATTAAACGCTCATGCTTTTACGAAGGAATTTTCACCTTGTATGGATACGCAGAAAAAGACAATAAAGATCACGTGGAACTCAAGTGTTTGCAATTGCTTGAGGGAAATCAATCTTGGGGAGGGAGGACTGTAATGTCCCTTTTCCGCCAAAAAATGAAGACAATTGGAATTTCTGGGCAGATCTTCTCCATGGCTAGAAAGAAGAATAAAGAAAGAAAATGAAAAAAGAAGGCAACGACTTATAAATCATATTTTAATAATTATTAAATAATAAGGGGTTGACCAAGCAAAAGACAAACAACAATTAATGTAAAGACAAATCATAATGAAGGGTGTAGATTAATGAAGAGTAATGTCTTTTGACATTTCGCGCCAAGCACGGGATATTATAAATAAGGGTTTTTGGGGATCATTTTGGGATGTCATTATGAATATGGAAATCTGAAAATTGTGAGAGTGTTTCTCATCAATTCCTATTGGGATGCAAAACCCTATAGAGGTATTGTCTTTGGGATGAAAACCCCATTGAATCTGACTTTGAATAAATATATATTCAAATTTATTTTGTGAATTCCAGTGGTACGACATGCATTGAGTTGGAATAATTAATTGTATGTGGAAAATAATATCATAAATCTACTCCTAAATAGTTTTTTTGACATTAGAAGGATTATTTTACAGTTTGCACGTAAACCGAAGACATTTTCATGCAAATCAAACCCATTTCCCAAGTGGTGTCCCCAAGATTTCACCCTGAAATCTGGGACTAACCCCTTTTTTTTTTAAATGTTCTTTTTAAAATAATGGATCGTTTTGTGTTTTTATTACCTAAAGTTGTCTCCATTACGTTAAGATATTCCCAATGAATCATATGAGCCAATTTTGACGAATACCCACATGTTAAAACTCATTTTATCCCTCCGCCAAGTTTTTTATGTGAGAATTTTATTTAATTATTTATTAAATAAATAAAGTTTTGTTTAAAATAAATTGTGCTATAGTTGAACCATGTCGAATATTTTCATGTCAGTATTCCCGCCTCTCAATAGGGTATTCACCAGGAAAGAGTTTTCAAAGCAATTGTCTGCAACTTCTGGCAACATTTTTTGTTTTTGTTTATTTATTTCTTGTGTTTGTTTTCAGTTTTCTCCGCAGTCTATCTATTAAATTCTCCTTGATTTGTTTTTTGTTTTGTATAGCCTGTTTATTTTCCTGGAAGTTCCAGAAGTCATCCATGGCCTCATACAATGGAATAAATTAATCATTGAGTGCTAACTTCTGACAAAAAGTAGAATTTAAGCAAAATAAGCTTCTCCCATGCTAGTCGCACTTTTTGGAATGATGGCTTTAAGCTGCTAGTGGGAATTTTAGCAGTGGCAGGAAGGTGGGAATTTTATGCATGCCTAGCAGGTTGTTTTTTCCCATTATGAAAGACAAATCACTTAAGCTGCCAGTGGGAATTTTGGAGGTGGCAGGCAGGTGGGAATTTTTTGCCTGCCTAGCAGGTTATTTTTTCCCATCACTAAAGACAAATCACTTAAGTGAAGGATGAGATTTTAAGAGTTTCCTTGCAAGGTAAAAATTCCGATTGCTTTAACTTCCTATTTTTAGCACATCCTCTTTCCAAAAAAGTGTGACCCACCTTGGCATGATTACATGCATTAAATGATATTTATTGTTATTATTTCTAGCTAATTTTGGCGCCATAAATAGAAGGTAAGTCAAAGCAGCTGGATGAGCTAAAGAGAAGGCAAAGATGCATGCTAAAAATAAATAAAATAATTCCATAAAAAAGCAAGCAAAAGCATGCAAACTTGGGCGCCCAAACTAAGAGAAAGAGCATAACTTATTATTAATAATTGCCAAAAATAGGAAGAAGCAATTATTAAAAATAGCATGTAGTTAGCTATATAAACATGGGAGGCCATAAGGAGGATGCAATTAATTTTTTTATGGAGCATGTTACCCTAGAGAATTTTGGCGCCAAGGGAAGGAGTGATTTTCATTAAAGAATATTTTTCATTTCCGGGAAGCTTCCAATTTTTGCACCTAAGGTTGGAAAGGCTTTCTTTTTATTATTCAGAGCATCTGTATGTTGGTATAAGTTCCTAGGTATTCATCACAGGTGCTCATATTGGTGAAAGGAAGTCAAAATCAATATCTAATACATTGAATATATCTTCAGAATCAGAGGAAGAAATAGATCCAGCTCTCATAATTGCAAAGGCTTCCGGCAGAAATTCATCCTCTTGTTTCTAATGCAGCCCATATGGAATTCATTTCATGGAAAATTCCTTTCAGGAGCTTGTGCATGTGCTCCCAATCTTCCAGTTGAAGCCTTTATTGAATTTACTTGTATTTTCCTTCACCCGAAGTGCTTTCTAGAATTTAAAATTACTCGTATGCAATTAAAAATAAAAGGTGACGAGTTTTTCCTGAATTGTTTACAGCAAGCATTTTATTAGTGCATGTACTGGAGAAGAACTGTAAAATCTTCAAGGATAAGAGGGAAGACATGTCAAAGGATATACTCGTAAGCAAATCACAGTCAGCTGCTTCCATATCCAGTTTGGTGAGAATCAAAGGAAAGAATTCATCAGCATATGGGAGTATCTCAAATCCAAGGCAGAGATATCATTCAGATCATTCATTGCTAAAATAGATGAAGCATAAGTACAATGCATATTGGATCAGCCTACAGAGTATGGAGGAAGGACAAAACGGAGAGTGTTGCAGCTGAAATAACTTATTTTTCTCTCTTATTTTCTCTGACAAAGTAATTGAGTAATCAATTAAATTATAAAACTTAATTGATTGGTTTAAAATTCGTTACTTCAAGTTACTGGAAGAAGTCAATTACTTGGAAATAGGTGGCAGACATGTAAAATAGAAGGTTCTATTTTCAGTTATAAATCATGCATGTCATGCAAAGAGGAATTCCAGGAGGAAGATTGACAATTGTCTCCTTTTCTATAGCTTCCGCATGTGGCAATTCATTAAAAACTTCATATTTGTAATTTCCCTCTGTACATTATATATAGAGGAAGATCCTATGGGTTAAATGATCACAATTTTTTAATGAGCATTCTTGAGTTCTAGACTTTATGTTGCAGCCCTTGATGTCATTTTTGTGAAATCTGGGGAATTGAATAAAGGTATATTTCTAGAGAATTTTGTGTCCACTGTGCATTTACTTCTTACTTCTGTGTGGATCTTTAGATAAACTGTGTGTTATCTGAGATTTAGATTAGAAGCTTTTTGTTTCCTTTACTTTTGAATATTGTGAGATCTACTTGTTTATTTAATCTATGTGTATGAGACCAACTCTGTAAACTATTGGTTAAAATTACATATATTCCTCTCTTATTTCCTTATATTATTTCCCCCTTCTGCAAAACAGTCTAAAACAACTGCTTACTTGTTGCAGAATTGCTAAGTTATGGTTCATGAGCTTTGTAATTAAAGTAAAACCTCTAAAAATAGTTATTATGATTTATACTCACTAGATTGATAAACATCTTACACGGGAGCCTCACTAGTAAATGAGGGAGATTTATCTCATGACTGCCTAGGTTTTTAGCTATGCAGATAATCTAGCCAACACCAAGACTGTGGTTTTCCATAAATTCCAGTCTATAACAACAATACGATTTGGGCTAAAATCACTTGGATTTGGTCTGAAATCAATTGCATAGTATTTGATATTTATTAATAATTGTTTAATAATCATTGTTGGAGAATTTGGGCACATTTCCTCATAAAATAACTCTGTTGTAATTTTATACCAGAACTCTGATTTTTTGTCTAAGTCCCAAAAGGTATATTACAGCAACGTACTAGAATACCATCCAACCCACATTTTTAGAGAATGCCATTGACAATGACATAGCGGTTGGCGCATTGAAGAAAATACCTCCTACCATTTTTGGATAGGTTAGAGGGAACTTTGGATATGGATAGGTAGTCGCAGATTTGAGAATACCATAGATCTGATTGATTGGTGTCAACATGATTGATATGAGAAAGCTCATGGACATGAGATGATTGATCGAGGTGATGAAAAATAATAGAAATCTTGGATTCCTCTATTTCCCTCGGGATGAGAGATGTGAGAGATGTTATCGTGTCTGCGAAATGATTAGATGATCAATGGACGGTTTGGATGGTGTAGAAATCAAAGTCCTCAAGAATAAAGTCGACCATGTCCTTATATTTTTGAAGGACTTAATTTTTACATTGATGGGTTCATTTGACTTGATTGATGATAAGATGAGACTCACCATACATACTGAGTAATTAGATGCTAAGCATGACAGCGATTTCGAGATCCAAGATGAGGGCTTCATACTCATCCACATTGTTAGTGCATTTGAAATTAAGCTTGTAAGCGATGGGGATAGGAGTATCCCAAGGAGGAATGATGATAACACCAGTACCTCCCCCTTGCCGACACTTAGATCCATCAAATAAGAGTGTCATCCGGAGGGGAGAAAATTCATGATCTATGATGAAGATAGAATTGTTGGGAAATTTCTCGTGAGGAAGATGATTGTCAAGAATAGAGAATTTGACTAGTTGATAAACGATAATTTGGCCCTTGATTGGTTTATGAGAGATGAACTCTAATTCATACTCGGTCACGAGCATGAGCCATCAAGTCATGTGGTTGTTATGATAAGGTTTTGAATGCATGGTTTTAAGAGGATGAAAGTTAGTGACTACATAGGTTTTTTTATTAACGTTATAGTGGCAAAGTTTGGAGGTAGCAAAAAGGAGAGCACAACAAAAAATTTCAGATTTAGTGTAACAATTCTCACAATCATGAAGGGTGGTACTGATGTAATAGACGGCCTGCTCCCTACCCTGCTTATCGCAATGTTCCAAAATGGAACCCAAAGCATGATAGGTAGAAAAGATGTATAGATAGAAAGGTTTCCCATCTCTCAGAGGTGTGAGCATAGGAAGGGATTGAAGATACAACCTAAGATCATCAAATGCCTTTTGGTAATATTTATCCCAATTAAAGTTGATGTCTTTACAAAGAAGATGGTGAAAAGGCTAGCAAAAGTCAGAGAGTGTTAACATGAAGTGGCAGACTGATTGAAGTCAACCTTGAATACTACGAAGTTGCTTTAGATTAAAAGGAGGAGGCATCTCAAGGATGGATTTGATTTTGGAGGGGTCAACTTCAATAACCCTAATAGAAAAGATAAAGCCAATGATGTTCCCAGTTAGAGTTTCAAAAACATACATCCCTGGATTCAAGCAAGGAAGAATTGAGTTAGGACGCATAACCGTCAACATGCGAAAAGGAGTGCCCATCATCTTCGTTTATATATTTTCCTTGCTCAATCTCCAAGGCTCCTCCATTTTTGGCGCCAAAATCTATGAAGGAATCTTTATTTAAAATTTGCCCGAAAAACACATTCAAAACAAATATTAAATGCATGGGGAAATTAAATCAAATGGGGCCCATATGAATCGACCCATGCTTAGAATAAATCGATTTATTCTAAATAACAATCATTAAATAATTCTCAGAAAAATGCAACTTGCTTAGTCACTTTATTCACCTTCAAAATAAATAATTATGATCCCAAGGTAATTGATTTTTTTTTTTTTTATTATTTATTTGCACAATTAAAATATATTTTGATTTTTAAACTCACATGTGCAAATCGAATTTCCCTTATTTTAATTTTTATTTAAAGAGGGGGCCATTACACATCTGCAACATCATAGTGGTTGTCACTTATGGCGTATTTTGGATAAATGGTATATCATTAGGTGGGGCATGGTGCCTCCTATGAAACTGTGAGTGAGAAACAGGAGTTTCATGTTGACCAATTGCAGGTCCATTCATAGCCTGTTGAGATTTGGTGTTTATTTGCAGATCCTCCAAATTATCTCAGGAAGATGTCAATTGAGCATGTCCAGCTTTGTTGAAGCCCTAATCTTTTGAATTCTGCTGAAGGGTCAAGTGTTTTACACCTTTCTACTACGCGTTACAAATCCTTTGGGCAATCTTTTCCTCCCCGAAAGGCTTTTACCTTTTTTGGATCTTCTAGTATCAGTGACAAGAGGTGTGCATTTTGACCTTGTGAAACGTGGGGTGTGTGCTATCCAATGTGAAATTATTCAAAAGAGATAAGTTTTATCCTTTTTTCATTAACTTCAAAAATTATTTAATTGATATAGTTTGTAAACCTTTTTTCTAGAAGAAAAGGAAACAAAATGAACAAAAGAAAAAAAAGAGAGTTTGTTTTCGAGGGTTTTTAAAAAGATTTATTTTCATGACTTATTTAAAATATTGAAAAATAAGTCATAGTGGTCTAATAAAAATTATTGAAAAAAAATTGCAAATCAAATCATAGTGTTTGGTATGTGCGGTGCTTTCGGGTTCATGTTTACAAGTCAAGTCGTCATGTTTGAACTATTGCATCCAATGAGTAGCATAATTGCAACAACAACATCTGAGGTTTTCACTCAATTGTCTTTTCAAAAGGACCCGTGCGCTTAGTGACTTTGAAATATCCCTTGTGGGCTACCACTTAACAATGCACAAAATATTGAAAATTTGCAGCCAACTAAAATGCTAATTTTTGCAGATTTTTACAGTTAGGGCAGCGAACTACAGAAAATTAATATCTCCCAAAATATCCACCCAAATTTCTTGAAAATTTAAAGAGGGCTTGCTAATATTATAAAGAACATAAGAAAACTGATTTTGGAATTTTTCAGATAATAAAATGCTGCCAAAAAAATTACAGCGTACCCTAGACAGCTGGGAAACTTCTAAATTCGAACTCTCCGAATACAAGTGCAAAAATTATGAAACTTTGGAAATAACATTTACAAATATAGGAGATGCTATTCCAACCTTCAGATCTGAATTCATACCACTAGAAACCCCTCAAATAAAAACTGCAATTTTCCAAACAAGTCGCCTAGCTTGGAAAAGGGTTGGAAATAGATGAAAAGGCCTTCAAAGTGATGCTAAACCCTGCTCAAATGGCTTTCGTAAATCTGATCTGAAAACCCTCTAATTATCTCCACCAAATGTCTCAAAAACCCTCAAAACCCTTCCTTTGAAACCTCTGAAAATATCTCTGTAAATCAGCCCTGAAAACAACTTCAAAAATGACAAGCTAGGGTAGATCTCTCACTACCAAAGAATGCCCTGTTAGTTAGGGATAGATCTCTCACCACTGAAGCTAGGGTTCTTGTGGGATTTCACTCCACAAGCTGTAGATTTGCAAACAACAGTTGCACATGAAAGAAGATAATTAAGTATGCAAGAATAATCTTTCCTTTTTCCCCCAACTCCTTATACAACTTCTCCAAGGCAAAAGAGCCCCAATAAACCCTACTCGCATTTTTCCTTTGGAAGGGCCAATAAAATAAAAGTAACTTATGTTACTTTTCCCGTTTTAAGTCGTCATGGTCCAAAAGTGACCCCCAACGCAAAATTAGAATATTAAGTGTCATGTGGCCCCTTCCTAACGACAAAACATAATATTTAGTCCCTCCAAAACACTTTATGTTTATGTCAACAAAGAAATATAACAAAATGGACTAGATATTCATACCCAATAGCTCCCCGCATCCATAGCCCCTTGGGTATGACCAAGGCTTGGACTCGAATTGGCCCTTAGGCCTTAGGCGTAGGAAAGGGGACATTACCATCCTCCCTTCCCGAGAAATGCTTGACCGCAAGCATTGTCTTGTCATGCTGTAGAAGCTGAATACCACAAAGTAAGTTTCTCCACCTCACCCTGTCGTCAACCAAAGATCGGTGTAATCCGAAGTAACTAAGAAACCCCATGTAGTCATCATGACCTCCATGTTGTATCGAGAACAATGTTGTCTATGAAGTAGAATGATACCCAAACCAACTCTCCATTGGTACCCACATCGGGATTGCCAATCTGTCCAATCCCTGCCACTCTGATGCCATCATCCTGGGACTCGTCACTATCTCTCCGATCAACTCCTGGGTACGAAAGTTCACTCTGAATCCTGTAGAATCCCCTGGATCAACTTGTGAAATAAGTTGTATACGCACAAAGCATGCTAACTCTCTCACATGACCCACATTAGTGTGAGAGTACAACTCCTCATAATGTATCTCAATGTGCCCTGTGGGGGAAAAATCCCAAGATTCTAGTACATGGTCAACCGGCAATGTCAACTCTACATAGTTCACCTCCTGTGATGAGTGATAACCTACTGAATAACCAGGTAACTGAGTCAACTCCATCCCTCCACTAACTAGCACATGGGTGAAATGCCCACCGTGCCTAGAAATAGTAACATACATAGGAGTGCTATCCCATGTCGACTCAGAACATGATGAACTCGTAAGCTCCGATTTGTTATAACGACAAATTGTACATATTTTTATGAAGTTGAGGATATCCTCCCTCAACCCATGCCATCTGAACCTCTCTGATATGATCCTGTAGGTCTCATCGAAGCTCAAGTGTCCGGTCACGAAAGAACAATGCACATGTCGCAATATCTCCATCCTCAACCATGAATTTGACACAAGGTATAATCTGCCCTGATAGAATATCATCTCATCCTCCAATCTGTAGGTGTCATCCTGTACGTGACCATCCAGAATCTCACAAGTGTGTCGGTTCTTGGAGTAGTCAACAAGCAAATGAGATCTCCAGTCTACCGAAACCTTAGACAACCAACATAATGATAAACTCAGATGATCTAAACCTGTAATCCCAATCTCTGTAATTGTCTCATGTGCAACACTACTGGTCACATCCACATCCATCATACTCCACATCGATCTGCAATAATAAAACCCCTCATCATGCCAGAAAGTCCTCTCCATCCCCTCGGTTGTAACCACCCTAGGTGCTCCTGTAGATAATCCCCTCAAAATCACATTCCCCCTCAGACTTAAACTTCAGCTCCATCGTCTGAAAGTTAGTTTGAAACTCACCAAGAGAGTGAAGCCACTGCACTCTCAGCACTATGTTGGTCACTCCCATACCAACAATGTGGAAATCATCGGTGACTGTATAATTACCCATTGTGATGCTCACTTGGAGAACCTGTCGTGTGCACCTCATAGACTCTCCATTGGCTACAACCACGTCGAAGCCCTCAAAATCCTGTCTGTAATCCTCACCTCTCAACCAATGAGGCATCAATAAAGTTGTGGGTTGCCCCACTATCAATGAGTACCACAACTCGCTGACCCTGCATAACTCCTCTAATCCTAAATGCCTTGTACATTAGAGTATTAAACGATGTGGCTATAATCTCTCGAGGAAAAGTCTCCTCCTCCTGCCTCGCATCAATACTATCCAACGCAACCCCATCTCCATCATCCATCTCGCGAGTCTCTAACTCACCTCTGTGACCCTCAATCTCCTCGAAGACCTCAATGAATTGGGCCTTCCCTCTACCTCTGCAATCATGTCCTGGAACCCAAGGTGTGCGGCAATCGAAACATAGTTTCTTTTGCTTCAACTCATCTTTGTCCTCTTGGAAAATGATTGGCTTCTTAGCCACCTCCTATCTCGGTGGAGGCTCCCTCTGTTGACGTTCGTCTGATCTAGATGGAGGTTCCCTTTGCTAAACACAAGGTGGAACCCTCGACTTTGGAGTGGTTAACTCCAAGTCCCGAGCTCTCCTAACAACCTCATGCAAAGAAGAAGGCTCAAATGCCTTCACAAACCCAACGAGAGCATCTATCAAACCTGCTGTGAACAATGAAATCAACCTCATCTCCGTAACATTAGGTACCATGACTGATAATCTCTGAAAATCTACGATATACTGATCCAGGGAACCGGTTTGTCTCAAATGAGTCAACTCCCTAAAATACCTGTCAGGGTCCCTCCTATCAAACCTGCTCACCAGCCTCTGCGTGAACTTTGCATAAGTAGTAATGTGTATGTGTCCCTGTGTAATCAATCCATGATGCCACCAATCATGAGCATCTCCCTCGAGATGTAAGATCGCAAACTTAATTGCATCTTCTTCACGCATAGGATTCCAGTCGAAGTATGTCTTTAACTTCTGAACCCAAGACTGTGCAGTACACTTCTTAGAACCATCAAAGTGTGGAATGGAAATATGTCCTAATCTCCTCTGTAACTTTGGTACCTATATCTGATGATCTCTCTTGGGCCTACTGTCAATCTTCATTTTGCAATATTCCTGGAATGGCATGTTGTCACAAAAGTCCTCACTCAAAGTTCTGGTACCTCTCCCAACAAGACTCCTCATCCAAAATATCTACTAGCTGTTGTACCTGTGAAACCTCTGGACCTTCAAGAAATAAGGTTCGTGAAGCCCTAAAGGCCTGGCAGAAAAATGGGGAGGTCGTTGCCCTTAATGTCCACTCTCACCTCTTTGACCCTATTGTCCCATATTGCTATTTTCTCCTCTCATTATGACTTTTTTTATACACATTCCAGCATGCTGAAGATGATTAAAAAATATTATGTTTCCCTTTTTGGAAACTAGAAAACCAATGCTAGTACCTTGAGAGGTACTCTCCCTTCTTGTACCAGAGACTCCAATGAAGAAATCATGCTTGCCAACACTTTTAATCCCAAAAGACACATTTGAATTCCTTATTTTGCTTATGAAATCAGTCACAAAGTTTTCAAAATTAGAATTGATAGTTTTGGATAATTGCCACATATTACCAGGATCCCATACCTTATAATGTCCATGAACCCTTATATCATGTAAGGTCTTCCATCTTTGCTTCTCTTCTATCTCCTCATAAAGAACATCATACCTCTTTTTCTTCATGATGAATTGACTTTGATGTACCAAATTCTTAGCATTCTTATCGACAATAGGTTGAATACCATCATGATAAAACTATTGTAATGATATAGGATGAAGATGATGAAATAAATCCGTGTTACTACTAACCTCCTTATAAAGAATATCATCAAAAGGTTCACCTTCTATTGCTGATTTAGACACCTCCAAAACACCATCCCTTGGAGTATCCTCGTCAAGCTTGGTCTCCAAAATGACTTGACTTTTCTGCCACGAATCTTGAACATTCTAGTCTACTATGGGCTGAAATTCTTCATAAATCAGCTTATCATGAGTTGTTAGTTTGGAGATTGCAACAGCATGTAATTCCACATAAGTGTCCATGTGAGGTTCCTCATCATGTTTCAGCTGCTCCGTAGAGTCTTCTTCCATGGGTGTAGACTTCCTTGCATCAATTGCCCTCATCGTTTCCTTGAACTCTTGTAAGTTTTGTCTTTCTTGAGTCGCTATCAACCTAGCAGCTCTAGCTCTGCTATTCCATTCCTCACTTTTTTAAGAGTTTCCATTACATCCCCATTGCTTGCATATATAAATTTCTTCTCCTAAGTTGGAATAATTTCTCTAACAAGCAAAGTTTCACTAATGCAATTATTTTTCTCAATGGAAATCATACCTTTTTGTCTAGAATCTTCTTCTTCAAATGAGTTCTTTTGTAATTTAGGTACCGGCATATGAGGACCTCGTTTGGGCTTGCTACCAACCTTCATCATGCAATAATCTAGAAATGGCATATTATCTTTGAAACCCTTACTCAAAGATTGTATTTCCTCCAACAAGAATCCTCATCAATCACTTTTATTGGGTGCCCTTTATTATTGTTCTCGCCTTTTTCCTTATTGTCCCAATATTTGCTTTGATTCAAATCTTGAGTGAGCAGCTCAAATAAAGGTTAGTGGCTTCGTGTTGTTTCACCATGTTGGTGAACATTTCCTTCATAAAACCTACATTGAGATCTTTACAAACTATCATATTTAACCCACACAGGCTAGAAGAACAACAACTATGATACCACTGAAATATCCCTTATGGGATACTACTTAAAAATGCACAAAATATTGAAAATTTGCAGCCAATTAAAATAATGATTTTCGCATATTTTTACAATAAGGACAATGGACTAAAGAAAATTAAAATCTCCTAAAATATCCACTCGAATTACTTTAAAAATTTAAAGAGGGATTACTGATATTATGAAGGACGTAATAAAAATGTTTTTTGGAATTTTACACAAATTAAAATGCTGCCAGGAAAAGCACAGCATGCCCTAGACAGCTAGAAAAATTCAGAGGTTCATAACTCTCCAAATACAAGAGAAAAAATTAAGGGTTTTTGGAAATAACATTAACAGGCATAGGAAATGACATTTCAACCTTCATATCTGAAGTGGACCAACTGCAAAACCCTCAAAATAAGGCTGCAAGTCGCCTTGCTTGGAAATGGGTTGGAAACTTGTTGTCCACTCAAAATTTCCCTACTCTTAAGAAAGTGAAAATTCAAAATTTTGAGTTTAAGTGTCTTCTTTGTTGTACTGAAAATGTTAAAAGTCGAGAAATTGAGAAAATCTGCATTTTTGGGTCATTTTGTGTGTTTTTCGGGCCTGTCGGACATTTTTGTCCCGCGTGTCCCAAGTTCAAACGGGCGCTCTGTTCCCCGATCGGCCGGTTTCCCCGAAGTTGTTCCATTTTCGGGCCCATCGGAATTTCTTGTCCCAAATGTCCCAAGTTCAATTTGACAAGTTGTTCCATTTTCGGCCGAAACACCCGAACCGCGTACTTCGCGCTTTTTCGTCCCAAATGTCCCAAGTTCGCTCGGACCTGTTGTCACATTTTCGCCCGATCCGGCCGAGTCGCGTGTTTCGCGCACTTTTGTCCCGCATGTCCCAAAAGGCATTTGTGCGTCTTTTCCCCGCTTCGCCCGAATCGGCCAAGCCGCGTGTTTCGCGCATTCGCGTCTCACATGTCCCAAATGAACCAAGTGCCATTTGTGCTTATTTTTCCCGCTCTACCCGAATATCTTGCTTATTCAAATTGGTAGGTATGTATTAAATGTGCATTCATTATCTTTCTCTCTCCTAATCGGCTATATAACGAGCATACCCCCTATGCATTTTTCACATTGCTTCCATGCTATCCTTTGCTCGAACCCTTGCAATCTAAAATCCTGCGTGTGTATCCCTTCCCTCTGTAATTCCTTCCCGAGTCTAGTTTGCGGCTCTGCCCTCCGAATTACTATCAATATGAAGATCAAGTTTCAGGGACAGGAACAAATCTCGCCACTAGAGTCTACCGTTCCCAATATTGGGGACAGTGAAGCTCGTCATCTTGACTTTGGCGATTTTTGGGCAAGGATGGTAAATACAAACCCTACACCAATGGCGCAGATGATTCATGATAGCGGATTGGCTTTAGCTAGAGGTTTCCCAATCTCGGTGCAATGTGTTGATACAGTGCTTTCATGCGGAGCTCACTTCGACCCTGATTCGAGCAAATTGATCAATGTACACGGGGAACTCATCGCCAAACTGGACGCTACCACCATTAGCACTGCGCTGAGAATTCCAGAAATGGATAATGCCATAGTTGTTTCCCAGAATCAAGCACAGGCCCTATTCAATCAAGACAGTGACAAATACAAGGCGCGGGTGGCGAAGTCCTGGCTAAAGAACCCTAAGAAGGGAGCATCTCGTCTATCCAAGACACTTTTCCAGGATGACTTCAATGAAGAATTGTCAGATTTTATAATCCTACTGGCTCGGGTTATGGGCTTACCCTCTACTAACGAATTCCATTTCTGGATGTGCCCGCTCATCAGCATGGTGTGCGAGGGAACTCAAAATATCAACTGGGCGGAGATCATCAGCATGAACTTGACGGAGCAGCTGTCCAATGTACAGCAAACGAAGAAGTTCTACATGACTTCGTACCTGATGTATACTCTGGCGGCATCAAGGCAATGGTTTGGTTTTTCTTACATTGATGCCCACAAGGATGATCCTGTATATGCCTACTACCCGCAGTTCACCCTAGAGACCAGCAATCACAATTTCAGAAGGGTAAATGATGCTTTCACCATGTACGTGGTCAGGCTGCTTGAAGGTGACACTGCTAAAAGGTTTTCTGATGAAGCCATTAACCTGATATCGCACTACGGTGCCTATTTTATCCAATTCAGAAAATTCTCCTATATCAGGCTTGCTGGCTATAAGAGCACCCTGAGGCTTCCCAGGTTCTACAGTAATAAGATGGCTTTGATATAAGTATGCAGGCAGTTAGATAAATTGCACAGAACCTGCAGAGACAAGAAAATTTCTGGTTTGCACTTTCCCATCTCTTTGGGAAATTACACTTGTAAAACAGCCCTGGACGCACAGAACATAGAAAGAGCCCTGGTTCCTATCACTGTTCATTTCTTCAAGCCAAGAACTTGCTTTGACTTGAAGAATTTCATTGAGCAGAACATCAAGATAATATATCATCATAGGGCAGATACAGAAGACTATTCGGCTGACTGTGCGGATGATTTTGAAGCTAGAAGGAGGCACTATGGCAGGTTCTCTCTGCAATTGATTCAAGAACTCGGCTTGTACCAAGTTCCTGAAGGACTCCAGGATGACAACTCTGATCTATACTCATATGAGTATGACAATGTGGTTAAGCACACTCCCTTGGAGGACTTGGATTGGAACAAGAAAGAGAAAGATGATCTGGCCGAGATCCTAGCTCCAGTCTTAGTCAGGACTAAGGTCTGGTTTGACAGGAAAGTTTGAGAGCTTAGAAGGCACTCAGGAGAATCCTCATCTAAGGATGTTTCAACACCAAGGAGGGAAGCATCGACTCCCATATCAGACACACCTATGCAAACCCCTCCTACCTCATCAACGCAAGGACCTGCAGCTTCCACTCCTTCTTCATCCACTCAAGTATACCAGAAGAAATTCAAAGAGGTTAAGAAGGAGCCTGTGGAAAAAGATCCTCAAAGAAAGCAGATAGAAGTGCCTTTGGGACCAGAGAACATCATTGTTCTCAGTGAAAGTGAAGAGAGTGAAATGCCAGCCCCTGTAAATGCTCCTGAAGATCCAACGGATAAAGATAAGGAAGTCTAGAGCACTGAACTTCCAAGTGCTATTGATTCCTCTACAGCAATTGTCTCCAACGCCCCACTCACATCTCAACATGAGACCACAGCTGTGCAAACCTTGAGCGTCATGAGCTCTATGTCTCTTGGTCCTCTTGCCCCTCTTGTTGATTCCTCTTCCTCTTTTGCATGGGTGCAACCTTTTGTTGACAGTAAGAAGAGGAAATCTTCCTCTCGAAGCTCAGGGCCAAATTTTGATGCTATCGCAGCCTTGTTAGGCACTAGTCCTTCTCGTGCCAAGAAATCCAGAATCACCTCCAGGATAGTGTCTGATGCTCAGGGTCAGCAATTCCTGGAGATTTCTAAGCCTACAGTAGATAAATCAGAGCAGGACTTACAGGCATCTGACTTAGAACTCTCAAGAATTCCAATGGGAGAGTCTACTCCTGAAGGTTAAATCCACAACCTCCAGGAAACGGTCACAAGAGTCATTGGGAGGGTAGAGAAAGGGCAGCAAACTATTGAACAGTTGGAGGGACAAGCCCAGATTCTCACTGGCTTTATCAAATCTCTTTTGTCTAAGGACAAAGTTTTGGACCCTACCCCATTGACTACCCTTCCGCCACCTGTAATTTTGAGCCAAGATGAAGTACAGAGTATCAAAGACATGCACAAGTATTCCGTCTATGGCAGAGCTATGGAGGCCATGGTGGAAGATATGCTTGTTGCAGGATTGAACTTCATCGATGAAGCTTTCAAACTCCACGGAAAGGTGAACAATTTGCAACAGAAGTTCTCCTCCACTATCGGGGTCATAGATAAAGAGCTCAAACTCTGGAGCAGTTGCATAGTAGACCTCCATCTCATGGGACAGACAGATGAGAACATTTTATTGGCGAATAAGGTTTTTGATGATGCAAAGGATAATCTGTCAAAGTCCTGGGTTTACAGCGTGGAGTGGAAGATCAAGTCTTGGAGGAGGCTTTGGGAGAGCTGAAGAATAGCTGGTAGAAGGGTGAGGCTTTCAAGACACTGGTTGTATCTGCTTTCAAAGATATACACTGCCATCTTCAGGATGAAACTTCTGGTGTGCCTCTTTCCCTGCAAGAAATCAAAGCTCAATTCAGAGCTTTTGTCAAAGATCATCTATTCAAGGAAAGCTCGTTTTCCAAAGAGAAAATGAAGGAGATTTGCTCTCTTCAATCTGCCATTGAAGAAGCAAATAAATACTATCATACTCATGTCGAGTTTGATAAGGAAATGGAGAAGTGCCTTGGATTTTGGTCCCAGTCTACAGCCAACACGTCAGTCCCTCATGGCAGAGACATAGCTGAGGCATTGAAGAGATTCAAGCAGCGAATTTTGAAGTCATTGGGTCCCTCCCAGTCATAACCACCTACTCCTTCTCCGTTTTCTTCTCTTCTTTTCTAATTCTTTTTCTCGAATTCATTGTAATTAGTTAAGGTATTACGATTGGCAATCCTTAACTAATCTTTAGTTAAAAGAAGTAGTTACAAAGAGTAACTGATTTGTAAGCTATATAATGGCCTCTCCATGCCATTTTGAAAGGAGGAAGAACTTGGTTTATTTTCTGAAAGTGTAAATAGATCATAAAGAAATCAATACAGAAGGGCTTTCCATTCTTTGTCTATCTGATCTCTGTTATCCCTGAGCTTTCATTTAATTTTTGTGAAGATCATTTGTCTGTGTTATGTTAAGAAACTTTGTGTTCTGGCAGATTTTATTTACAGAACTTTGTGTCTCTGAATTCCATCTTATTTATATGATACAAATGATCTTGTTTCAATTCATTGTAACTTCGCATACATAAAGAATTACTCTGTTATCTATAATTCTGCATGTTTCCTTTCTGCTCATTCTCGTTTTCTAATTCCTCAGTCCTTTTGTAATTGATGATCTTTATAGAAAACACTTTCGTAATGTCCAAGTTAAACCAGAAAATCATGTTTTGTATATTTGTAAATAGGTTTGTTTCTGAATAAGGGAACCTCTCCCATTAAAGAGGAGGGACTTCTTGTCCCCTGACTGATGCTCTTTGTAAAGTCCTATTTGACGACCAACAGTTTTTGGCGACTCCGCTAGGGAAAATCATATTCCAGTTCTGTAATTTTTGATCATCCTTTGATCTGGCGACTCCACATTTTACTCGAGGGAGAAGGGCCCTTGGTATTGAAGATTCTCAGTTTTAGCTTTTGGAGCAGCAGGGTTTTCCTTTCCCTTCAACAAGAAATAGAAGGACTCGTTCGACAAGCACTCCACCTGTTCAAGATAGAATTCCTACGGGTGGTATTCCTTCAGAGCCAGCTAGTCCTAATCTTCTAGCTTTAATTCTTGCTGGTGTTGCAGTTCTTCTCCAAGCCATTTTTCCAAGAATGGCGGTACCATTGCCCTGGGGTCATCGTGTCGGGCCCCTTGCTCTTCCTTAGCCTTTGCATGAGTTACCCAGAGGTAACTGAAAGAAATTCCCTAAATTCAAAGGCGATGGTAAAGTGCATCCTGATGAACACGTCGCAGCCTTCATAGTTGCATGTGGAGTTCTGGGAGTTGAACATGAAGACGTCTCCGTAAGACTGTTCGTGGAGACTTTACAAGATAATGCTGCTGATTGGTTCTATCACCTTTCGGCTGGTACTATCACTAGCTGGGACACCATGAGAACTAGGTTTGAAAACCGTTTCAAACCAGCAGAAGATATGCATGCCTTGCTAGCCCAAATCTCTCAGATAAAGAAAGATTCACCAGAGCCCATGAGAGAATTTGTGGCCCGATTCAACAGGTTAATTAATAAAATTTTGGTAAATACTCGACCTGTTGATCAAATCCAAAAATGTTTCTTCCTTAATGCCCAATCGCCTGAAGTTAGTTATGCGCTGAGAAGGGCTAATCTCGCAACATTGGTTGAGGATCAAACTCTTGCTGTTAGTGTCGAGGATGATTTAATTATGTCAGGGAAGTTGAGGAGAGACCCTTCCAAATCTAAGTCTGTTGCTTCCTCCTCTTCCACCCCTGGACCTAATACTAATCCCTTGGTTCAAAAACTTGCGAATGATCTCATTGCCATAAAGAAACAATTGGCTTAGCATGCTCCTTATGCAGAAGTTCTAAGGAGGAATTTTCAGCCCAGAAATCGTTTGCCTACTTCTCAAACAAGATTAGCGCTTGAAGGACCTCCTGTTAAAGTTCCTGTCAATGAAACCTGTGAAGTTGAGGAACCAGATGATGATGAAGATAATGAATCTTGCGAGGAGTTTGTGGAAGAAGTTGATGATGAAGCAGATGAACTTGAAGGATCTCAAGTTAATTTCTTCACCACTGAGGGCATTGATGATGGAGATGATTATGATGAAGTAGTAGCAGACATGAATAGCGAATCATTCACTGTCATGACTCGAGAGCAGACAAATCAGAGGGAGAAAGTGACGCAGCCCACCAAGAAATCTAAGGAGCAGCCGGCAACTATCCCCGTAATTGCAAAAAGAGGATCTCCTATCCCCGTTTCATCTACACCAAAGGTGAGTCCTGTCAATCCTGCTATTAAAGTTACTTCTTTTTCCCCTAAATTTGATAAACCTAGGATCTCAAGTGATGATGGCCCGTCCACTTCCGGGTCTTTTGATATTATTGATCACCTGAAAAAGACTAAGGTTCAAATCTCAGAGGCTGAGTATTATCAAACCCATCCCAAAGCTTTTGCTAAAATGATTCACTTTGTCAATTCCCATTCTAAGACCACCTCTAAAGGCCTTTTACCCACTCCTTCTTCTGCACCACAGCCTAGTTTGGTAGCTGCTGTCACCTCACCTAATGACAAAATCAAACCATTTTATGTAACACTTCTTATAGCTGGACATAGGCTCAGTAATTGTGTCATTGACTCAGGAGCCTCAGACAATGTGATGCCTGCTAAAGTATCTCATGCCTTAGGCTTGACCCGCACACGCACTTATGGTTCTTGTTACTCTATGGAGAGTAAGGAAGTGCCACTGGTCAGAAGAATTAAATATGCACAAGTGGCTTTTGCTACTTTGCCTAAGAAGAGAGTTTTGGCTACCATCTTAGTAGCAGATATTCCTCCTTCATACGGGATGTTGCTAAGTAGGAACTTTTGTAAGGATGTGGGTGGAGAAATTCAAATGGATTGGTCACATGCACTCGTACCTGTTAATGGACAAATGAAGAAGTTGCTGCCTGAGAAGCAATCCAAGTATATTGTACAAAAAACGGATGATCCTAAAGCACAAATACTCTATGAGGATATGGGTCATGGTAACTATATGATTATGTCTCCTGATGAAATTCAACTCCCCAAAGTGTCACCTAAAGATTCTAATGGTGTTTGGATTTTAGATTTTGATGGAAGTTGTTCCTCAGCTGGTTCTGGAGCTGGTGTCCTACTGGTGTCACCTGAAGGAAGCCTTCATCCTTTTTCATTCAAGTTGCAGTTTGAAAATACTAATAATACAGCAGAGTATGAGGCTCTCATTCTTGGACTGCAAGTGGCCAAAGAACAAGGTGTAAAGAATCTTCTGGCTTATGGTGATGCAGAATTGATTGTAAAGCAAGTGAGAAGCCTTTTCCAGGTAAAAAATGGAAGGTTAAAACATTACCGGAATCAGGTTTGGGATTCCATTGAATTTCTTGATGCTTTCTCCATCGAAGCAATACCTAGGGAGAAGAACAGCAGGGCTGATTCGCTAGCAGTCTCAGGGTCACTACTGATTCCTCATCCTGACTTCTCTCAAGACAAGTTCACCATTGAGATGGTCCATCGGCCTAGTGTACCTGATAATACCAATAACTGGAAAGTTTTCAATGATGATCAACACTTGCTTTCTTTCCTTGAACTCAAGGGTAATTTCGAACAGCTGTATTTTGAAGGAAGTGACAACCTACCTCGTGAAAGTGTGCCCTTTGACAAAGCAGTCACCCAAGGAGAAGAAACGGATCAGGATGGATGCATCAACCTCAAAGGAAACAAGATTCCTAAAGGATTGGTGAGTTTGGAGGAACTATTTGGTAAACATGATAGGTATGTGAAGTCTAGAGTTTCTACTAGACCTCAACAATCAGCTGAGTATGACAAGATTGATATTGGGAGTTCTACTAATCCTAAGCTCGTGAACATTGGAAAATGTTGCACAGCAGATGAAAGGAAGAAAGCAATTGATCTTTTAAAAAGGTATAAGGATGTTCTTGCTTACTCTTATGAAGATTTGAAAGCTTTCAAACCAAAAGATATGCAGCATTTTATTCCTCTCAAACCTGGAATTAAGCCTTTTAAGAAGAAACAGAGGCAATACAACCCCAAACTAGCTGACACCATCTTTCAGGAAATTCAGAAGTTGTTGAAGGCCAAAATCATTTTTCCCATTCATCATTCAACATGGATTGCTAATATTGTGCCTGTTAGGAAGAAAAATGGTGAGATCTGAATCTGTGTTGATTTCAGGAATCTGAATTAGGCTTCCTTGAAAGATAATTATCCTTTGCCCATGATGGATCAGGTCTTGCAAGCAGTAATAGGATCTGAAATGTTATCTATGCTTGATGGATTCTCGGGATATAATCAGGTAGAGGTTGATACTGCAGATCAACACAAAACAGCTTTCACTACTCCTTGGGGTACCTTTTCTTACAAGAGAATGCCTTTTGGGCTCATTAATGTTGGTGCCACTTTTCAGAGAGCTATGGATCTAGCTTTTGGAAGTTTGAAAGGGAAGTGTATTGTCATATACCTTGACGACTTGACAGTGTTTTCTAAAACAAGGGCGGATCATTTTGACCACCTGGAGATAGTTCTACTAAGATGCAGAGAACATGAGATTTCTTTAAATCCTAAAAAATCTGTCTTTTGTGTCATAGAGGGGAAATTATTATGGCACATCGTTTCCAGAGATGGTATTAAGATTGATCCTGAAAGAGTTCAAGCTATCCAGTAAATTCCTCTCCCAACCAGTAAAAAGGGCGTGCACTCTTTCTTTGGTAAGATCAATTTTTTAAGAAGATTCATCCCTGATTTTGCAGAATTAACTTTGAGTATTTCTCAAATGATGAAAGGGAAACAAACGTTTGGTTGGTCTTCTGAAGGAAAGGAATCCTTTGAGGGTATCAAAAGAGCTATCGCTAAAACTCCTGTTTTAGCCTGTCCTGATTTCAACAAAGATTTTATTATCTATTGCTATGCCACAGATAATACCTTGGCTGCTGTTTTGACTCAAGAAGACTCTAATGAGCATGAACTCCCAATTGCGTTCATGAGCTATATTATGAAAGATCATGAGTTAAAATACACCATGATGGAAAAACATGCTTTTGCAGTGGTCAAAGTTGTTAAGCAGTTCCGTTTTTACATCCTCAATTCTCATTCCATGGTGTTGGTTCCAGATACAACTGTTAAGTCAATTCTCACACAACAAGAATTTGGATCCAAGAGAGGGAACTGGGTTGCTAAGGTCCAAGAATATGACATTGACATCAAACAGACCAAGCTGGTTCGTGGAAAAGGTCTTTGTGAGCTCATTGCTGAAGGAGCTAAGCATGAATTACTGGAGAACAAAGTTGGCCTTCCTACCGTTCTGTTTCTTAGCTCAGTTGATGAATGGTATGCTGATATTGCTAATTTTCTCACCTATGGAGAATGCCCCTCTCATTTAACTGCCAAAGAAAAGACGACTGTTAAACTTAGGTCAGTGCAGTATGTGTTGTGGGAAAACGCCTTGTTTAAATGTGGGTTAGATGGAAGATTTTTGAAATGTGTGGACAAGGAACAGCAGAGAAAGTTTCTCTCAGCTTTTCATGATCAGGCATGTGGAGGGCACTATTCATCAACGGTCACTGCTCATAAGATACTTCGTGGAGGATATTACTGGCCTTCCTTGTTCAGAGATGCATCCAAGTGGATTGATAAATGTGAGGCTTGTCAGACCTTCATGGGAAGACCCAAATTGGCCTCTTTGCCCCTTAAGCCAGTTGTAATTGAAGAACCTTTTCAACAATGGGGTTTGGAATTCATTGGAACACTTAATCCTGCTTCTAGTGCTGGTCATACTCATGTATTAACTGCCACGGACTATTTCACCAAATGGGTAGAAGCTATTCTAGTTAAGAGTACTACTTCTGAAGTGGTATGCAGCTTCATCAAAGAGAACATCTTGGTAAGGTATGGTGTACCTAACAAGATTGTGACAGATAATGCTTCGAATTTCTCTTCAACTGAGATAATGGATTTTTGCTATGGGTATGGCATTTCTTTGGCTCACTCCTCAGATTACTATCCTCAGGGAAATGGGCAAGCAGAATCCACTAATAAAAATTTGGTGACTATTATAAGGAAATTAGTCAATGAGTCTCAACGAAACTGGCACAAGAAGCTCTATGATGCTCTTTGGGCAGACAGGATCACACCAAAGAGAGCTATTGGAATGTCTCCTTTTCAAGTGGTATATGGAGTAGAAGCTCAATTGCCAGTAACAGTGGAGCTGCCAGCCTTGCATCTAATGAAGGCCATTGAGGATACTAGTTTCAGTGATGCTTTGGATAAGAGAATTATGTACCTTCACAAATTGAATGAGGATAGATTAGAGGTTGCTGATAGGATATCTGTTCACCAGCAGAAGGTAAAGGTCTTGTTTGATAAGAAAGCCAGGCTCAGAGATTTCCAAGTTGGAGACACTGTGTTGTTATGGGATAAAAGGCATGAACCTCGTGGCAGCCATAGCAAGTTTGATTCCCTTTGGCTCAGACCTTTCAAGATCTGACACTTTGCTGGTAAGAATTCCTTTTATCTTGATTACATGGATAGTTCTCCTCTCCCACTTCCTTATAGTGGGCAGTACCTTAAGTTGTTCAAGTCTTAGGTGATTAGGGAGTCCTTTGTATATTATGTACAACGTTTTGTTTTTCTTTCCTTTTTGTTTTGGTGTGTTGTCCTCTGTATTGGTTTGCTTTTTGACTCCATGGCCCAATGGATAAGGTACTGGTCTGCTTCCCCGAGTTTGTCTAAGTTCTTACCTTGTCCCATTCCTTGAATTTATGCCAAGTCATCCCCAGAAGGAGCCAGCTGTTGTCCACTCAAAATTCCCCTGCTCTTAAGAAAGTGAAAATTCAAAATTTTGAGTTTAACTGTCTTCTCTGTTGTACTGAAAATGTTAAAAGTTAAGAAATTGAGAAAATCTGCGTTTTTGGGTCATTTTGTGTGTTTTTCGGGCCTGTCGGACATTTTTGTCCCACGTGTCCCAAGTTCAAACGGGCGCTCTGTTCCCCGATCGGCCGGTTTCCCCGAAGTTGTTCCATTTTCGGGCCCATCGGAATTTCTTGTCCCAAATGTCCCAAGTTCAATTTGACAAGTTGTTCCATTTTCGGCCGAAACACCCGAACCGCGTACTTCGCACTTTTTCGTCCCAAATGTCCCAAGTTCGCTCGGACCTGTTGTCACATTTTCGCCCGATCCGGCCGAGTCGCGTGTTTCGCGCACTTTTGTCCCACATGTCCCAAAAGGCATTTGTGCGTCTTTTCCCCGCTTCGCCCGAATCGGCCGAGCCGCGTGTTTCGCGCATTCGCGTCTCACATGTCCCAAATGAACCAAGTGCCATTTGTGCTTATTTTTCCCGCCCTACCCGAATATCTTGCTTATTCAAATTGGTAGGTATGTATTAAATGTGCATTCATTATCTTTCTCTCTCCTAATCGGCTATATAACGAGCATACCCCCTATGCATTTTTCACATTGCTTCCATGCTATCCTTTGCTCGAACCCTTGCAATCTAAAATCCTGCGCGTGTATCCCTTCCCTCTGTAATTCCTTCCCGAGTCTAGTTTGCGGCTCTGCCCTCCGAATTACTATCAATATGAAGATCAAGTTTCAGGGACAGGAACAAATCTCGCCACTAGAGTCTACCGTTCCCAATATTGGGGACAGTGAAGCTCGTCATCTTGACTTTGGAGATTTTTGGGCAAGGATGGCAAATGCAAACCCTACACAAATGGCGCAGATGATTTATGACAGCGGATTGGCTTTCGCTGGAGGTTTCCCAATCTCGGTGCAATGTGCTGATACAGTGCTTTCATGCGGAGCTCACTTCGACCCTGATTCGAGCGAATTGACCAACGTACATGGGGAACTCATCGCCAAACTAGACGCTGCTGCCATTAGCACTGCGCTGAGAATTCCAGAAAAGGATAATGCCATAGTTGTTTCCCAGAATCAAGCATAGGCTCTGTTCAATCAAGATAGCGACAAATACAAGGCGCGGGTGGTGAAGTCCTGGCTAAAGAACCCTAAGAAGGGAGCATCTCGTCTATCCAAGACTCTTTTTTGGGCCGACTTCAATGAAGAATTGTCAGATTTTATAATCCTACTGGCTCGGGTTATGGGCTTACCCTCTACTAACGAATTCCATTTCTGGATGTGCCCGCTCATCAGCATGGTGTGCGAGGGAACTCAAAATATCAACTGGGTGGAGATCATCAGCATGAACTTGACGGAGCATCTGTCCAATGTATAGCAAATGAAGAAGTTCTACATGAATTCGTACCTGATGTATACTCTGGTGGCATCAAGGTAATGGTTTGGTTTTTCTTACACTGATGCCCACAAGGATGATCCTGTATATGCCTACTACCCGCAATTCACCCTAGAGACCAGCAATCGCAATTTCAGAAGGGTAAATGATGCTTTCACCATGTACATGGTCAGGCTGCTTGAAGGTGACACTACTAGAAAGTTTTCTGATGAAGCCATGAACCTGATATCGCACTACGGTGCCTATTTTATCCAATTCAGAAAATTCTCCTATATCAGGCTTGCTAGCTATAAGAGCACCCCTCTGAGGCTTCCCAAGTTCTGCAGTGATAAGATGGCTTTGATAGAAGTATGTAGGCAGTTAGATAAATTTCACAGAACCTGCAGAGACAAGAAGATTTCTGGTTTGCACTTTCCCATCTCTTTGGGAAATTACACTTGTAAAATAGCCCTGGACGCACAGAACATAGAAAGAGCCCTGGTTCCTATCATTGTTCATTTCTTCAAGCCAAGAACTTGCTTTGACTTGAAGAAGTTCATTGAGCAGAACATCAAGATAATTTATCATCATAGTGCAGATACAGAAGACTATTGGGCTGACTGTGCGGATGATTTTGAAGCTAGAAGGAGGCACTATGGCAGGTTCTCTCTGCAATTGATTCAAGAACTCGGCTTGTACCAAGTTCCTGAAGGACTCCAGGATGACAACTCTGATCCATATTCATATGAGTATGACAATGTGGTTAAGCACACTCCCTTGGAGGACTTGGATTGGAACAAGAAAGAGAAAGATGATCTGGCCGAGATCCTAGCTCCAGTCTTAGTCAGGACTAAGGTCTGGTTTGACAGGAAAGTTCGAGAGCTTAGAAGGCACTCAGGAGAATCCTCCTCTAAGGATGTTTCAACACCAAGGAGGGAAGCATCGACTCCCATATCAGACACACCTATGCAAACCCCTCCTGCCTCATCAACGCAAGGACCTGCAGCTTCCACTCCTTCTTCATCCACTCAAGTATACCAGAAGAAATTCAAAGAGGTTAAGAAGGAGCCTATGGAAAAAGATCCTCAAAGAAAGCAGGTAGAAGTGCCTTTGGGACCAGAGAACATCATTGTTCTCAGTGAAAGTGAAGAGAGTGAAATACCAGCCCCTTCAAATGCTCCTGAAGATCCAACGGATAAAGATAAGAAAGTCCAGAGCACTGAACTTCCAAGTGCTATTGATTCCTCTGCAGCAATTGTCTCCAGCGCCCCACTCACATCTCAACTTGAGACCACAGCTTTGCAAACCTTGAGCGTCATGAGCTCTATGTCTCTTGGTCCTCTTGCCCCTCCTGCTGATTCCTCTTCCTCTTTTGCATGGGTGCAACCTTTTGTTGACAGTAGGAAGAGGAAATCTTCCTCTCGGAGCTCAGGGCCAAATTTTGATGTTGTCGCAGCCTTGTTAGGCACTACTCCTTCTCGTGCCAAGAAATCCAGAATCACCTCCAGGATAGTGTCTGATGCTCAGGGTCAGCAATTCCTGGAGATTGCTAAGCCTACAGTAGATAAATCAGAGCAGGACTTACAGGCATCTGACTTAGAACTCTCAAGAATTCCAATGGGAGAGTCTACTCCTGAAGGTGAGATCCACAACCTCCAGGAAATGGTCACAAGAGTCATTGGGAGGGTAGAGAAAGGGCAGAAAACTATTGAACAGTTTGAGGAACAAGCCCAGATTCTCACTGGCTTTATCAAATCTCTTTTGTCTAAGGACAAAGTTTTGGACCCTACCCCATTGACTACCCTTCCGCCACCTGTAATTTTGAGCCAAGATGAAGTACAGAGTATCAAAGACATGCACAAGTATTGTGTCTATGGCAGAGCTATGGAGGCCATGGTGGAAGATATGCTTGTTGCAGGATTGAACTTCATCGATGAAGCTTTCAAACTCCACGGAAAGGTGAACAATTTGCAACAGAAGTTCTCCTCCACTATCGGGGTCATAGATAAAGAGCTCAAACTTTGGAGCAATTGCATAGTAGACCTCCGTCTCATGGGACAGACAGATGAGAACATTTTATTGGCGAATAAGGTTTTTGATGATGCAAAGGATAATCTGTCAAAGTTCTGGGTTTACAGCATGGAGTGGAAGATCAAAGTCTTGGAGGAGGCTTTGGGAGAGCTGAAGAATAGCTGGCATAAGGGTGAGGCTTTCAAGACACTAGTTGTATCTGCTTTCAAAGATATACACTGCCATCTTCAGGATGAAACTTCTGGTGTGCCTCTTTCCCTGCAAGAAATCAAAGCTCAATTCAGAGCTTTTGTCAAAGATCATCTATTCAAGGAAAGCTCCATTTCCAAAGAGAAAATGAAGGAGATTTTCGCTCTTCAATCTGTCATTGAAGAAGCAAATAAAGACTATCATACTCATGTCGAGTTTGATAACGAAATGGAGAATTGCCTCGGATTTTGGTCTCAGTCTACAGCCAACACGTCAGTCCCTCGTGGCAGAGACATAGCCGAGGCATTGAAGAGATTCAAGCAGTGAATTTTGAAGTCAGTGGGTCCCTCCCAGTCATAACCCCCTGTCTCCTTCTCCGTTTTCTTCTCTTCTTTTCTAATTCTTTTTCTCGAATTCATTGTAATTAGTTGAGGTATTGCGATTGGCAATCCTTAACTAATCTTTAGTTAAAAGAAGTAGTTACAAAGAGTAACTGATTTGTAAGCTATATAATGGCCTCTCCATGCCATTTTGAAAGGAGGAAGAACTTGGTTTATTTTCTGAAAGTGTAAATAGATCATAAAGAAATCAATACAGAAGGGCTTTCCATTCTTTGTCTATCTGATCTCTGTTATCCCTGAGCTTTCATTTAATTTTTGTGAAGATCATTTGTCTGTGTTATGTTAAGAAACTTTGTGTTCTGGCAGATGTTATTTATAGAACTTTGTGTCTCTGAATTCCATCTTATTTATATGATACAAATAATCTTGTTTCAATTCATTGTAACTTCACATACATAAAGAATTACTCTGTTATCTATAATTCTGCATGTTGCGTTTCTGCTCATTCTCGTTTTCTAATTCCTCAGTCCTTTTGTAATTGATGATCTTTATAGAAAACACTTTCGTAATGTCCAAGTTAAACCAGAAAATCATGTTTTGTATATTTGTAAATAGGTTCGTTTCTGAATAAGGGAACCTCTCCCATTAAAGAGGAGGGACTTCTTGTCCCCTGACTGTTGCTCTTCGTAAAGTCCTATTTGACGACTAACAAAACTGACGGAGGTGCCTTCAAAGTGATGCTAAGCCTAGCCCAAATGGCTATCGTAAGTCTAATCTGGAAGCTCTCTTATTATTCTCCCCAAATGCCCCCAAAAATCCTCAAAAACCTTCCTCTGAACCCTTTGATAATATCTCGGTAACACAGCCCTAAAAGCGGCCCCAAAAATGATAGACTAGGGTAGATATCTCACTACCGAAGAATGCCCTGCTAGCTAGGGATGGGTCTCTCAGCACCGAAGTTAGGGTCCCTGTGGGACTTGACTCCAAAAATTGTAGATGCGTAAACAGCAGTTGCACTTGAAGGGTCGATAAAATGTATGTCAAAAAGTTCCTCTCCTTTCTCTCCCAGCTCCTTATATACTTCCCAAGGCAAAAGAGCCCCAATAGACCCTAGACACATTTCTTTCCATGGAAGGGCCAATAAAATAAAAGTAACTAAAGTTAATTTTTCCTTTTTAAGTCGTCATGGTCCAAAGTGACCCCCAAATGCAAAACTTGAATATTAGTACCATGCGGCCCCCTTCCCAATAGCTCCCAACATCCACAACCCCTTGGGTATGACCACGGCTTGGACTCAACTTGATCCTTAGGCCTTTGGCATAGGAAAGGGGACATTACAGAAAGGTGTTGCATAACATTATCGATAGATTCATTATTAGGCAGCTTATGTGTAGGGACGAATGAGCTAGTATATGCTCTAGATGAATCTTGTTTAGGGAAAAGCACATCATTTGGTTGGTAAGTCATGAGACATGCTTTGAAGGGTGGAATGTCTATTAGGAGTGTTAGAATTTTCCCTTCATGCTCATATTTGATGCAATGATGGATGTTGGAAGGGACACAATGCATAGCGCAGATCCATGGTCATTTAAGTAAGATATTATACTAGAACTTCCCCTCAACGATGTAAAAGATCTCACGAATGAGTCTTTCACCGACGCAGATGGGAAGGAAAATTGTGCCCAAATTGGAGGCCACAACATCATTAAAAACACGAAGGACTACGAGTGATTGACAGACAATGGATTTGGGAATCTTGAGTTGATAAAAGGTATTGGATGATATGATGTTCATGTTGGATCCATTTCTATCATTAAACATCGAATGAAAGTATCATTGATGCGAACAGTGATGAAAAGTGAGAGGTCATGGTATTCAAGTGATATATCAGGAATTTTGGAGTCTTCAAAAGAGATGGCAGTCGAGGCTGTGAGTGCTCTGATAAGGGCTACAAAAGGTTGAGTCTCATCGTTAGTGATAGGGATGCACGGTAAGGATTCGATGAGATCTTGTCTATGATTGGGGGCACTTTGGATGAGCTCAAAAGGTGACATCTTAACAAGATCTTGATGGAGTTACTTCAAAATACTTTGTTCGATGTCAATGGGTTTTTGGGTACGTAGGGTGGCTAAGATGGATATGTTTTCTTTTGAAGAATATGATGAAGTGGGGTCACTAGATAGGTTGGTGATGACTTTGGTATTAGATTGAGTAGGCAGTTGAGAATAATAAGGGCGAGAATGTGTGGAAATACAAATGACATCGATAAATAGAGGGGTACCTTCTTTAAGAAGATTATTTCTTGGAGGGGGGTTGCGGTAAACGTTTATGACAAAGAAGATGCTTTAGAAGCATTGGGTGATGAAGATTTGATTGAACGATTGCGATTGGATACGAATGCACTGATAGATGGGAGGGGATGGTATTCTTCAATGAGAAGGTCATCTTCTTTTATAAGATTATGGATGATGGTTTTAAGAGCCCTACAATGTTCGGTATCATGTATGGGGATACGATGATAAAAAATGACATTAGAATCAAACCACGTGGGTTTATGCCCACATGAATTGAAAGATTTGATGGGAGGAAGAGTGATGGAAGATGCTTGAATAAGGTGATGAATAATTTTTGAATAGGATCCAATAGGATTTTTTATGAGGGGGTTGTGTGGGTTGTGGATGAACTTGGCTTTGAAGCGGTAGATGAAGGTAAGAGTGTTGTTTTGCTTTTATGAGGTTTTTTGAATTCCTTTGATTCCGACTTGGTCTTTGGAGAAGAGGAGATGGATGGTCGTGATTCTAATTTAGAATTTGGAGGAAGAATAGGTGGCTTTGATTCGGATTTATTGATTATAGGGGATTTGGATGAAGGGGTTGGCCCCAAAATATATGACATCAACTACAACATTTTTTGGATGAGACATTTGATGGATTAGAGTGATGGGGCTTTGAAGGAGATAACTGCAACATTTTTTGTGGGTGATTAAGATACTTCTGAAGAGGAATGCCGAAGGTTTTAGGTTTTTTTTGTGAAGGTTTTCCCTTAGTAGGAATAACAACGATGTCTACAGGGGAATGGTCCTTACAAATAGGGTTGGATGATTTGGATGCATTTTTTTTGGATATAGGATTTGAAAGTGAAGGGGATGTTTGGATAAAACACTTGTTGAGATGGGGAGAGGCCACGGATCATATATATATCATAGGTTTTGATGTGGGTGATGTGGATGAGATATGGATATCGTTCATGATTATATGAGGGGGATATTTCTACTTAGTAAGTTTAGATGTTGATATGAAATTTGTTATAGTCATAGATGTGGTGATGGGTAAAGGTATGGAAGAGGACATAGATAGAGGTTTATGTGAGGAGGATGTTATGATAGATGTTGGGATAGGTATGGGTGGGGAGTTAGATGTAATGGGCGTCGGTGTAGTAGGTGTGAAAGTAGATGTGATTAGAGGGGGTGTGGGTGGAATGGTCATGGGTATAGTTAATATAGATAAAATGGATGTAGAGATGGGTATGGATGTATGTAAGATTGTAGAAGAGTCTGAAATAGACATGAATGTAGTATATGAAGGAATGGTAGGTGTAGGTGATGATGATAACTCTTGGCTTAGAGTGTTGATTTTGTGGGCATTGGGTGCTTGAGACGTAGGAGTAGTTTGATTATTTCATGGATGGTTGGGGAAAGGTTGTTTGAATACATTGAGAGGTGTATTAGGAGGTACGTTGGAGTTATCTAATTGAAGGTCACCACAATCTATGAGCCATTGTACAAGATCTTTAAAGTTATGGAAATTTCCAATGTTGTGACCATGGACTTGATGATATTTTCAATAGTGCTCCTCGGGATACCATGCAGGCTTGGGTCGCGAGTCTTCAAGTGGTCAGATAGGGGGAAGTTTGATGAGATGCACAACCATCAACTTGTCAAAAAAAGAACTGTATGATTCCCTGAGAGGGGTATGGTTGGGGGTTGTTTTAGGAGCCCTTTGCAGATACTCGGTTTGGGATCTGAATGTGGAAGAATATTTGGCCACAATGGCATAAACCATATTTTTAAATTTGTCACCACGGCTAAAAGAATTGGTGAATTTGGGTTTTCATTTTTTGGATCGGATTTTAACATGACCTTCCTCAAGGGTGCGAAGTTCAAGTTTACGAGCCATGGTGAATTCATTTTTGAAATTTTGGAAGGATTGGATCTAAAGAGTGGAGGAAATATGCTTCACACAAGACCGTGAAAAGAGTTCAATTAGTTTGGTCTGTAGAAGGGATAAAGATAATTGATTGATTATTTCATGTCATCTAGTGATGAAATTGTGATAGATTCGTCATCAAATTGTCTAATGGCGTAGATATCTATAATGGTAAAAAAAATTGTAATGTTAATAGAAAATTTCTCTAGGAATAGTTGTGTGAGTTGAATGAAGGAGAATAGAGAATGTTGAGGAATGTATTTATACCAATCCAAATTGGGGCCAGAAAATGACATAGGGAATATACGAAGCATAATATCTTGGTCATGGGAAATAAGGTAACATGCGTGCCTAAAGGTGCGGAGATGTTGTTGTGGGTCCTCCTTACTCTTAAACTTGGAAAATTTTGGGAGCTCCTAGTGTGAAGGATAAGGTTTTACTAGAAGTGATGAATTTATAGGCTCATTACAAATCAATTCGTAAGAGAAGTTGGTTTTAGACCCTAAAGTAGCAACTTCAAGGTTTCCCATTCTACTTAACAAAACGTGAAGAGGGTCAGTAGATGTGTGGGGATGAGATACCGATGGATGATAATGTAGGATATAATAAGTGGATGGGTGAGGTTGTGGATGAGATTGATATTGTTGTGGATAGGTAGGTGATTAAGGGTGGTTGATAAGGAGGAATATTTTTGAAGGGATGTGATTGAGTTTGTTGGGAAACAGGATGTTGTTGAGAGGTAGGGATGTAATTACATGGATATGTTTGCATTTTTTGTTGTTGAAAGACGGGGATGTTGGATTAACCTTGCATGGGGTGAATGGAGATATATAGTATGGGGTGGTTGAGATGTTTGAGTAGATTGGTTAGGGAAGATATAGAGAATGGAATTTTGAAGGGGAGATTGATGAATTTGGGTAGACTCCGAAGGATGAGGTTGTGAGGTGATGACGTTCAGATGGACATGGGATGCAGAGATGGGGACCAAAGTTTGATCATGTTGTTTGGGTGGTGGAAGGAGTAAATGAGACTCTTGTAATGTTTGGGTAGGTGTGTTAATGACGAAATTGGATGAGGAAGTGATGGGGAAAGAAGAATTGGGTGTGGTGTTGATATGGGAAGATTGGGAGGAATGGGGACCACTAGTTAAGTAGATTGGTGATTTTGCGGGATGGTCAAGGAAGATTGATGGGATTCAAGTTCATGTTGCGCCATGGCAAGCTCATTCATAACTCTACATAAGAACACAATGATTTGTTATGTGAGGACTTGGGTGGATTTGAGGTGAGAGTGATAGGCATAAATTGGTTGAAGAGGAGTTCTGTCAATGGGGAGATAGGTAGATTTACGAAGAAGGTAGTCATGAAGAGCAATTGGGTTGACATCAAGGAGCTCTTGGAATTCTACACATCCATGAGCGATGGTAGGAGGTCCAAAAGTATCTGAGGAAATGGTAGATGGGGGTGTAGAGGGTATAGAAGGAAAGGAAACAAATGGATTTGTCTCAACATGGGGGTTTTTTTTTATAGCTTGAGACTCATGGAGAGGAGAAATGGAAACCGTAGGTTGGGAAAATTTAGAAGAAAAGGCCAAGGGGTGGAAGATATAATATAAAGGGATGAAGTTTGTTAGGAAGTAATGTTGGAAGTAGGAATGTTGTTGGATGACATGGTTTGTTCCATTTTTCTTTCTTGAGAACATGTAATAAAGGGCATGAAACAATAAAACAACAAATTATGTCGATTTTTAATATTTGAAACAAGTCACACAACAAATTTTAAATTATCTTGCTTATTTGAAGAATGTGAGAAAGAAAAGAAAATGGGAACCTAGGAAATGGCCAAACTATGGATGGTTTCAAGTTGTTTTGGCTAGCGTCCTCGATATACCCAAAGGGACATGAGGCTTAAATCTATGATGACTACTGGTACAAAGCATGATATTGGGGCTTACCTCCGCACTCCACGCACTGCAGCGATAAAAATGTTGGGAAATTATCCAATATACTGATAGTCAAAAAAATATAACATGGTCATAACACTACAATGGATTTCCTATTGAGTGATGAAATCCCAATAGTTACACCTGGAAGAAGATGTTTAAGTTTATGTGTTCATTTTGGATGTGTATGGAAGGAGTGAATGCAAAGAATCGACATCCTAATTAAACTATGTTGTTAAGCAAGTATGAATAGATTATTTTTTAAGTACCAAATCAAAATGTGAGATTCAAAGAAGTCAAGCAGACAAAGAAGGGAGAGAGATGCAAAAAGAGAAAATAGGGAAAAATGAAGAATACCTGGATAACACTATTTTTCCTTTTTATTTTAGCAAACATGTTGTTGATCCAAGTAAGTAATCCACCACATACGCAAGCAAGCAAAGCTCCCACCTGTGAGGTTAGTATAAAGAGAGGAATGGAAGATGGAAATGGAAATGAAAACAAATGAAAGAACTCACCAAAGAAGGGTGGGTCCCACTGGGCATGCCAGAATGTTGATCAAATTTTATCGTTCTTATTTCAAATTAGTGAAATGGTAATAAAGAAAACAAGCAACTCCAATAATGATAGGGTTTAAGGCTACCTCTAGATGAGATGATGATGGATACAGGCACAAAAGATACTCCTTGTAGTGAGCTTGATTACCTACACAAAAAATAGAAAATCAACACTAAAATGGATTAGTAGATAGAAAGGTGGGTTGTCCAACAATTCCAGTCTTGAGAAGTGAAAACTTCTTAGGATGGATGTTAACCCACTTTTATAGAAAATAAGGATAAAAAGATAATGGAAAAATGATATGATGCAGTAGAATTTGAATTGAAACAAAGAATTTTAATCAACTAGATAAGATAAAATGCATATTTGATAAGACTAAATGGTTAAAAAATAAACCAAACTTGATCAAGTCAATGACAACCCGAGACCGCTAGGCGCAGTCGATGGTAATCAGGGCGTTATGAGCCAAAAATAATTACAGAAAAGGTAGATTTGAAGGACTTATCTGAATGATGTTGTTGATGTTTTCTTGCATCTTGTAGTCTTGTTCTTCATTTGATTCTAAATCACTAATAACCTAATTTATAATTTCAAATCTAGTCACAAGATTCCTTTTCCACACACGTGACAAGTCTTTAGATGGGGCACTAAATATTTTCCTACTTATCAATACTCAAGAATGAGTATCTCCCATTTCCACTACCAATGGATGAATCGGGTCTCAATGATCCTTTTCTTTTTATAATCCTTCCCTAATCATCTAAGCCTTGTCTACAATTGTGCACATATCTATGAATAGTGAGATTGCTTCTAGAAGCAATGTTTTTCCTTTTTCGAAGATCATGTTCCTCCATTTATTGGTTTCTCATCCCTACACATTGAACTCCTTCATTCATCAGATCGACTTTGGATCGATGTTACTTATTGGAGTAGCTTTTTCAATTTTGATTGATGAAGCATTTGGGTCCACAAGATGTTTCACATATGAAGAGAGTGTGTGTACTTAATCTTCCAACAAATCGATCTTCTCATTATATTCTCGATTTCTCGTAAAAAGGTGAGTGGAAGACTCCGTGAACATGTGTTCATATCCTTCATGAGTGGTTGGGCCCAAGGGAATGGTGCTCATTTCATAATCATCTGGTGTCATCTCTTCCATTGGCTTGATCACTTTTGGTCTGACCATTTCTACATACTAATCACCTAGGACACCACTGAAAAAGCGAGAGTCTGCTTGAGAAAATTTCTTCTTCTTCCCTTTGTCCAATGATGTTATCAATGAGAGATCATGGAATGTGACTTTTTGGATGGTACGAGCCTATTTTTTAATCATTTACTTCATCCAAGGAAACATCTCATTTGTCCCGGGCTCTACAACTAGCATGTTCACCATCTCTTACTCAGGAGGAGGAGATGCATCATGTGCAAGGGGGGAAAGAGTGTTAGCAGGGGTTGAATGTTCTAATAATTTTCAAGAGTTGGGAGATTAACTAGATCATTCTCCTCAACTTGTGCTTCCACAATGGGATCTATTGTTCTGATTTTCTTGTGTGATCTCTCGTAGTTAGAGGGTTCTAACTCCACTATTTTGTGCTTTAAACTACCTCCAAAGTGACCTGAACCTGAATTTACATCCACAACATTTGATGATGAGTGATGTGATGCTTTTATTTGGAGTGTGGGGAAACTTCTTGATGCGAGGGTGGCAACCTTATTCTTCTAAAATCATTCTCGCGTTCTTCTGATCACAACCTCTATCCGTTCGGCTATGTCTCCTGACTTGGGAATGTTCCAATTCACTAGTGGGAAAGGAGAATATTTCACCTCTTTGTACTCTTGATCATACAACTCTATACCATCATCTTGAATACCTTCTTCATACTAATGGAACTTGTACTTTTTCATTTCTATGATGGTCATCCTCATGTAATCTATTTCTTTGACATTGAAGTCATCTACCAAATTTTCCTAATAATATTTAACATGTAGGACATGATGTAACTTTAGGAGATGGAAGGTGTCTGGATCAACTCAGATTTCAAAATCAATCCTTAGAGTGTATGAATGCATCTCAAGGGTGTGAAGGAAACTTCCAAGTGTGATGAATCATTGATAATCTTACAGGTCCAGATTCCCAATGAGATAAGGAATATATAGTCTTCTTTTTCTAGTTTATGAGCTTATTGTGCACATGCACAAGTTGTTTTCATAGCTCAAATAGTGTTATCTTGCCACTAAGGTACCGAGGTAGTTTTAGTGGGGCGTGATCGTAACCAAAAATAGGGGTATATGAAAAAGTGGCAAATTGGATGAAGAATGAGTTGTATCTCTTGATCAAAGAAGTCGTTTGTGATGACATCATTGAGTGAAGGTTTACCTCTAGTGTCTTAATGATGAACATAGTGAAGGCATCATTCACTCAGGTGAAGTGACAATTTCCTTCCTTCAACACCAACTGTGGATATCTCTCAAATGTTGGAGCTTTTAGAGAGATGTTTTGTGCAAGTGTTAGTCCCTTGAATGACATCGAGCTCACGAGATCGTACACCAGATAAGAAGTCATGGAGAACTTATTTGAGACTGGGACATGGAGAAACTGATGGTGTAGATTATCATTTATGATCTGGTCCCAATTAATCTTTTGCTTCCCTTTGATGATTTTCAATATGAACAGTGCCATCCAATCCTATAAATCTCTTTGGTTCTCTTCTCCCATCACCTGACTCAGAAGGGTGATTGCATATGAAAATCCATCTTTTAATTCACTTCGTGAGAGAGACTTCAGCACTTGAGAGGGCTTTCTCCCTAACTTTAGCCATGATCTAACGCAATACCCTGCATGTAAGAATCTGTGTTGGTCCATTTATTCATCGTCATTTCCTTCAAGATGAAAAAAATGTTGCTCCAAGAATGTATTTTCATGGAATAGGAAATGGCCTTAGGATTAAGCACCTCCATAGCTGATCCATCATTTGCCTAAATATTTCTTGTCTTAGGTTCGTAGTGGTAATAGCATGCCAATACCAACTCAATGCTCTACACAGATACTAGGTGACCACCTGTTGCGTATAATATACTCAAGAACACCTTGTCTTCAATTGGTTCCCTTGGGATGTCAAGCATGCGTACTTTGAGATTTTCAAGGTCCATGTGAGTGACATCATTGTCCCCCACTTCAACACACTCATAGGAAAGATCATTTACTAGATTGACACCTACAAATTTAAATTTCATTGCTTCTAAGATACTTTCCTGTAACTAAAAAGGGGGTTTACTATTTTTAGAAAATGGAAGTTTTCCACCCTTTTTCATTTGATCACTCTATTTTTCCTTCTGGATAGTCCATGTGCACAATGCCTTTGTCGAAACTCCTCTTTGTGAAGACTTACTAAAAGTAGCAAGTGCATGTGTGGGAGGCTTACTATGTTTAGAAACTATCTTTCTAGGACTCAGATTTTGATGAAATTATTTTCTCTTATATGGGATGTTTGTTTTTGTTGCACCTCTGAAGTTTCGTCTCAACCCAATCTCCAAAATGGAAGATATTAAATTTTAAAAAATTAGTGCATGGAAATTGGGGTTTCTTCGCTGGAAAAAATCCAGGCCATGCATGAAAAATATTCCACTTATATCCTCAAGGTTCCTGGAAATTTGAATGAATTCAAAAAATCCCAAGTTGATTCGTGCACCATTTTTCAAGATATGAGAAATCTCACTTTACGGGTTACAAAGTTCTTCAAGGGAGAAATATTGTCTGGAGTCTTCAAAAATTCATGGTTTTTTATGGCTTTCACTTTATTGGATCATGATAAAATGAAGGAAAATGATGGAAATTAAAAATGATGAAGCAAGAATTCTAAAAAAAATTCAAGAGTTCTGGGTGCAAATGGAGGAATGTGGCGGAATGAGCGAAAAAATAACAGTGTTGTATTTATATGTGTTGGAAACCTTGAGGGGGTGGGGAACACTTTTTTTTCCCCATTGGCCTCTTAGAATGGGACAATGGGGACACAAAAATGTGCCTTAGCCCCAAGGTGACATTTCGCGTTCATTCACCAACGGAAAGTAATGGAGGAGGGGGCTAAAAATAAGCACTTAAGGGCCATCTTTTGGTCGTATAAGGAACTTAATGGGAATCTAGGATTGGGGCACATTTTTTTGTCCCCATTTTCCCCTTGGAATGGGACAATGGGTGTAGAAAAATGCACCTCATCTCTAGAGTGACACTTGTCATTCATGCATGCGAAGGTGAGGGGGTTAGTCCAATAGGTCAAAGGGGCTATACGGAGCCACAAGGGTCACATGGAGTGACCAAGAAGCCTAAGGGGGGAGGGGCACACTTTTTTTACCTCTTTTCCCCTTGGAAATGGAAAATGAGGACACAAAAATGGGCCTCATCGTCATGCTGCCATGTGGCATCCAAGAAATTTGGCTAAGTATTGAACATGTACCTTGGGCTGCAACTTGAAATGACCATAACATGAGTTCCCAAATGACCTTTTTTCACACGTATTTATATGAAATTGCATGGAAAAGGAATTTTGAGAAGTATGGGATGGGTATCATTCCTTTATTCTTCCTGTAAAACCATCAAAAAACTCCTCTTTTCTTGGGATCACGAGCTAAACTTGGAAAGAATGAATTGCCTACAAAAATGAATGGGGTTTATGATGAATCTAATTTTCCACCATTTAGGGGACTGAAAAATATTTACATTCATACTTTTTGGCTCATAACTCATTCTGGAGATCCCGAAAACACCTCTTAAAGTTCAGGTTCTCTTTTGTTATGCAAGCTCCTTCGGCCTCAAAAACCCATTTTTGATAAATTAGCTCCTAAACCTTTGAATAATTTTAGAATCTTCCTGAATCAGTTGCAAAATGATCGTGTCTCATGAATACACCTCGTTAATGAATTTTGTCCTTATACATATCTCCAGAGATTATGCACGTATCTTAGAAAAGCTGATGATAGCCCTTCCTAAGCTTGCTTTAAAATCCACTTTTAGAGATATTACTCTTAAAGTACTTGAATTATATTTTTCTTCCTAAATCACCTACAGTGAAGGATTACACACACATATGAACCATTAGAAGGACGGGATAGGACTGATAGAGGGAATAGGTTGACCTAGGACAGTGTGTCCAGAAAGGCATACCATAGAAATTTTTTGACATTAGGGTGTGGTTTCCCTGTTTTCAAGTGAATTTTGGCCATGTAAAAACACAGGACAAGAGCTGGCTCTATCTTGGGTACATGTTGTGGATCAAGCACAACAAGGATATGACATGACTAATCCCATAATCTCAATTTTCACATCAGGCCAGTTCCTTATCCATTGGGCTACTTTGAGTCGTTTATAACAGATAGCTAGGAAGGAGTACACACACACACACAACAAAGGAAACACACAACACAGGAAAGGAAAGCATGCACACAACATGCAAGGAAAACACATACCTAAATCACATATGGTACAATACGGGGAAAAACCACTTTCACTATTTGTACAATTTTTATATATTTCCCACTATGAGGAAACTCCAACAGTATTCCATCTAGATATAATAGATAGAAAGAATTTTCTCCCCAAGTTTCACGAATCTAGGATGGCCCGGGCCACAATGAGTTGAAATTCCCTTGACTACCCTTTAGCTCTCTTCGCTTGTCCTGGAGTAGAACAATATCTCCAACTTTGAATTCTCAATCCTTTTCCTTCTTGTCAAATAACCTCTTGACCTTCAACTTATTAGCTTTAATTCTATCCACCACCTTGCATCTATCCTCTTTAATTTTTTGAGAAATTGGATCCTTTTATCAATATCACATGATATTATCCATCATTTAATGCTTGAAGTAAATTGAGTTCCGACATATCTATTGTAACTGGAATCTCTGCCTCTATACCATATAGTAGTTGAAATAGAGACATACGAATGGCCTTCTTTGGCATTATTCTTTCTACCCACAATGCATTATAGAGCCTTTTGTGTCAGTCCCTTTGATTCTTGTCTCCTAACTTGCGGTCTATGTTCACTATGTTTTTGTTGTTCGATTCCACTTGACCATTTCCATGCGGGTAATAGTCGGATGCGTGTGATAGATAGATTCTATATCTGTAGCATAACTCGATTAGATCCCTTAAAGAGAAGTATGTTGTTAGGTTGTGGGCCCTATTTTCATGTGTACAAGTGTTGAAGACTGTACACTAAGAGTATTTTACACTTTCCATAGTTGTCTTGTCAGGGTTTGATGCCAAGCCAGGCCCTGAGCGGGGGTTTGGGGGTGCAGCCCCTGAGAAAAAAAATTGGCCTTGAAAAACGTGTATGATATTTTGGGAAACGTGTTTTTCTCATATGGGCGGGATTTTTGACCCGTAGGTTTATGGGATGGTTTTGGCCCATGGTTTGGATGCCCACAGTTTTGTAAAATTTCTTAAACAGTTGTCTACTTATGTAGTTTTGTGCATATGGTATGTATAATGTAACATTACATATGTGTCTGAATTCAGGTGTGAATTATGTAGAGTTTGTTGAGCATAGCTCCAAACAGATCTTGACATTGTATTGAGAGAGCAGTGATTTGTAATAAAATCTGAGCAAGTGATTCTTGGTGGACGTAGCCCAAATTGGGTGAACCACGTTAAAAATTATCTCTTTGTGTATTGTTATTTTTATTCTGCACTTTTATTTGAGATCTGTAATATTTTCTACATATTAGTTTCTACTATTGCAATTCTGTGAGCAATTGTTCCATATATTTTATCCTTTATCTCCTAACATATGTGGCATTATCCACCATGATCTTCTAAGGTATAGCGAAACGAACAATGATGTTCTCTTTGATGAAATTGCACATTATTTCAATGTTGGCTTGCTTTGTTGGGATGGCCTCTACCCACTTTGTGAAATAATTTTTCTATGTGAGTACATAGGTGTGACCTGCACTTGAGTGAGGATTCAAGACTCCAAAAAATTCTAGACCCCACTATTGGAATGGTTCTTTAATCACCACTGGCTTGAGAGGAAGCACAACAAGTTGTGGTCTCGCGACGAACTACTGACATGCCTCACACTTGGATACCCATTCCTAGGCATCTACTAACAATGTTTGCTTGTAATACCGACCACATAGGATCTTATGAGTTGTGACCATCATTGATAATTTTCCTCTACATGCTTGATCATGATATGCTTTCAGCAACTGCTCCTGTTGTTCTTTGTCTACACACTTGAGAAAACAACCATCGAATCCCCATTTGTAAAGTGCATGATTCTATATAACAAACTTGGTTGCCTTTAACTTGATATTTCTTCTTTTTTTATTATCAAGGTGAGGAGGGAACTCATTGTAGGTCAAGAAGTAAACGATGTCATTGTACACTCATCTATCATGCTTACTAAAAGGACTTGAGGCAAGTCCTTGCAGACACATTCAAAGCACATACATTCTCCTGTATTTTTTACCACAAATTCATCTTCCTATGCAAGTAGTCTACATTGTCCATTTCCCCTTACTAGATTAAAAGGCCTTATTTCCAAATCATAATCCTAGATTCTTGTTACCCAGTTGCCTCTTTTTGATCTTAGGTCCTGCTGAGTGAGAATGGACTTGATAGCCGATCTTGGTCACCGCCTTGACTATTGCATAAGCATGCTTTTCCAGCTAGTTATACTTCAATTCATGATTCTTTAGTGGTGAGCTTATGAAGAAATAGGGGCTTCTAGACCTTCTTCATTCTTCTACACCAAGATAGTTGATATCATGTGTTTTGAAGTATAGCAATATAAGATGAAATACTTATCAAAGTATGGTCGCACTAGAGTGGGAGCCTTTGCTATCACCTCTAGTATTGCCTCAAATGTCATATTTCCTGCTTTGTTCCATTTGAAATTATCTTGTTGATTCATCATGATGGTTATGTGTTTGGTAAACTCAACGAAGTCTGAGACAAAGCACTGGAGGAAATTAACCTTTCCAAAGAAGGAATGTACTCCCTTTTTTCTAGTTGGCAATTAAAATTCCTAGATTTCTTTTATTCTTTCTGGATCAATTTTCTCTCCTTCCTTATTCACTATGTGCCCAAGGATTTTTCCTTCAGTGACCCCAAAGATGCACTTCTTAGGATTTGGTGATATGTCATGTTTCTTGCACCTTATAAGTACATGTTCCAAATGATGAATATGGCCTTCTCGCTTCTTGGACAAGACTGTGAGGTTGTCCAAATATATCACAATCCAATGCTTAAGATATTTTAATTCTAGGTTAGTCGCTCTCTCAAAAGTTGCTCTCACATTGATTAGACCAAAAGGCATTCTTCTGTATGCAAAAGTGCCCCAGGGTATAGTGAGAGTCATCTTGGTTCTATATTCCTCTACTACTTATATTTTATTGTACCTTGAGAGTCATCTTAGTTCATTCTTCTGTATGTAAAAGTGCCCCAGGGTGTAGTGAGAGTCATCTTGGTTCATTATTTTGTATGCAAACGTGCCCTAGGGTGTAGTGAGAGTCATCTTGGTTCTATCTTCCTCTACTAGATTAAAAGGCCTTATTTCCAAATCATACTCCTAGATTCTTGCTACCCAATTGCCTCTTTTTGATCTTAGGTCCTGCTGAGTGAGGATGGACTTGATAGCCGATCCTGGTACCATGAATATGGTGTGAGAGTTGAGGATGGAGAACTAAAATTTCTTCACCGCCTTGACTATTGCATAAGCATGCTTCTCCAGCTAGTTATACTTCAATTCATGATTCTTTAGTGGTGAGCTTATGAAGAAATAGGGGCTTTTAGACCTTCTTCATTCTTCTACACCAAGATAGCCGATATCATGTGTTCTGAAGCATAGCAATATAAGATGAAATACTTATCAAAGTCTGGTCGCACTAGAGTGGGAGCCTTTGTTATCACCTCTTGTATTGCCTCAAATGTCATATTTCCTTCTTTGTTCCATTTGAAATTATCTTGTTGCTTCATCATGATGGTTATGTGTTTGGTAAATTCAACGAAGTCTGAGACAAAGCACTGGAGGAAATTAACCTTTCCAAAGAAGGAATGTACTCCCTTTTTTCTAGTTGGCAATTAAAATTCCTAGATTTCTTTTATTCTTTCTGGATCAATTTTCTCTCCTTCTTTATTCACTATGTGCCCAAGGATTTTTCCTTTAGTGACCCCAAAGATGCACTTCTTAGGATTTGGCGATATGTCATGTTTCTTGCACCTTATAAGTACATGTTCCAAATGATGAATATGGTATCCTCGCTTCTTGGACAAGACTGTGAGGTTGTCCAAATATATCATAATCCAATGCTTAAGATATTTGAATTCTAGGTCAATCGCTCTCTTGAAAGTTACTCTCGCATTGATTAGAACAAAAAGCATTCTTTTGTATACAAAAGTGCCCCAGGGTGTAGTGAGAGTCATCTTGGTTCTATCTTCCTCTACTAGATTAAAAGGCCTTATTTCCAAATCATACTCCTAGATTCTTGCTACCCAATTGCCTCTTTTTGATCTTAGGTCCTACTGAGTGAGAATGGACTTAATAGTTGATCCTAGTACCATGAATATGGTGTGAGAGTTGAGGATGGAGAACTAAAATTTCTTCACCGCCTTGACTATTGCATAAGCATGCTTTTCCAGCTAGTTATACTTCAATTCATGATTCTTTAGTGGTGAGCTTATGAAGAAATAGGGGCTTCTACACCTTCTTCATTCTTCTACACCAAGATAGCCGATATCATGTGTTCTGAAGCATAGCAATATAAGATGAAATACTTATCAAAGTTTGGTCACACTAGAGTGGGAGCCTTTGTTATCACCTCTTGTATTGCCTCAAATGTCATATTTCCTTCTTTGTTCCATTTGAAATTATCTTGTTGCTTCATCATGATGGTTATGTGTTTGGTAAAGTCAACGAAGTCTGAGACAAAGCACTTGAGGAAATTAACCTTGCCAAAGAAGGAATGTACTCCCTTTTTTCTAGTTGGCAATTAAAATTCCTAGATTTCTTTTATTCTTTCTGGATCAATTTTCTCTCCTTCTTTATTCACTATGTGCCTAAGGATTTTTCCTTTAGTGACCCCAAAGATGCACTTCTTAGGATTTGGCGATATGTCATGTTTCTTGCACCTTATAAGTACATGTTCCAAATGATGAATATGGTCTCCTCGCTTCTTGGATAAAACTGTGAGGTTGTCCAAATATATCACAATCCAATGCTTAAGATATTTGAATTCTAGGTCAATTGCTCTCTTGAAAGTTACTCTCGCATTGATTAGAACAAAAGGCATTCTTCTATATGCAAAAGTGCCCCAAGGTGTAGTGAGAGTCATCTTGGTTCTATCTTCCTCTACTACTTATATTTGATTGTACCCTGAGAAGCCATAAAGTAATGAGAGCATTTCAAACCCTATGACCGCTTGTAAGATATGATCCATGATCGGGAGTAAAGATTTTTCTTTTAGGGAGGCTTGATTCAGATTGAAAAAGTCCACACAAATCCTTATTTCCCCATTCTTCTTTCACACTAAATGATATTTTCTACCCATGTGGAATGGTGGATAGGGAAGATGATTCTTGCATTGAGCATCTTCAGTACCTCCTCCTTGATGGTATCTGTTATCTTTGGATTATAGGGCCTTTGATTTTTCCTAAAGGGCTTGGCATCCATCTTTAGGGGAATGGAATGATGCATTTCTTTCAGTTGGAAATACTTCATCTCATCATAGGAATAAGCCAAAACACCTGAATATTTCTTCAATAACAAAATGAATCTTCTTTTCTCCTCGAGAGAGAAAAATTTTCCAATATTCACCATTCTAGGTTGTTCTAGGGTGCTAATGTTCTCTTTCTCAAACTCAATGGTGCACTTTGATGATTCCTTTTCTCTATCCTTGATGAATCGATCTTGTTTTTCAAACAAGTCTTCAAGTGACATTAGGCATTTAGGAATCTTATTCCCTTTGATTTTGATCACTCCCTCTAAATCAACTCCTTCAACTCCTTTATCTTATTTTTTTACTGACTCCCTATGTGGATTCTCACTTCCTTCATAAAGAGACTGCTGAAATTATCCCTCCGCTCCAAGGAGACGAGGATTTGATTTTCATCATTAAAGACCTACCAATGGTTCACATTGTCTAGTACACTTGGCCTAAAAACCATTTCCATTGTCACCTTATCTTTTTCGAAAGATGGATGTGGAGATACCAAAGAGGTTGAAACATCAAGAGAGTTATCCTTTTCATTTTTATCTCTAGGAATGGATTGAATGGAGAAAGCATCGAAAGATTCAATGCAATCCCATACTCTATTTCTATAGTGTCGAAGTCTTGGGTTTTTAACTTGGTACTAGTCTCTTACTTTCTTGACTTTCACTTTCGCATCTCCAAGACACTTGAGCTTCTTGATACCCATGGATCCAATGACATCCATTCTGAGTAGAAGAGCCTCGTATTCTACAATATTATTGGTATTTTCAAATTGTTGCTTATATGATAATGGGAAAAATTCACCTAAGGGAAAAGTCAAGACAACGCCAGCTCTGGACCCTACTTTTGAGTGACTTCCATCAAATTCCATGGTCCATAATTGATCTTCTTCATCTTTACTGAGAAAAGGTATTTTCATCCCTTTCAGATGTGAAGAAATAATTCCCCATCCCGCTATCTTGGAACAAGATATTTTCTCTTGGGTCATCCGGATTTTAAAATGTATACTTCATCGTACGCACATGCAATAGTTTCTTCATTTCTCCCTTCACTAGAATGGTTGCGGAGGACCAATCCATTTGAATCTCACCACCCAGATCTCTATAAAATATTTTACTCAACAACATACCAAACGATGTTGGGATGTCTGCTACCAAGATTGTGAGCAATACCTTCTTCTCCGGAAAGTCATCCAAGGCCACTTGTGCATCTTTGAATCTACCCACCAACGGTACTTCCTTGGATTCCATAAAATAGCAAGAACCATTTGCACATGTCAAAGTAAGTCCTAAGGAATTGGATATTTATCCATAACATTTGAGGCTCTAGAATCTATAATAGAAATTGTTAAGGTATTAGGTAGGTAAGGGTTCTACTTTATTAGTTGTAGATACACTAAGCATCAGCATGTTCTGTGAAGGAGGCGTAAGTGGTGTAGGTAGTAGACCTTTAGAATTGGGATTTATAGTATCAGGCTTTGGGCTACCACCATGGACAACATTGATCAATTTCTTGAACTGAGCTAGGTGTGTTTACAAATATTCAATATTTTTGATCTAGACTTTGGTCTTGCTCGTGTTTTCAACATAATCGAAAGGAGAAATGGTGAGTAGACTTGATGTTCCAGGGATGACATAATTTTTGCATTGTGATGATGGTGCTACCTTGGAAGCTTGAGTATCTTTGATGGATGAGGTAGCATATTTAGAAGGGGAGGGAGTATTAGACTTTGTTTGAGCCATAGAGGATTTAGTGGGACTGGCATTAGGTGAAGGATTGGCCTTAGAAGTTGATTTTGAACTAGGGGAGGTACCAAAGGACTTACTTGCCACAGTAAAAGGATTCCTACTTGCTAGCAGGTCTGATTTCTCCTTGGCCGAATCCATCGATGGCGGTAGTGGAGATCCCCTACTAATAATTTTGTTTTTTGGAACTTCAACAGGAGGATCTAATTTATTTTTCTTTACCGCAGCTTCTGGGGAGGATCCTCCTTAGACCTTGTTCTTTAACAATAGTTTTTGCATGGAGGATTGTTTTGCTTTTTAGACTAGGATGTTGTGAAACAACACACATGAGAATCTTGGTGCTTCTTCGTTGTCATCATCTTCACTTATTGAATGATATTCAATGAGACCATTTTGGGAATCACCATCAACCTCTTTGATTTTGAGAACATTTCCATCATCATTTTCTTCTTCTTTTAGCTCTTCCACTTATACTTCCTCCTCAGGTTCTTCAATATCTCATGTTGCGTTGATCAATGGTGCCTCAAGGGCTAGCCTACGAGGAGGTGGAGTTATCATGTGCCTGTTTGGAAGATTAGTCTTCTTGGTGCATTTCTCATGGTGATCTAGGAGAGTTGTTTTTTCAAAACAATCATATCATTGGCCATTTTTTGAATCATTGGATCTGTGGGAGTAGAACCAGAACTTTGACCCTTTTGTTTTCCATTGGGATTTTTCAACTTTCCTGACAAGATTAGATCATCCTCCGTCTTGATGGCATATTCTTGAACTTCTTTCAAAGTTCTAGGTTGAAACCTCCTGAGAATAAACCCAACTTCAGGTAGGTAAGCACTTATGAAGATTTTTTTCAAATTATTGTCTGAGGGCATGACATCAATAGGAATCCTCTTGAGCACTCTATTGTATTTTGTTATGAAATCCCTCATTCCTTCAGTGGGTTCTTTCTTCATATGCACCAGTTAACCAAGAGATATTGGCAATCCTCGGTAGACTTGAATCTATCTTCAAAGCCTATGTTCTTATATCATCCCAACAAGTGATTGACCTTGTTCGATAGAAGGTAGAACCATTCATGCCGCCTTATCCTACAAAGACTCCATGAACAATCTAACAAATACGTCTTAATCTCCAACACCCAACACACCACATGCGGTGATAAAGGTTTCTTACATGTTTTTTAGGTAGTTGGGAACCATCTCCTCTAAAATTATAAAATATTTTCCTTGATCCTCATGGAAACTCATGGAGAGGTTTTGGAAGTGCAAGTGGGCCGATGTTCCTACCCTATGGTACTATCGGTTGAGGTATTTATTCATCTGTCATTAATTTGTCAACTTCCGCTTCAATCCTTTCTTTGGTTGCCCTTGGATGTGGCTCTTGATTCTGCTCTTGCTTGAGCTCTTTCTATTTCTTCAATTTCAGCCCTTACTTTGGCTTCAGCTTCCGCCCTTGTGTAATATTCCTCTTCAGTTTATACCTCGATGAAATTTTTGAAATCTTTGTTGAGATTTGGGAATTCTATGTCCAATGGATTGACAATATTTGGACTACCAATGAGAGTAGTTTCCAGACAAAGGGGAGGCCTTGAATTTCTGATTAGTTCCTACCTTCGCTAAAGTTCTTCTAAATATTGGGTTCTATATTTCCTCCTTGTCTTTGTGACCATGTATACCTTCTATCTTCTAGCTTGGAGATTTAGGCTCTTCTTTGTGGTGCTTGAATTTGTCTTACTCTTTCCAATTCAACAGCATGCTCTTCTTCTAATATACAACACTCTTGTATGAAGTATGAAGTGTTCTCTATTGTGTAAAACTTTCTCAAATCTTATTATGTCTTCTTGAATATGGAATAAATTTAGGAATTGGACTCAAATAGCATGGACATAAGTAGATGTCTTCTTGAATTGTTTATTTTTTGAGTCCTTGTGATCGCTATTTTGGGTGCAGATGCTACCAATTCTTCCCCATGGTGGGAAAAATCTTTTCCAAAAAATGTTTTTCAGTGGAAAAATTGATGCAAATTCGCCAACACTTTGGGAATCTAAGTCCCTCTACTTGAATGGTGCAACTCCATATTATTATGCACGTGTGAAATTAAACTCTATGGTGGCCTTGTGGCCAGGGATCCAACACGGACACTCCATTGAACCTGTGGCAAAGCTTGCAATTGTTTGCAAGGGAGGAATTTACTGAGAGAGTATGAAAGGGAGTGGGAAAAAGAGAGGGGGGATTAAAATTGTAGGTAGAAAATTAGATTCCTACATCTATTAACCAGAATACTTCAACGCGCATAGATTCAGAAGAAATATAATTTTGCAAATGGCAACAAGACAAGTTAATATTTAGATCACAAAGTCAAAAAAATATCCTTATTAAAAAAGGCAACAAACACCTTCTTTCTTCATTGATGCTTTGGAAAAATTGTACATAGTGAGAGTAGGAAGAAAATAAAGAAGAGAAATAGAGGAAATGCTATCATTTTGCTTCTTCACAAGTGATAATCTCTCATGAACACACAAAATTGAAAACCCTTTGGAATGAGGGTGCCATTACAATTTATAGAACTAGAGGAGACTCTTCGCCTACCCCCCACATGACCTTTCATATGTCTCACACAACTTGTGACTTTTTGTATTCTTAGGAGAGAATTAAGTCCCCTTTTATGAATTAAGGGTGAATAATTACATTATAAACATAAAGTCACTTTTTAAATAAAAAAGACATAATGGAAAAGTGTAACCTCCCAATGAAGAAATAGAGCATGGAGGAGAGAGAAGATGGGGGAAGAGAAAAGGGAGAAAGAAGAGAGAGAGAGAGAGAGAGAGAGAGAGAACTAAGTTGATGAAGAAGTCACTTCTGCCGATTTCATCATGCTGCTCGACTAATCTTTGTCGAGCTCCAATGGGGAAATTTCAATTCCTTTGAACTCATTACTGAAACTGGTTGTTGGTCAATGGGATCTATTTAAAGCATTTCTTTTGAAGGATAAATTCCACCTTGAATATAGTGGTTTGATTTCAATTCCTCCAAGTGCTTTCGAGCACATGTTTCATTGTTAGTTTAGTTTGTTTTGTGATAAGTGTTTTGTGCACACTTTGTATGTCTCGTTTGGACATGTATGATCTTTTCTTTGTACATAGTTTTATGCCTTGATTGCATTTGCATTCTTAGTTCAGAGCTAGTCTTCAAATGTTAGTCATGCAGTTCCAAAATCAATTATATCCAAAATTCATCCATGTTCCCTCCTTGGCCACGAGTCAATTTTGATTTCAGACTAGTTTAAAGGCAAAGTTCTAAGTTCCATGATCAGACTTTCAAGTTCTAAAAAACTGAATCCATGCCCAATGGATCACAAAAAGGGCAACTTATCATCTCTCTAACATGAAGATAGCCTCATTGAGTCGCCAAATTGTTATCCCAAATACCCCCCAGGGATATTATGGCAATTTATAAACTCAACTTTGAACTTAAGATATTTTTCCCAAAAGCCACGAGACACTAGGACTTAGTCTTCCGCCAACTCCCGAAATGTAGTGTTTCGCATGTTTCCTCGAACCTATGGAACAAATAAGATAGTGTGGCAACCTTAAGCGGAGTTTCACAAGGAAAATTCGTGGAACATGGAAACACGGTGTTCTGCAGGATAAGTGGACTAAGTATGCCGCGGGTTTTCTCAAACCCACGAAATGAAAGAAAAGAACACTACATTTAAGAGTCGTGCAGCAAAGATAGCAGGAATTCTACAAACGTCAAAGAGCAAAGACTTAAAACTATGTGGCTCGTGGAAAAGGAATATGTGAGTTCGAGGGTGCACAGAGGTTAATGTCTCACTGGTTTCTTAGCCCGCGGAGGCAGTCAATCCAGAAGACCACGGGCCATTTAGTAAAATCCATCAAATGTTCAAAACTCTCATGGAATATTAAAAATTGATGCCAAACAGAGGATTTCTGCGAAATGGGAGCAGTTGAGACTAATGGAGCCGTGAAACGAAGCGGTAGTGTTTTTTGGGTCATATTTTTCGCAAAGGATGTCCAAATTACATAAGAGTGGTGGCATTGGAAGGATTTCCTCGAGCACTTTATTTTGACATTAAGGATTTCAGATTTATTTGTTGTTCTGAGGATCAAAAATGTAAACACGGGAGCAAATGGAGAAATATGTAGTTTCAGTTAGTAAAACCTTCAACCACCTCACCTACCCAAATTAAAAGCTTGAATGGTGCCCATGCCCTACCTGTTGATGGGTTTCGTTATTCCCTTCATTTAATCAACTCTTAGTTTATGTCATATTCAAACCAGGGGTGTGTCTGAAGCTATATGCAACAATAAGAATCTTATTTATCTAGTAATTGATTGTAGGTATTTATTATTTTTATTTTATGGGGGGTTTTGCAGTGTCTTTAGGATTTCCTGACAAAAGCTTTATTAAATCTAAACTATAAGAAACTTGTTGAAATAAACACTCATTTTTGAAATAAATAAATCTTTCATAATTGAACATGCTGCTGGAAATAAACACTCTTGCAGAATGAAACAAATTGTTGGAAATAAACACTCTTTGCAAAATGAAACAAATTGCTAGAAATAAGCACACGTTGCAGAAGTAAACACACTTGCTTGGAAATAAACACACGTTTGAAAATGTTGTTGAAAATGCTTGCAAGGAAATAAGAGTCTAATCTATAACACTTGCATGGACAAGTACGTAACAAATTTCAACTGAAGAATCAAAAACATTTACAGAATTAATACTTGACAGATTTACACGAATTGCTTAAAAATATAAATACCAATAAAACAAAGAATCCTGCTTCTTGGAGGAGTGGGCCCTTTCTCCACATTGAATCAGGAGTTGACAAAGTATGATTCTCTCAAAATGAAATGGCTATCCTATTACTGAAATGTTTTATCTTACAAAACTCCAATGTATATCTTTATCATATATATTCTCTCTTCTCTAATCTATCTGCAGGGCCTTATATATATTCCATTATCCGAAGATGCATTTACAATCATAAGTGCTCAATAGTTGTTCATCCATCTATAGGTTCTAGTGAAACAAAATAGTGCTCAAAGTAGATGTGGAATTTGGAAACCTTGTTGGACTTACAACTGTCTAATCCTGCATAAGTATTTCTGGAGTATGAAGAATCAGCAATCTGTTGATTTGCTCCTAATTGGAAGGCCCATTAATTGTTCTATCACATAATTTTGTAGAAATAAATAGATTCCCGTTGATTCCGAAACTTTGGAGAAGTTGCAGAACCAAAGGGAACCATTCTGTAACTAACTGTGAAAGTTCTGGAGCTAAGTGCAGGAGTTTCGAGACTAAGTGATGGAGTTCCAGAACTAAGTATGAAGGTTCCGGAACTAAGCGATAGAGTTCCTTAGCTGTGTGATGGAGTTCCGGAACTAAGCCTGGAGGTTCCGGAGCTAAGCCGTATTGAAACCAATGTTCCCAAAAAGATGTTGGTTGCTTCATACTTTGTTTATCTAACCGAATGTGACATGTTTTATTACAAAAACTGAATTTCCACACTTTGTTAGGAATTACAAAGTTTTTAGACGTTAGAACTAAATCAAACAAAAGATAGACAATTACATCCTAACTTATACTAGATCAAACAAAAATCATAAAATGTAGTCAAACTTGATAAAAAAGGAGAGTAAAATAAGATCATTTATTGCACATTGATGAGGCATATTTTGGCCTTATCACCTGTGAATTCTAATGGCGTGTTGTAGAGGAGAATAATTTTTTTCTCACGAAATTAATTGTGACAAGATCTGTGGGCGGCGAGTTTAGTCTTACTCATTATAAATTTGAATTTCAAATTTGAATTCTTCCCTATCTTCCTCTCTTGTTCCCATTTTTCTATAAATGTAAGTGCCTTTGCACAAGAAAGGGGTTCTCTTCTGCGGAATTTGAAGCTTTGTTGTGAGTATTCCTATTTTCCATGCATCTCAACCTTTGTAACTATATTTTGCAAGTAGTTGTCAAACATCTGCGTTTGTAAATGCAAGTGATAAGGTTTAATGGAATGCGACTGTGGTCTTTTCCTGCATACGCTCGTATTGATTGTGAATTTCTAGCCCCCTTGTCTTCCTTTGGATCTATGTGTTTGTCTCTTATAAAACTTTGTGTTTTCATCGGCTCCTTGCATAAGTAGTTTCAACAATGTCTCTATAGGGCATATTTGGGCCCTATTTTAGTTTTGGTGTATCACCTTCTTTCAGTTTGCAACCCTTTTCCTCTTTCTCTCAACCTTGAACCATGTAAAAATGTAGTTTAGTTTTAGTATTAGGTGCATTTTGAAGTTGTAGGTTAGTTGTGGTAGGCTGGAACAGAAGGAACTAGCCTTCTCTGGAGGTTGATCTCAATTTATAAGTCCCACATTGTTGAGATCATCCCATATTACCCCAAAGTTTCTAATGTTCATTTTTTAGCATTCAGAGGGCGCAAACTTTGGCGTTAACAGTTCCACGTATACTAAATAATGGCCACTTATAAGCTCTAGTCAATAGAGTTACATAATCACTGTCTATAGTCGGTTTCCATGATTTATGGCAACGCCTCAAGCAATTAAGATTACGTCAATATTTGGTGCTTTTTTATTTAAGTTCTTCAATAATTTTCAATTCGCATTATAAAGCTTAATCAAGGGTCTAGGCCATCAACAACCTAGGTCTACATACATATTATCATGTGTTAGACTCTAATAATTTTAGGATAAGTAAGATTTTTTGTCAAGTGTTTAAGTGTCATAAGTCCAATGTCATTCCTAAGGGAGCTTATGTCCCCAACAAACACTTGGTGCATAACTAATTCCACATGTCCTTGTGGTTTTGATTGTCAGACACTTATCCAAACATCAAATTAAGGAAGCTTGGCGTTGGATGTGACAGAGAGCAATCAAAGATTGGTATGGGGATTGACGAGGAAAAATATGAGAGTATTGTTAGTACCTTTGAGTCTTTTGCAAGTTTACAATTGCTTGAGGGTATCCTAATACAGTATCCTCGTCATAATCTTGGACAAAAACTTGGGGTATAGAAGGCATGGGAGAAATTTTCATCCCATAACTAGTTATGAATTGGATGAGCAACTAGAAAGTTGCACCATTAGGTCCTCGAGGGTACACGTTGAGTCAAGGGTAGCCTCTTAACAAGCACAATCCAAAAGTTGAGTGTCAAAGATAGAAGTTTACTAGTAAATGAGCTAAGTGATTCCTCCACATCAAACTTTGATGCATATGGTAGAGCACATCATAGATTTGAGGATGAATGGCCCTCTTAAGTGTAAAGTGTGGATAATGGACTTTCTAATCTTACAAATTTGTATATGTTTAAGCATTTTGGTAACCAACCTCTTTTTTCCCTACTATGTGTACCAGCACAAGAATTCAACATAATAGGTATGATGATATTGATGGGATAGAAACAATAGTTGATATTTTAAAGGTCATTGTTGAGCACACTGAAAAGGACGACACTCCTCAATAGTTTAGATACCTAGATCACTAGAGGATATGAACAACAAAGCTCCAAAATGAGTACCTCCCCTTCCGACTCCTCCAGGATAGAATCTTGGAATCAAGACCTGTAAAAACCCCTAAAAACTAATAAAATAAAGACCTCTATTCAAAGAGTTATTTTAACTCTTTAATTTGAGTTTCTTGTTATAAACAAATGTTGACTGGTTATCTCTTAATATGGGTATTATGATACTTCTATTCTTGTCACTTGTTTGGGTTGTATTTAAATATGGGTATTGTGCCACTTCTATTCTTGTGACTTGTTTGGGTTGTGTCCAAACATGGCTATTGTGATACTTCTATTCTTGTGACTTGTGTGGTTCTGTTCTAGCAGATATTTTTGAATTGTTAAGTTGCTCACACTGTTGCAAGTGTTGTGCTTACATCCCATATAATTGTTATATTAAATGGTTTTCTACATAGGATACTTAGAATCTTTAACTTGTTTGAAGGTCTAGATGTATATGCAAATGACGATGATTTGGCAACCTTTTCAAAAAGGCATCATTTTAATATTAATAAAAAAATTAGTTGGGTAGGGCCATTAATATGGTTTTCTTTCCAAATGAATTATTGTATAATTTCATTCATGATCTAGTTTGATTTCAATGGCTTAAATACAACCCTGATTATAGACCGTTCTAAATTTGAGCTCACATTATATTTTGCAAAATATGACCTTTTCAAGCATACACTTATATTAATGTCTATAATCAAGCGCGTTCCTCCCAACAAATCCACATTCTACATATAGATGAATATTTGAGCTTCTCTATGTAGCCAAAAACCTAAACTAACTACAATTCTAGAATGTATAAATTCAGGTGGGATTTTATTTCTTTTAATCTTATTTTTTCAATCATGTTTACAAATTCTTAGAACCATGTACATGATTTGCTCAACCATGTTGGCCACATAATGTCAAAACCTTGCCAAAACAATTATCCTTTCTGCAATTTCATACCAGTTGTGTGTGCATTTGAAATTAAAATTATTAAGTAAGAATTAAAGTCCCAACAAAAGTGATTTAAAATAGTTAAATTGGATTGAGCGATGGTGAGTCACGGGAGCAAAATTAGGGTTTTTACAACTTGGACCAAAGTCGTGGTGATGGCTGAGAATCTCAGTCATAACCCTAGCACTTCCCCACTTGCAACAGGGAAAGCAGCGAATGAGGGCAATGAATCAAAGGTTCTTGGGGTATGGAGTGGTGCGTCTATCACCTTGAAGGATGTCACTTGCATCAGAGACTTCAATAGGATGAGCAAGAAAGATCGGATGGCTTTCATAGAAGACCTAAAAATCATAGCGAGTTCGGGTCCACAAAGCCACAGTAGCCATACGGCTTCAGAATTGCAGAAGCTCCCCCTGTCTCGAATGACATTCCGAATAAGGGGGTTTCAAGGGGAAGTGAAGCTAAACATCATCCTCAAGGTTCCAGCGGTCTAGGCAGTAGTGGGTCACATTCCATTCCTACTCCAAATTTCGCCTCTTTCAAGGTTGTCCTCCAACACTCGGCCTCTCTCCCGAATGGCCCCCAGGCTGCATTATCGATCTAGCAGAGGAGATTTCAATGCTTAGTTTGGAAAAGCCAGAGGTATGAGCACATCTGCTATCCCTGTCTCAATTGGCAATTATCGGAAGATTCAACAGTCTGTGGCCGGAGGCCAATGCACTAACCAAGTGGATCTCTGAAAACTAGACAGATACTTGTGAGATTTCATTATGTTCAAAGGGTTTCTCCGTTGTCCACTTCCAAAACGAGAAGGATTATCACAAATGCCTATCGGACGGTCTGTGGTTTTGGGGTAACGCAGGACTATTCCTCACTCCTTGGTTCCCCGAATTCGATCAAAATACCCTCTCTGTGACTAAAATGCCAGTGTGGGTACGGCTCTCGAATCTTCCTGTCATCATTCCAGGGCTGCAATAGGCATTTGTACTTTCACCAGAATATGTGTAGAAATTGATCTTAGCAAAGAGCTTTCGGACAAGATTATCCTGAAAGTGGGAAATATGCAACATGTGCAACAGTTAGATTATAAGAACATGACATTCAGGTGTCATTTCTGCAAGATTCTCAGCCATCTAGAGGCATCTTGCCCAAAAATCAATAGGAAGAACTCTCTAAAGAAAAAGAAGGCGTCGCCTAGTAGTGGCTGGAATAATCCTCCTTCAGCTCAGGTGTGTGAGGCTACAGTTAAGAATGACCAAGGAGGGATCAAGAAAACAAAATCAAAAGAGGTAAAGGAACAACAAGAAGAAAAGAAGGCAGTAGGCAGCATGAAAAGAGGACACGAATCCGATAAATTGGATTCTGATCGGGAAAATTATATTGTTCGAACCTTGCCTTCCACGGATCCTAACAACTTGCAGATGGTAGTGGTTTCGGGAGCTAGGTCCGTGGCATGAGGTTAGGAGGAAAAAAGGCAAAAAGGGGCGTTATACTAATATGTTAGATTATTATCCTTTAATCGATGGCAGCTTCAATTAGCGCCTTGAATAGAGTTCAGGGCAGCATGGTTTTAAATCATATTTTCTCATTTTTGGCATTGAACTTCATTCACTGACAATGGGCTTCATTGTGAAGTAGGAGAGTCCTAATCATTTCTAATTAATAGCTGAGCTACTCTCATTCAAGGTAATCTCCACCTTGATTTCTAACTACATGTAAGGAGTGTGAAGTAGGAGAGTCCTAATCATTACTAATTAATAGCCAAGCTACTCTCATTCATGGTAACCTTGACCTTGATTTCTAACTACGTGGAAGGAATACCTTAGTAAGAAATTGAATTTTAAATCACTTTAGTTTTTTTTTTATAGGTAAAACGCTTTTGACCAAACCTATGAACCGGGGAGTTCATGGGTCTCCACCCATACACAGAAAGATATTCAATAGTAACCACTACAAACAATGCAGCGAGAGAAGGATTTCAATTCAGGAAATTTAAGGATTCTTGTGTGCATCAAAGATGATCGATACTAATATGTAAAATCGGTATAGCATGTTCAAACATCTCTAATCTGTTCACAGCTCCCAAAACACAAGTTCGCATTGTTCCGTCAAGTTTGTATCCATTGTAAGATGTTTACCACTGCTTCCTTCTGTCAATTAGAGTATAGAAAAATTGACAAAAAAAAAAGACCTATGTAATCATTAATTTGATGCATCCGGTTTTTCATTTCTACATGATCACACCCCTAAATATTATATGTAACATTAGCCTTCTGATTTGATGCATCCATATTTTTGTTCATGATTACACCCCTAAATATTATATGTAACATCCACTTTCTTCCTACAGTGTCTACAGAACTCAAACTGGAACTATATTACTTGTAAATGTCAATCCACATAAAAAACCAGATCTCCGTCTTTGGTGAGGCACTTACAATTACTCAAGAGGAGGTTTTCAGCTTGCCTGACATAGATTGCAGCATGGTGGGATTTGACTTCAGCGAGGCGCTTTGCACACAAATGAGACTTCACATTCATACAATTTATTCCACATTCAATAAAAGAATCTATCTATACAATAGCTAAAGCCATGTTTCTCCTGATTACAAAATTTTATTTTTGCAAATGATGTCTTACAGCTAAGAGTAAAATTGGATTTCGAGAATAGCTCATATGCCAAAGAGAGATGTTATTCCCAATTCAGGCAAGTTTGAGAAGAATCTTCAAATAATTGAGATATTTTTAGGTTTATTTGCATTTGTACATGCATAACTGTTTCGCCTCAGCGTATGTTACATGCAAATATACCAGCAATCCTATTCAGAACTGAAACAATCCACTCGATAAAAGAAACAGCTTTACAAAATGTTTGTGATAATATTCCAGCACAGCCTGCGACTATAATACTACATTACGTAAAAAGTGACCTACATCTATTTTTTAACCACCATCAGCCACTTAGGCAAGGCTATAATATCTCTACCAGAATACAAAATTGAAAAAAATGGATACATTAGGCCATCCTAGCACTGACCATGGTAATTGAACATCTCCAGTAATAGCAAAAGAATCAACATTCTTTGAAGCAAAGTTGAATTTCAGGAACTAATAAATTATTTATAGATGAATTGCACTAGAATATTCCTACACAATTTTCACGCTCAACATTAGGCATCCAATTCAACACCTGCCATAGGTGTACCTTCGAGATGATTTGTATCGTCTATGCACTTGTCATCTCCATCCTCGTCCAACTCAGCATTTCTCTCTAAAGCAGCATGCTGCTGATTATAGTCAACAGCAAAATTGTAATCATCATCCTTAACGTCAGTGGAAACATTCATAGGAACTTTAGCAGACTTTTTCCTCCTCTTTTTTTCTGCCCTTGCAGCATGTGGGTTCAATATGCCTTCCGCATTATAAAGCTTATCATTCTGATTCCGGGTCTTTTGAGATTTTATCGCAACAACTTCACTTGTATCCATTCCCATCGCATCATGTGTTGTCTGCTGTGGATTATCAGCTTCTTCCATAGCATCTTCCTCACTCTGCAAAAAAGAAGAAAATGGTAAGTCTGAGATAGTTTTTGGACGGTAATATACACAGCAATAATATACACCACAACCACCAGAAGATTTATTTAAATCAAAAGAAGTAAAAAGCTTCCAACCTCTGAAAGCTGGACATCCATAGGTAGCGGAGCATTAGCAGCCATTTCAACATGACCACTGTCAATCATAGAATGGAGACTTCCTATCATATCCAACTCATGTTTATAAATCTCATCCACATTGAACTCCTTTCCCCAACTTGATACTATAGCAGACTCCAGATGTTCCCCCTCATTACGAGTTGGTGGTAATGTATAATAAGGTATCTTTCCTGAACAATCATTATTGCATTACATCATCGCAGCTAAAAAAATAATAGCCAAGTATTATTGAAACAAAAATAAATACAGGAAAAGCTCAAATGTAATGATTACAATGCATGGAACTCAAATACCTTCATTCCAGTCATGTAGGACAATCCTAGCAGCTGCTGTCACATCCGGTACACCACCTTTCTTAAGTTTTCCACGAATGGATGCAATTTTTTGCAAGAAGTCCTCAACAGAACTGAAGCTAGGTAGCTTGTATAATGACGTCAATTTCTCTGATGGACACAACCTAATAATCTCCTTCACTGCAGATTTTCCATTTGTTAGCTTTCCATTAATAAACGGACAGTCTATCTGCTTTCATTAAAACATAAGAGATATATAGCAACAAAATAAAGTACAGTAGAAAATTATAAATGTACTTATGATATAGGTTTGGAGCCTTTTCCGCTCTAAACCACAAACTCAAATATCCTTTTAGATGGCAAGCTTAAAACCTCATACTCAACACAAACAGAACTCCAACAGATACAAAAAAAATAAAGCCTTAATATAATCACAAACAAATATAAAATCAAGATGGTCACAAAGTATTTGTAATATAAGAAGTTGCTGGAAGCCAATTTGTTCGATTAACAAATTTGTAATTTTACAAGTTGCTTGCTGGAAGCCAATTTGTTCAATCAAAAGATTTATAATTTAAATAGTTGCTGGAAACCAATTTGTTTAATGGATAAGATCACCCAAAGAAAAAGAATGTGTGAAACAAGGCTTCAATTGATTGTTTGGTTAGCAACCATAGTCTCAAAAATTTGTAGACAAGGCTCAAACAGCTTCCCAATATATATCCCTGGAAAAAGAATGTATGTGCCAATCCAGGTTGATGTGTTTGCATCCTCCTCCTTTCTGCAACTAAAATGGCTTAGAGGTGCTTGAGTGCTTTGTCGGTCCTCTTGCCTTGTGATTGATTATTTCCAATGTACATGAGTGAAATGCTTGTTACCAGAAACAAGAAATGGGAAATTGAATCAAAACAGGAATGTAATGGAAAATGGGATATGGTTGAGCTTTCTCACAAAACGAATAAGAAACGGTTTTCTGTATGCATACATGCTGATTTTTAGTAGTTGTAATGCATAATACATGACACTGGCACATGAAATCAATGGTTGCATAAGCCAAAAGCTTGAAATTCAGACGTAAAAGGCACAAAGAGAAAATTACCCACTCAATTCTCAGATATCATTTAGTTAGAATTCACATAGGCTGTCCATGTGACAGTACATGACACAGTGAATAAGAAGAGATTAGACCACTCTGAAGACCATACACAGAAACCAAATTGTTATTGCAGTCTTTTGACGCATTTTGTAAAGACCTTTGCAAGCGTTCCCATTTTCTTCCACATTTTGCCTACACGTTTAAAAGACCATTACCAACAAATGCATCAGAGGCCAGCCCTAATGTGGTTATACAATGATAGATGTTTTTTTTTCTTCCTGTGAATCATGGAGGTTAGCAGACACCATGAGGAGAACAGGGAACATAAACATATTTGGGAAAACGAGTCAAAGAACCTGTGTGCTGTCCTTGGCTTCCATTGCCTCAAATTATCACCACCCATCAAAAAGAGTACAGAAGAAGTCAAATGTCCAAGCCCAACAATCAAGAAATTAATTTAGCAAAAATGTAGCGGCGCTTCCTCCAGACTGATGAGGCCACTTCAACACTCAAACTCAAAGGCTAAGACTGAAAAAAAGAACAGAGTACCTTCTTTACCTCAAAGTTGAATACTGGCCACAAAACAGTCCAAATTGGCCCACAACCGGTGGTAAAACAAAGCCTTCACCATTGCAGAGTCCAAGAGTTTGCAGATTGGCAAGGTGACAGCCTAATCTGTTTGCAACAGCCTTTTTATGTTGCGGAAGGGTTTCGAGCACACGAAACACAAAACAATCATGCCTGTTGCAATTTCTTTAACACAGGTAAAAGGTCATAGAAGAAATGACTACTCGTCAACAATAGTTCAAAATAGTCATCAAAGGATGGCTCGAGTATTAAATACTCCACATAGTGAATACCCCACAAAAATTTATCTAAATAATAATACCGTCTTTGCAAGGAAACACCCCTCCCACTCATACCCGCATCCAGACATTTCTGGTACAGAAACAGATCCAGAAATGTCCCTGAAACACATCAGACAGCCCTCTATCCCAGGTTTGTGCCAGAAACAGCTGTTATTTCCGTACCATTTCCAGTACAAACCCAGGGCATTTCCATAAAGTAAAAAAAAAAATCAAAACCCTGAAATGGATACCCTAAACACACTAAACACACTTCCCAAAGCTATGGAAACACACCATTGGCCAATAACAAAACACAATCTCATTCCATTACCGATTTTCAGTTTTCATACCCAAGCGTTTATTGAAAATCAGTGTTTCTGCATTTTGGACGCATTTCCATTTCCTAACAACCTAGATTGTTACACTACAGAAGCTCCAATTACTTAGAAAGTATATGAGTTTTAACCCAGCAATGCAAATGAGACAATAATTACTATATAACCCCAAAGGCCTGAAATGGGAAGAAAGTTAACAAACAAGAACTGATTCATTAACAATTTTCTCTCGATTAAGAATTCCCACAAATAATCAAAATGACAAACTGCTAACGGTGGATTCTACAGATAAGATTGCAATAGTGCCTAATTAAAGCTATACTTTGATGCTTCATTTTCTCCCCCATTTTGGCTCTTTGTCAAGGTGTATTTCCTTATACGGGTGGGGGTCACTTAACCCCAATGAACTTCAGCAAAAAAAAACCCACACTTAGTTAGCACCTCAAAAAGCAACCCTGGTCTGGCCGGTAGAGGAATAATTAAAGATGAGATCAAATTTGGCAACCCAAAACATTATATTTAGATTATTAATTTTTGTGGTATTCTCACTTGTACAAGCTTAAGCCATCTCGAGATGACCACAATTAGCCATTAACATAATGCCATTTTTGCACATGTATTTTTGGTAGTAATCACAAGCCAAGGGAATCCACTTTGCACACAAGCATTGTAAGCATTTGCTAGTGAGAGGAGGAACAGAAGAATCCACCATTGTGCTTCTCACCCTCTAGTCTCTTCCCCTATTGGAAAAGCTATTGAAGCATGTAATGCCTTATAAATCACCCTTGCCTTGCAAATATTACCAACATGGGATTAACCCAATGACAACCCAATCATTTATTTATGTTAAGTTGAAGTCTTTCACAAGCAATTTAAGTAGAATATTAATTTTTATAGGATTTTTACTCATATGTGTTTAAAGTCGTCTCAAGATGACCACAATGAGTATTCATGAGCGTAATGACAGTTTTCTTCCTGTATGTTTGGCAATAATCACAAGGCAAGAGTACCCACTTAGCACACATGTACCATAAGAAGTTGTAAGTAGGGGGAGGGGGCGGGAGAGAAGGTGAAAACAGTGAATGTTTAGGCTTCTCACCCTCTAGCCTCTTCCTCATTGGCAAAGCTCTCAGAGGGTATAGTGCCATACAAATCACCCTTGTCTCACAATCATTACCAATGTGGGATTAACCCAGTTACAACCCAAGACATTATACTTCTCTCAACATCCTTCAGATTTATATCTTTAAAATATATTAAGCTTGCTAACCATAGGTTGTTAACTTTAGGGTGGAGTAGGAGTCTAGAGAGAGAGGTAATTGGTACACTTGGAAGGAAGTCGCTAGATCTAGTAGATTATTTACCTTGTAAGAAATGACAATAATAATTTAGTACTAAGGAATAAACCATTACTTTCATAACAAGCTCTTATTGCAAGATTTAAGCGTCTTACCCTCAACAGCAAGTTTGCATTCTTTGGGACTGAACTTGAGATTGGGGTAAATTTGCCTCATTTTGATTGGTGATGATGGTGATGATTATGCAAAATGGGCGGTCTGATTTAAGTTAATCCCATTTCATATGAAGAGGGTAATTGGATAGATAGTTCATTCCCTATGATGTTTAAGAGGAATTCAGCACCACAGAGACTTCAAAGGTCACATTTTCTGAATCCTTCTCCTGGGGTTCCTGTTAGAGTTCAGAATTGGGCCAGGTATTTAGGATTTGCTAGGTGCCGAGTCTAGAAGTGTAATCTCTCATAAGCCAAATAGTTGGGTACGGCAAGGGTATAGGCCTTGGTACCAATACGATACGGTACATATCTGGTATGGATACGTCCCAGAAATGTACCCAAGAGCGGCCAGTGTGTGGCTACGACCCTCGGGTATGTTTGCAAGCATACTCGAGGAGTCGGGGGGGGGGGGGGGGGGGGGGGAGGTCAGGACCGTAACTTTGTCGCTCCCAAGACATTTTATTATTTATAACCCAAAAAGTGTAATAGAATGAATAAAACAAAAGTAAAACACAAAAAACAAAGTAAAAGCAAAGCAACTTACCTCTCATTCCCACATTGCATACTTGCCTCTCTAAGCTTTCATTCTACTCATTTAAGGTTTGATACTTCATCAACAGGAATTGCAATCATTTTCCTAAGCTAGTACAAGTGCATATTCACTACCAAGGTCATTGAGGAACTTCAAAGGAGGAGAATTTGTGGATTATTCATTTAAGATAAGGAATTAAGTTTTTAACTTTCAAGTTTGATTTTAATTTTTTGTTTTCATTTTGTTTTTAGTCTTTCACACACTTCATGCTTCTTTTTATGTTTTATTATTTTCATTTTAAAATTTTAAAACATTTTTACGTTTTAGTATGTTTATTTTAAAATTTTAAAACATTTTGAAGTTTTATTATTTTCATTTTAAAATTTTAAAACATTTTGAAGTTTTATTATTTTCATTTTAAAATTTTAAAACATTTTGAAGTTTTATTATTTTCATTTTAAAATTTTAAAACATTTTTTCATTTAAATTTTTTAATACATGTTATGCCCTAGGGCATAGGGTTTAAGTTTTTATTTTTAACCATTATTTTCTTTGTTTATGCTCTTGGTTATTAAACTTATAGGTATAAGTACAATGGCAATAAGTTTCACCTCCTCTGGGTACATAAGATAAGATAAGATAAATATATTAATGTCCAACGAATGACCACAAAAGTAGGTCAATGGGACTGCAGTCCAAATAATATACAAAGTGCGAGCGGGGACAACTCAAACGAGTTCCCAAAAACAGAAAAAAAAAAAAGAGATGAAGTAGAAAGGAAACCCGAAGCCAAATACTCCCACAGGCGGGGGCAATGGAGCAAGCGAGGGAGAAAGACGGGAGAAGCAAAGAAGGGAATGGAGGAGGGGGCAAACGAGGACCAGTGGTCTACTCAGGAATGGTAGCACACCCCTCCAAACATTTGAGACCAACGAAAAGAAGCTCCTGATGGATTGTCAACCGGAAGAGGGGGGTGAAAATCTCCTCCCCTGCTAAGATCTGAGACTGAAACGACGGTCAGGGGACGAATGGAGCAGGGCTGCCCACTGGTACGAGTGCACATCCGATTCTGTTGGTGGTGATCGGGGGAAATGTGAAGGTCCAACCGGGGACGAACTGATCGATGCACTGTATCTGGGTCAAAAAGGCTTTGTCGTTTAGTTCCTCCACCTACGGGTAGAATCGGAAAGAAGGCTATAATTCATCTTACGGGGATGACTCTCGGAGGATGAAGAATCTGGTCTCGGAGCAGCAGAGACTCACGGATGTAGAGGGCAAGACACCGCTAGTCAATATATCTAAAGAAAACCGGGAGAGTCTGAATCCCTCTGAAGAGGCAGTGAAATCGTCCTCTGATCTCATAGTATATGGGGCAGTGGAAGATGAAATGAGTCTTGGTCTCCACCTCATGAAGGCTACAGAGCCTACAAAGTCTATCATCCCGATCAATGTAGTGATCAGTCTCACAGCGAAATCTGTGGGAGCCAACCCAAAACTAACCCAGAGGTATACGAAGGGCATGCTCCCAGTGACGAAAGGTGTACTAAGGGCAGATGATGAGTCCATCTCTGATCTCAAGAAAGTGCTTTGCATAAAAGGACATCTTAGGGCACAAAGCCCCAGGAGGGTTCACCCAAGTAATCTGAATGAAGCTCCTGTAGATATCTTCCCGAATGGACCTGTTCAACACTTGCTTGGTGGGCAAGAGATGAATGGGAGCATTCAGGGAATACTGGAAAGGGGGGAGACGATCAATCTGGATACCAACTGAATCCAACAAGGCAGAAGTCTCGGAAAACCAACAATGGCCCACATCCTGGGCAATACTCACAAAGGAGCAATAAGCGAGATACAGATACTTGGCCCACTCATCGAAGAGATCACCAAACCTCCTGATACGATGAAGAAAGGTTGATATGTCAAATATAGTTTCTAGACGGAAAGGTTGGGCTCCGAACTCTACCAAAATAATATGTTGGGGGACTATCTGCTTGCATCTGATGAAGCGGCAAAGGAGGAGAGTTTGAATCCTCTCAGCAGAAGCCCAATTTGTGTCTAAAAGGGAGGGCCCCCAGACAATAGACCCATAGAGAATAGTGGGGCAGATGAGGGAGTTCATAATAAACATCTTGGAGATGTCCTGAAAGTGGTTTTGAAAGCACTGTCTCTCGAGAATGGCAAGAGACCCATACCCTTTATTCGCCCTCGGTTGAAGAGCATGCCTCATACTAAATCTTGGCCTGAGAACTGGACTCCCAAGTAGGTGTATGTATTAGTGATTTCAACCTCCTGCCCCTTGAAGAAGAAATGGAGGTGTGATGTCTTTAACCCGTTGAAGACCATGACCTTGGTCTTACCTAGATTGACCGTCAAATGTCGAAGATCACAAAATAAAGCAATTGCATCAAGTTGTCTCTGAAGCCCCTCAGGAGAAGAGGCAAGTAAAACAATATCGTCGGCAAATAGGAGAATAGAAATCAAGAAGTGGTGAAGAAGACAACCATCCCTTTCTTGAATGTGATCCCGAAGAAAAGATTCCAACTCATCAATGTAAATGCCAAAGGGGGTAGGAGATAGGGGGCACCCCTGTTTAACCCCAATGGTGCTCTTGATGAAATCAGACAATCCGTGTGCAGTACAAAGACAACCAAGGATGGACTCATAGAGGCACATGATAGCGATAATAAGAATCTCAGAAATACCAATGTCTCGAAGTCGCTGGAAGAAGGCCATGTGAGGTACGGAGTCAAAAACTTTTCGAAAGTCTACAAAACAACAATAAACTTTCGAAGAGCAGTGACGGGCCTCGTCAATAATAGCCCGAAGGGTGAAAATGTGGTCGATGGTGTGGTAACCAAGGCGAAAACCAGCCTGACCTCTGGCTCTGAGCTACTTCTGCTCCAAAATCTCTGATAACAACCTGTGGAGAACTGTGGCATAGAGTTTAGAGAAAGAATGGCCCACCATGATAGTCCTGTAATTGTTTGGATCAGAAATGGGCCCAGCTTTGTGAATCGGGTGAATGATGTGATGAGACCAAGTAGGAGGGAATCCCACACTAGCCACCTGATTGAAAAGATTTGTCAAATAGTTACCAAAGACCTCAAAACCCTGCTTGAAATACTCGGCCTAGAAACTTTCCACATCAGCTGCCTTGCTACAATTCAAAATCCTTATTTCCTCTTTTGATATTACAGTGAGTGAAGGGATTACCAAGGGGCGGGATGCCAATCTGGGTAAACTGCTGCTCCGGAACATCGTAAAGGGTAGAGGTGTGGGAAAAAATGGAGATAGGATCGATCGTTGTGGAGGGGAGTGGCGAGGAAAGATAGTATGCCAGAAGGATCGAGGGTTAGCCCTAAGGGAACTGGAAAGCATATATCTGTGGTGGGAAATGAAGGATCGCTTCTTACGGCAGAGAAGGCACCGATAGGCAACCTTAAGAGTGGGGAAGGAGGGAAGGGCATGGGTAAAAGCCTGGCGAATGCGACGGTGAAGGGATTTGCACTCTACATCATACCATTGGTTCATGGGGCAAGATTTAGTAGTACTAGTGGTCGAGGGATGGGTGGTGGAGCTGGGAAAGGATCTAAGGGCAGCCTCCCACATGGCAGAGGAAAGGCATGTATACTTGGCCTCCGCACTAGGCAGGTTAGAGAAGTGGGGCTCAGAGGAAGAAGGTCGCGGATGTGGGATGAGTAAGATCCGTAATCCCCTTTATCAAACTGAAAGGAAATGAGAGGGGGGTAGTGGGGAGGGGAAGGAAGGGTGGTGGTGGTAGGAGGACTTGCGACCAGAGAGAAAGATAGGACTGCATGGTCAGCAAGGGGAATGGGGGAAAACAGAGGAGTAGAAGAGGGGTGAGATATCCGAGCTGGCAAGGACATAGTCCACCACACTAGTGCCCCCGCCATGGGGACGACATGTGAAGAAACGAGAATTCGGGAAGCGCTCGATCCCATTAAAGATCACCATCCCCTGTGACTCCCCGAGCTGGAGGAGGAACCGTCCATAAGCTGTGAAAGGGCCATTTGTATCCTCAGAAATCCTATGCAGGCCAATTGACATCGGTTCGATTCTTTGTGCGCATAACGTATCCTCTAATAGAATGTGTTCAAAGAATTTGACCTGAATTCACCATTATGGAGGCCTGTCACAATACTAAAGCAACTTCTAAGTGGTGGGTGTTTTGTTTAGAGATGCAATGATTATGAAACGGTATTCAAAAACTCATATAGTCAGGTGATAGGCCACTTGTGTGCAATACCACGTCATGGTATAAGAATATGCAAAGGGAAAAATAATTTAGGGGTGTTTTGTTTGGAAATGGAATGATTATGAAACAGTATTCAAAAGCTCATATAGTCAGGTGATAGGCCACTTGTGTGCAATACCGGGTCATGGTATAAGAATATGCGAAGGGAACTTAGGGGTGTCAACAACAAAGGTTTTGGGATATATCAAAGAACAAGAAGATGTAGAAGCCACCTTGGCTTTGAAAATGGGTCATCTGTTGTCAAAAAAAGAAGTTCACCTCGATCAACGAGACCTCTTGTTGCCCATCTAATATTGGCTCCCCAGTTGTGACCATGCCACATCCATTTGTGACAGCTATCTCCATGCATAATGAGGATTCATCTCTTTCACGAAAGAAGAGTAAGACAAAAGGACCATTGGAAAAGGCCTTTCAAAATGAGAGCAATGATACCGTGGATGGGTACATTGCAAGATGTGTGTAGGCAAATAGATTGTCATTCAATGTTGTGAGGTCACCATATTGGCAACAGATGGTGAAAGTAATCAACGAGGCCCCAAAAGGGGATAAAGGGTCAAGTTATGAGAAGATCCTCACCACCCTATTGGAAAAGCAAAGAAAATATGTGGAAATCTCATTGCAGTCAATTAGAGACTCATGTGCCAAAATGGGTATGCTCATCATTTCTGATGGAAGGAAAGATGCACGAAACCACCCTTTGATCAATGTGGTTGCAATATGCCCTAAAAGGGCAATGTTTTTTAAAGCAATTGATTGTGAGGGAAGTGAAGGATGCCCAATTCATTGCGAACATCCTTTTCAAAGCCATAATGCTAAGAATTACAAAGTCAAAGGAATTTTAGTTGAAGCAAGGTATGGGCATATTTTTTGAACACCATGTGTTGTCCATTCACTCAATTTAATACTAAAAAAGTTGGCCAGTAAAAAAAGTAGATTCAACAAGTGTAAGTAGAAGGTGAAGAGATCCAAATGTTTGTGACTAACTATCACCAGTTGCAAGGCATATTTAAATCCTTCTCACATTTAGAGTTGTTGAAGGTAAGGGAAGCTACCTTTCTTTTATTTATGAATTATAATGTAAGTTTTTTTATTTTTAAAATATAGTATGAAAAAAATTTCAATTTTTTTTAATTTTCGTTTTTCATTTCTTATTAGGTTGACACTCAATTTGCATCTCACACGATCGTCTTGAGGCGACTTATGAAGGTGCAAGAGGCACTTAATAGGATGGTAACTTCTAACCTATGGGTTGTATGGAGGCAACCGACATTATACGCACCCAAAAAGTGAAGGCAAGGATCTTAGATAACACATGATGGGATTGAGTAAAATATTTAAGTTTTACTGAGTCCATTATGAGTGTCATCCGCTTTACCGACATGGATGAGCCATGCCTGGGAGAGATATATGATGGTATCGACTCAATGATTGAGAAGATAAAGTCCATCATAACTGCAAAAGAAAAAGATTCTCGAGAAAAAAATCAAAGAAGTACAATCGATCCTCATTGAGCAGTGGAACAAAATGACCACGCCACTACAACAACTTGCCTTTGCATTGACTCCTAGATTTTACAACACAGAGATCTTTTCTTTTTTGGGGAGGATGGCACCATACAGCACAGGGATGCAGAAGTCAGTGAGGGATATATTTTGGCATTGTCTAGACTCTTCCCTGATCCTGAGGCCGATAACACGGTTACGACAGAGTTTGTCAATTTCATTGCAGAGCCAAGTCATAGCCTTTTCACTCTTCGGTGCAATTACAAGATGGATGCTCATATGTGGTGGTACCTCCACAAGGTCATGCATTTGTGTGTTTGCAGCCTCCTGCAATCAAGGTCTTAGCACAAGTAGCTTTTATTTTTTTAATTCACTTTCCTTTTTTGTTGTGGCTTTTAGCTTTTTAAAATTCAAGTTTGAGTGTTTAATTTTGCATTGACTTTGCCTCAATAGATTGTGAGTTCATCTACCTCTGAGCACAGCTGGAGTACATATACCTTCATCCATTCACAAAAGCGCACCAAGTTAGGGGCTAAAAAGGCCCAAGAAATGGTATATAAACATTCAACTTGCGCCTTCTATCCCACAAGCAGTCGAAGTACAAGGAAGGATCAACAAAACATTGGGATATTGATTCAAAGATAGATGACTTGAATGTTTCTATTTCCCACTTATCACTAGAAGACGAGGAATTGACGACTTCTTTGGCACCGTGAGACCTATATGCACAAGGGAGTGCTACTAGTAGTGGCCCTAGTGGGAGTGGTTCGAGTCTATGTGGTTCTAATGATTCACATAATGATGATGATGATGTTGTTGATGCCCTTGATGAAGAGGAATATGATGATTATTGAAAGATAGTTTAAACATTGATCATCAGTGTAATAAATTGAATTTAATATATCATGACATTGTGTTTAATTTAACTTTTATGATTTTAACAAATTATGAATTGTCTTTTGTGGTTATTTAGTTTATAAGTTATTGTCTTTCATATGCATAATGTGGTTAATAACTTAATTCCTATTTATTAGGCTGCAATTTATATATTTTTTGTTAGCATATGCAAAGAGAAGAAGGAATTCAAAGAAGGTAAACTGCACTGCTCAAATGTCACAGGCAGAGGTTTATTTATATGTGAAGAGGTGGTTACAGATTGGTTGAACAGTTACCAACCGAACAACTACATAGCTGCATTACATGTTATATAATGCTCTATATTTTAACACCCCCTCTTAATGACTAAATTGGAAACAATACCCAATTTGTCCCAAAATTTTACAAATATCCTAAAGCCCATATGTTTAGTCATTACATCTACAAACTGTGCCATAGGTTGTACTTCAAAATCCGCAGTCCATGATTATGTTGAGGTTGTCGAATGGAGAAGAACCGCAAAACAAAAATTTGGTCTCGTGAACAAAGGATATGGCAAGTGGTCCACTGGTTCTTTGCTACGTGATTCATTGACCAGTGATGAATCACCAATAACTGAGAGTGTCAACCCCATCTCTAGAGTGCTGAAATCAGAACCTCAGAGAGGTGGATTGAAAAATCTATTCCAGGCTTGTGTAGCATATTGGAGTCTGTACAGAAACTCAGTTATCCTAAAATCAAAGTCACCTTGATCATGTCCTTGCAACACCATGCAGTGTTCATCCAACTTTCTCAATAAGAGAAATGTGACCATCTGTGTAGTGGGAGTTAGAACCAACTCTGCAATAGTAGGAGAAATAACCATCTTTGTCTTAGCAATGGAAGCAATAACCATCTCCACAATAGTAGGAGTGAGAGCCAACTCCTCGTCAATTTGCTCATCTATCCCCCTTTGTTGGGAAAGATCGTTCACAACACAATGAGCAAACTGTTCATGCTCTATTGTCCTTCAAGCAAGTACCTCTGAGTGAGTGGCTTGACATGCCATCTCACCATGCACTGTCAGTGCATCTGTAATAGTGGAGTCTCCATCCACAACAACTGTTCTTCAGAATGAGGAAATCCATCCTCCCAAGGCATGTTCGCCTCCCGTACATCTGGTATAGTGGATACTCCCTCCACAATAGGTGCGTGTAGGTTCACTGTATCCAAGTCAACAGATCTGCGAGGAATGGCTTCTTCCTAAGGCATTGCAGCCTCTTGCACATCATGTATGGTGGAGCTGCCCTCCACACATGCATTCATGTTGATCGTAGCCGGATCAACAAGCCGATATTGACCACCTTCCCCAATACCAAGGGCAATTATCTGTCTCTGTTTCACATCAGAGACAACGCACTTCTTCCTACAGAAATCCACAGAAATATTGGGATTTTCAGTTAATTGACGAATAGATAGAAGATTCTTTTGTAAAGAAGGTACATATCTAACATCCCGTACCAACAATTTATGAGCACTATTCAATACAATGCATATATCTCCTATCCTTTCTACTACAAGTGATTCTCCATCAACTAGTACTACTGATTCAAAACAGATATTTGCAGTAAATGAAGCATACCAGTCCCCGCGACATGAAAAGTGTGTAGACACACCAAAGTCAATGATCCAGCAACTGGTACCACTGTCATGTGAGCATGATGCCGTAAGACAATAAAGAGCATGTTGGTCATCTAAATCCCATTCTTCAGCAAATGCTGCCACATGTCCCTCATCACATGGCTTTTTGTTCTGCTGCGAAAGATCGCACTTCCGCTTCCGGCAATCCTTGTTAAGGCACCCAACCTTGTGACAGTAATAGCATGTCACCTGATACCGAGTGGCAAACTCACCAGACTGACGTCTCCACTTTTCTCTGAATGGTCACAATTAGATTCTGCCTGAACTTGTCTTTGCTCCTTTTGCAACAGGTAGGAACTCACCTTGTTAAACGTGAGCATTTGACTTTCAACCATTAAATGGAGTGCCTCCACAAATGACTCATACGAAGAAGTTATTCAGAACCAAAGCCACCATATCATTGTCGTCCACCTTTTTGTTGATGGAAGATAATTGGTCTCGAAGGTCTTTCATCAGAAGTAGGTGCTCAGTTTGTTTCCATCTCATACATGCTTATCCACCTCTTGTAACTTTACGGATAAAGAGCATATTCTTCAAGTATAAAACCCAACTCTTTTTGACGTCTAATATGTATCCCTCAAATCTTGGCCCACAACGTGCTTGCCACAGTGAGCATTCCGCACTTCCGATATCAATCATCTAACTCCCTTGCAACTTGAGAAGCAATAATGCCATTCCTTATGACGTTTTTCATAATCTGCATAAGTTCGGTTGTTGGTCAACTGTTCTACCCGTGCATGCAAACTTTATCACAATCACAAAACTCCACAAGCGTTAAAATTTTATGGCTCCATACATTGAAATTGGTGCCCGTTAATTTTTGTGTCTCCGACAAAGTCAAGTGTGAAATATTTGCCATTTTATTATTCCAAAATCATGAAATAATAAAATAATATGACTTAGTCCAGCAAATAGTATTTAATTATGCTAATCACCCCTCGACTGTATTTGCATATATTAAAAAATATTATTACTTACCAAGGCACGTGACTTCGTTTTCCTTTGTTCTGCCCTTGAAATATTCATTCGACTGCTCAGAATCACGATTTGCTTCCACGACTTTGCCTACAACTGTGATATTGTGCAAATGCCTTTTCTACCCCTTACAAACAATAATACACATCCCTTCATGATTGATCCACAATTTCTCAACTAGGCTCCTCTTGCAACTACAATGATGGCGGCTTGGATTAATTTTGCCCACATGTGAGCATAGTATCGTAAAAGTTTTTCTGAGCAACAAATAATTCCACACAACTTTCCTTCTGATCAAACCACTAGATTTGGAACCTGGACTCTCAAGATTCTGAAGAGCTTATCAGGATTGAGAGTCTTGGTATGATAAGCAAGCCCTTGAATACCATTCATGCCATAAACACCTTTCAACAACCCTCACCACAATTCAAGCAAATAACTAATATCTTGATTGCCCCACAGTTACGACACTTACAGCCACGAATTCCTTCAGACGTCTGGGTTTTTGCGATTTTTGCGATCACGTTTTTCCTTCCCATGTATTTCCCTTTGACGTTTGCCCTCGTTTTTGCAAACAGTTAGCTGCCCACGAATGGAGGAATAATATACACCAGCCCACGTTTTCTTTGCACGACTTTGCACATACACAAGCCAGGATTTTTTCCTTTTTGTGAATCTTCTAGGAATAAGCTCACAAAGTCAAAATAATCAGCTTGTGCCCTACCAGGGCTTCCCCAAACTTCCAGTTTGTGCCTGTTGACAAGACTTCCTCGAATTGCGAACCAACCGCTCTGATACCAATGTTAGCATATGCAAAGAGAGAAAGGAATTCAGAGAAGGCAAACTGCACTGCTCAAATGTCACAAGCAAAGGTTTATTTATATGTGAAGAGGTGGTTACAGATTGGTTGAACAGTTACCAACCAAACAACTACATATCTGCATTACCATGCTATCTCATGCTCATGATATTTTAAACATTTTTTAATTTTTAAGATATTTTCCTTGTATGGCCGAATTTCCATAATGTTTCCATATCCGTGATATCAAATTTTGTATCTCGTGGATGGGAATTCTTGAATATCGGCTACAATCAGGACAATACATAGTTCTCACCTAAGTTAGTGTTGTGGTTTCTAGAATTTTCTCTTATTTTTCTCTGCCAAAGCTGCAAGGTGGAAATTTTCTGGAAAGAGATTTTTGGCTATGTATTAGTCAGTTTTTCCTTTGTATGCCAGTACTAACTTTTTATAACTGGGAAAACTTTGTCCATGCCTTTTCTGTCCCATCTTGAAGTCTACGATTTTCTAGATTCAGAAAAACTCTATTTTATTTGGCAACCCACATTCTTTTAATGTTGGCTCCCAGTTTTTTAAGTGGGGAAACTTATTCCTGCTATTTGGCTTTTAACACGGAAGAGACTTCTAAACACACTGAATGTCAAATCCTCTTCACACACAAGCTGAACTGGAGAGAGTTCAATCCATGAAAAGTGGAAGGGTCAAAACTACTCCCATAAAAAATGATTATCCACTTGGTGATTTTAATTCCTCAGATATCCAGAGACCAGGGTCCACAATTTTTTGTTAAAACTTGTACTCAAAGTGAAGGGCAAGAGAAAATTTTCCGCTGTTTTTGCTCTTGAACATGATGAGCTATGTTGCCAGGATACAGGTACGAGTACCGGTTCGGGTACGGGTTCGATACGCAGATACTTCAATTTTAAAAAACCCTTGGGTACGATACGTCTTGGATACGTCCGTATATATATATTATAAAAATATATATAAATAATATATATATATATATATATATAAACACACACACTATACTCATTTTTTAGTCCATAAAAAACTGAAATAGTAATACAAAACTTGAATCAATGTTCAAAACATCCCATATACTTAAGACTTTAGATTTTCATTGATCATGTGGCTGCCATACATATGATATATGTATTACGAATATCATGTCAACATGAATACAAACAAAACTCGAAAAATATGCTAGGATCAATGTTCAAATTTTCAAAACATACAATATTTATATACTTAATATTTTACATTTCATTGATCATGTGGACAGAGGGTTGTGGGTTCCAATTTTTTTCCCACAATTTTATTTCGAAACCAAACACATTGCTGCACTTAAATTAATATAATTATGTTAAACCATAATATTCAACATATGAACGCACTGGAAATTTACTTTCAGCTGGCCCTTTGTATGGGTTGGAATGTGGATTCGTTCCAAGAATGAATTGTCGGATTGCAACATTTGTGTATATAGTTTAATAATATAATGTGTGTTCACTTGTAGTTGTGATTTGGTAAATATCTATTTATCTGATAAATGGTAAGCTATGCAAAAAAACATTCAGCCTATCAGGGTTCTCTCATTTCCATTATATTTGAGAAAGCAAGACAGAAAATAAGTTGAGGAAAAAAAGAGGGCCCCTATACTTCAAAATTCAAATGAACCAACTGCTTTCATGAATATATTTACAATTAATGTCAAAACAAACTAAAAAAAAAAGTTTTAATGTCTTAAAAACCATATTTATCGTTGGGTTCTTCCTAGGTGCATGTGGGTTCTTCCTAGGTACATGCGGGTTCTTCCCGGATACGTCACGGATACGCCTGGACGTACCCAGGCAAGGGCAGGAAGTACCACGTAGGAGGGACAGATCCGTATCATTATTACCCTGACGTATCTGTACCAGATATGTATCAAGCAAGGTACGAGGGGTTGGGGGACGAACCCTGGCAACGTAGATGATGAGCGTTCTTCCAGTGCCATGATATGGCAGAGATCGCAATTTACAACTCATTAATTCCACAGCACATACCGTTAACATTTCATCAATCCTGTTAGAATAATATTTATCAAATCCATAAACTGTCTCACTACACATTTAATATTATATTTTCCATTGAGTGCAAATTCATTGCAAACTCTGTATAGTGCAATCATCCAATCAATTGCCAATAGGTAATTGTCGAAAAAAATTGTTTATATAATTGCACCACCAGTTTCATGTAGGTATTGCAGGTACTATAAACATACCACTATAAGCATTAAACTAGTGTACCAAACAGCCTTTAAACATGCATATCGTTCTATAATCTATTAACCAATTGATATTACGCAAAATACTAGTCCATAAATATAATCATTGTATTTGAAAGAAGTAAGTTCAAAGACATAGTGACTATGAAGCTGCACCCTGAGTTCCCTCGTTCATGTATTTAAATACCGTTCTTTGTACATATTAAATTATTTGTAGTTCTTCATCCTCTCTCTGATATATCAAACATTTCAAGGCCTTCTAAGATTATATCTGAGCATCACCACTGGAATCGTAAATATACATTTGCCCCGCCATGAAAGGTATGTGTATACTTTTGTGGGCTGTGAGGTCCAGCTAATCAACCTTAGCGATCTAACATGGGCATCACTGCATATCGTTGGTGAAAAATTATCCAGTAACCTTGCCATTTCTTCAACAGTTTCTTTCAGCTTTCTGCCTCATCTACATTCTCCAATTTGTCCTGTGTTGATGCCATGTTAAACTTTGGAGGTGTAGCAATTCCCCACAGATTTCCTTAAGCAGAAGAAGCTGCTAGATTCAATATTTAATGTACATTAAAAACTGTTGGGATAACTCTTTACCTTCTAAGTCTATAAATTTGACAAACCTCTGTGACTTCCTAATGAAATTTACATAAAATCACCCTAGTGCCTAGTGAGCAATACATCATTGCACATTCATTATGGTCCAAAAATCATGTGGGACTAACTTGGCACCCTAGCCCCTAATACACAATCAAATGCCCAATATAATTAGCTATCCTGATTCCTGAACAGAAAATCAACCCCCAAATCATTAAAGTCAATTCTATCTATACCTTAGCAAATGTTAGTTCCCACCATGTCACTAATATAGGTTACTAGTGTCAACCATTCCAAGCTAGAAGAGGAATCTCAAAGTGTGATGACAAATATAAAAGAAAGTATCCCCTCGATGTGAATGCAATGAATGTGGGAACACAAAAAGAAGATTTGGTAGAAAATTCACAAGACAAAAGAATGTCATCATCTTAATAGGTGTTGAATCACAGTTATGAACATAGATGAACCCAAGGGCAAGAATAGCATTTTTATTTCATATACAAAAAAAAACTTAAAAGTTGAAAATCTTTCTTTCTTACAATACAAATATGTCAATTTGACAATCGGTCAAACAATCAAGTAAATAACTAAAGATACCTGGAGATATAGGATCCTCCAATTTTTCAATCCTTGTACAGTTGCGTAGAGCGATTGTTGCATTGTTGTCACCAGACTTGGCTATCACAACTCCGGGACAATCTAATAGTTTAACATGCTTGTCTAATTGAATTTCTTGCATTGATCTTGTTAAGCCTGGAGTAGCCCCAACATTGACAACATGCGATCTCTTTATGCTATTGATAAGACTACTTTTACCAACATTAGGTAACCCCACAACACCAACAGTAATAGATTTTTTCAGCTGCAAGGTGGACAAGATAAACATAAGTCTTTTGAAAATATTCTTGTTTCGGATTAAAAACAGAAAAATGTCACAAAAGAAAAGCTAAAAGCATCCATGCACACATAATTATGCATATCTTCATATTGGAACTGGGAAAAAAAAATATAACACCACTTAAATATGTAAAGGCCACTCTAAGGGAAGTGAAAACCTAAACTGAGGGAACAATTATACTGGCAAATGACCTTAGAAATACTTAGCTTCTATTGGCAGCAGTAGAAACATACTCTTAAAGAACAATTTCAACTCAGCTTTTATTTTAGTTCATTAAAAAGCATGGAAAAAAATATCTACTACATTACTAGATTAAAAAGCCCATTTTATGAGGAAGACCATGGATTTTAAAATATAAAGAAAGCATCCTTGCAACCCTATGAAGAATAGCACTTTTTGACTCCGACATGGAAACTAACAATTGAAGCTCTAACATAATATCCTTCTTGCACCACCTTTAACCATTCACAAAATAAATTGGAAGAAAAAAAAAATCCATAGGAACATGATATGTTAAATCATATAGATGGGCACTCCCAAGAACACCCTGAAAAAAAACTGTAAAATGTGCAACTTAAAAGCAATAGAAGATGGAACACACTTCTTTCTACCATATCCATTATATAATGATATTAGACCTATCTACACCAACAATTGTAATTATAACCAGGTGATCCAATGGGATCTGAGACCCTCAAATAATTTGTGACACCGTGGCATTGTTCTGCATCATGATCTGACTACACCAATTGCTTCAAAATCATAACATGCATGTGTAGATACTATGAGGTCCTAACTCCTCCACAATACTGCATAGCTCCTGCAGTGTCATCACTGGACCACACAACTCTGCAGTACTTCCAACTTGGTGTCCCCAGATTTCACCCTGAAATCTGGGACAACCCATTTGAAAAAAAAATCGTTCTTTTAAAATAGCGGGTCTTTTGTGTTTGTATTGTCAAAAGATGTCTGTATTATGTTAGGATATTCTCAATGAATCATATGAGCCAATTTTGACAAATACCCAGATGCCCAACCTCATTTTATCCCTCCGCCAAGTTTTGTCTGCAGGAAATTTTTATTTAATTATTTATTGAATAAATAATGCCCCGTTTGAAGTAAATTGTGCTCCAGTTGAATCCTATTAAAGTTTTGCATGTCAATATTCACTCATCTTATTAGGGTTTTCACCAAGAATGAATTCAGGGCATTATCTGCAACTTCTGGCAACGTTTTTCGCTTTTATTTGTTTCTTTTGCGCTTTTCTCTAGTTTTCTCCATTTGTTTCTCTGTGAAATTCCCCTAGGTCAATTCCTTTGCCAGTATAGTTTGTTTAATCGCCTAAAGCATCTGGAGATTATCTACCGACACAGCACCAGAAGGAATCAGCCTCAAAATGCAAGCTTCTGACCAAAAAGGATGAAGTCATGCACAAAAAGCCTTTAACAAGCAAGTCGCATTTTCTGGAATTAATAAGTGTAAGTTGCAATGGGATTTTGAGTAGTGGCAGGCAGGCGGGAAATTCTTACCTGCCTTGTAGGGTACTTTTTCCCATGGAGTCAAAGCCACTTAAGCTGCGATTGGAAAGTTAGAGGCAGCAGGCAGGCAGGAATTTCTTACCTGCCTTGCAGGGTGAAAATTCCCATTATAAAATAAACAAAAATCACTTCAAGCTCCAGTGGAAATTTTCTGTTTGCCTAGCAGGCTAACTTTTCCCATCATAAGGTTTTATTCACCCATACAAGTCGCACTTTTTCAAAAGAAACTACTTTCAAGGCAAGTCGCACTTTTTGGGAAGTCACTTAAGCTGCAATGGGAAAATTAGAGGTGGCAGGCAGGTGGGAATTTATTCCCTGCCTTGCAGAGTAAAAATTCTCATTATAAAAGTCAAATAACTTAAAGTGGAAGAAGGGATTTTTAGAGCTGCAGTGCAAAGTGAAAATTCCTATCAGAAGTTGACTTCTTATTTTTAGAATTCACCCTTGCCAAAAAGTGCGACCCATTTAGACATTAAGCAATGATATTTATTAATAGTTGTTTTGCCTAATTTTGGCGCCAAGGATGGAGGAAAAGTCAATGCATGAAGATAAGCCAAAGAGAACTGAAGGAAGCATGCTATAAATAAATAAAATAAATTTATTTAATGGCAGCCAGCAGCATGCAAAATTGGGCGCCCAATTTGGGTGAATAAACATGTTTGTTTATTAATTAATTGTCAGGAATAGGATGGACAATTATTAGAAATAGAATGATGAGGGTTATATAAGCATGGGCTACCATAATGAAGAAGCAATTATGATGAAAGGAAGTTCAAATCAATGTCAGGTACATTGAATATATCTTCTTAATCTGAAGAAATTGCTAGATTTGCACGAATTGATCCAGTTATAAAGAATTCCGACAAGATTAAAAGAACAAAAACACAAACAAAGATTGCTCCAGCCATGATGAAGCGAGATGAAAGAGAAGGGTCAGTTGAATCATGCATAGCTTATAGATTTGCTGATATCAATGACACAGACATAGGCCTGAAACCCATCTCCGAAATAATTGACAGATCCAGGGCCGAAAAGACATTTCTCACGCGGGCAATGAAAAGAAGTGGAATTATTCCAGCATCAACATTTCCAGTCACAGCTCAGCTACTCAAATTTTTCATGGAGTGTGCAAGATCATATCATCCTCTTTTCAGAACAATCTGGGATGCTGCGGGAAAGACAATTATTAGGTTGGATGCACAGTTTATCAATTATTGTCTAAAGATTCCGACACGAACGGTGGTGATTGCAATCAGCATGCTAGATGCAGGCAACAAATGGGAGAAACACAAAGCAGATTGTGTGGGCATAATGAACAACAGATATATGAAGAAGCCTAGGTCTCCATCAAAATTCCCGAGAACTCTTCCGCGATCCAACTTGGTGCAGGAAGTGGATGATATCACTAAATTGCTTTGCAAGATAAGTGGGGAAGCCAATACTCATAACTTTCGCTCATGGATGTATGCTTTCGTGAGGATTATCGAGATCAACAGAGCTGATTCGATAATCAATTGGGCAGAGATCATCAGTGACAGCATCGGTGAGCAACTTCAGAGTGTGAGGCGGACTTACAGCTTCAAAATGACATCATACCTGGTATATGCAGCAGCCTCGCAGGGCATATTTTCCAAGTTGGATAGACAGGGCGTATTGGCGAAAGATCCTATCTTTGAGTGTTATCCACAGTTGACAGTTTTGGAATGCCACAAAGATTACAAAGCGGTCAACGATAGGTTCTTCTATGAATTCATTTGCAAACTAAATAGTGATCTAAAGACCAACAGGGTGAGCAAAGAAGCTTGGGAAGTTGTATCTCAGCATGGCTGCATTTTCATCCAGTTTGCAAACTTCACTTATCTCAGGGTAATTGGCTTTTCAGGAGAACCGGTAAAGTTGCCGAGGTATCCAAACGACAAGTGGGTCATCATGGAGTTGTGCAGACAGCTCGTGGAGATGCATGACTTACAATCAAAGCGGCACAAAGCTAGAGGAGTCGAAGCTGAAATATTTTTTGAGTATGAGCCTGAGTTCTTCCCAACACGGTTGAACTTTGACCCATATGGAGTAGCGAGGAAGACAATCTCCCAAGAACACTCACATGTGCCTTCGTTGGAGGACTTTTGAATGAAGTACAGGAACGAATATGAAGTCAGAAAAAAAGACATCAACAGGGTATCAGCGCAACAGGTGTCTGATTATGGTTTGGCACAGATACCTGCATATCTCGCAGATGATGGGCATGTGATACTAGACTCGTATCATCAGATGGGAGGAGATAGAGTTGCTCTTCAACAAAACATTGGTGGTTGTCAGACGATTGAAGAAAGATCTTCCGTAGTTCTAGTTAACACTTCGAACTGGTTGCTGACAAAGGGGTATTGCCTAGATAAAGCATTGATGAATTAGATCACAGACAACTTTACTACAAGAGACTCCAGCAAGAGGAAACACGAAGGTGAAAGCAGCAGAAGGCCGGAAAAGCTTAAAGTTCACAAGAAGTCTCACATACAAGAGAACGCTAAATCTACAGCTATCGTGCCAGTTCCAGCTTCTCCAACATCAACTCATAGCACTTCAACAGCCCCAGAACCTCAGAGAGATCTTGTTGTTCCTCCTTTGAATCTAGCGTCATTTGTATTTTCTCCTCGACCACTCAGGTCTTCACTTATCCATGCGGAGAAGTTGAAAGCACAGATGGCGGAGTTTGAAAAAGCATCATCTTTGGATAATTCAGAGGTTGGCAGTCATAACATGGTGGCAAATTCTGATAAAGCCAAGTCAGAGCATGAGATGGTGGTGCACTCGGCGACTTCTCATTCCCCAAGAAGCAACTTTTCATCATGGTTAGCTTTGCAGACGATCCCAGAAGTCGGAGAGGAGATCAACCTGGAAGAACACGACTTCCAGCTGCTCCTAAGTTTGGGTGGAAGAGATAGAAGACCTAAAGTTGCCAAAATGACTTCTAGTTGATTATTGAGAAATCGGGATAGAAGTTCGTTGAGTTATCTGTTCCAGTAGAAGGAAAGCACAAGGGAGAGTTCACGGTAGCTGATATAGCAGTGACCAAAGTGCCAATAGGTCAAACTACCACAGAAGGATTAAAGCAGGATACGCAAACACTAATGAATGCTTTATTCCTTAAGCTTGACAAAGAGAAGGTTGAGAGATCTAAGCTTCAAAAGCAGGTGTTCCAGCTATGCGAGATCATTGCTAAGGTTGTTAAACCTTCCTCTCAGCCCATTCTAGCACATGAGCAGGTGAGTAATCATCTGATGCAGGAGGTGGAAGATGCAAGCGACCAAGTCAAAGCTATTGCCCACTGGAAGGAACAAATCATTCACCAAGCTTCAAAACAATTCGAAGCAATACCGGCTGAATTGGAGAACATGCACAGGGCAGCATCTCAGCTTAAGGAAATGATGACACAGATAGAAGATGAGATCATAGTTGTTGAAAGTCATCTCGATACTTTGGCTAAGATACAGTTGTTGTTGAAGGATGTGTTGATTGCAGAGCAAATCGTGCATGGAGGATTGGTAGAAAAGGGGAAGTAGTTAGAGATTTCAGTTTCCTTCCGTGTAGAGATCCTCAAACTCATGCTGAAGAGGATGCAGTTGCTGGAGAGTAAGATGGGAGAAGTGCCGATGAGCATCCCAGATGAATTACCTGCCTCCCATGAGGAATTTATGTTGGTTGTGTGGAAAGAAGTTGATGAAGCCACCTTACCTTTCACGATGGATTCAATTGGTAGACTCATAAAGCTTCAGGCAGATGTTGAGGGATATGGGCCTGGTTTAGAGAAAGTGAAAGCTAACGTTGTTGCTTTATCCAGAGGGTTGTTACAATTCAGAATAGAAAGAGATGCTATTGTTAAAACGGATGGGAAGATGTTGAATTACATGTTTGACAAGTATATTCAATATCAGAACAAAAAGAAAGTATAGGTGTTATAGCTGGCAAATCTTGATTCTTCTCTTATTTCTTCTCTTATTTCTTATATTCCCGAATGAAAATGTAAATTAATTGGTTGAAAAACTATTACTTTAAGTTATTTGGAAAGATTCTTTAAGATAGGTGGCAGATGTGCACAATTTTTGCTCAAACTCATGATGCATGTCACTAAATGAGGAATTTTAGGAAGATGACTGCCAAATGTTCCCTTTACTACTTCTTCATGTTCTAGTTCAGTTGCAGTTTCCCATTTGTGATTTCCCATCTACACACTATAAGTAGAGGAAAAACCTACGGGTTAAAGGATCGGAATTGGTAATCAGCATTCTTGTGTTCTAAACTTTGAGCTTAAACCCTTGATAGCTTTCTGCAAGCAAAGGAATAGAGAGAAGATTTCCGGAGAACTTTGTGTCAGCAGTGCATTCGTCTCGTATTTATTTCTAGATCTATTCATAAACTGTGTTATTCTAGATCTAGATCTAAAAGTTTCCTTTGCTATGAATTATGTGTTTAATGATCTATTTGTTTTAATCTATGTGCATTCGATCAACTTTGTAAACTATTGATTGGGTTGCACATCCTCTCTCATTTCCTCCATTTCCTATTATTGTCCTCTTCTGTAGATTTTTTCCTTTCTTTTACAGTTGTTTACTTTGTTGCGAAACTGTCTAGCTATAGTTCATGAGCTACATAGTTAAAGTGATACCCACAAATAGATATTAGGATATCTAACTGACAAAATCTTACACGGAAGCCTCACCGGTAACTGAGAAAGATTTATCTCATGACTACCTAAGTTTTTAGCTATGCAGAAAATCTAGCCAACACAACCAATGCCACGAACTTAATTCTAAAACTAAGGAACAATATGAAATTATGGTCCAAGGGAAACATTGCAAACTCAATCGGCCTTCCCAAATGTAATGTCCTTTTTTCCCACTTGAGAGTTGATATTTGGTCTTCTTGAAATTCCTTCTCCTTGGCAAAGAAGCAAAGATGGAGGAGAACATTGAGCATCTATATGATATGTTTATACTAATATTTTTATATTTTCAATAGTGTTTTCTTTTCTTATACAGGTCGACCTTTCCTTTTTGTACTTTGGCAGCCAATTGAAGGATATAAACGGAGATCTAAGGCATCATTTGCTATCTAGACTTTGGTGCATTTGATCTTCTTAGAGCATTACAAGCTGATGAGCTCCTTGTTCTTGCATTTGAGGATGAAAAACCTCATATACGATTTGTCTAAAAGGACGAAAAACCCTTCTAGAGGTTGAGTGAAGGACATAAACCCTTCAACTTGACTTAGGGATTGGTGTATAAGGTTGATTTAAGGAGAAAATTGTCATTTTCAAATTGTTATTGATTTATTTCTAGTGGAGTGACCTACCTTGAGTAGGGTTTTGGAAATTTGGTGAACTATATGTGCAATTTTGATTGATAATTTGATTTATCATATTTTCTAAGGCCTGAATCTCAAGTTTGGTGATTTTGAAGGATTTCTAGTCCCTAGATCTACATTTTCCTTGTGGCTGCAATTAATTGGTCATAATTAATTTCCAACAAGGTTGTGTGTGATTCAATATTTTTATTGGATTTTGGCTCTTATGGATGAATAAATTATATATAAAAATTGTGGCTAGTGAATTTGAAGGTTTTCTTGGTGTTTTGGTATATTTTATAAAGGATACAGTTCGCTGATTTTGCATTTTCAGTCTGATGCAATTAAAAATCAGATCTGAATATTTTTGGGTGTTTGGCTAAATTCCCTTGTTTGTGGTTGAATCCTTGAAAGGGTCATTATAGTGGTATCAAAGCACGGATTCTCAAAGACCTAGGGTTTCAATGGATAGATTGAAGAAGGCTCAAGGAAGACTAGCAGGTACCTTGGATTATCTTGCCTCCACCATGCAAAGCCTACAAGGAGGAAGGACTTTCAAGGAAGAACCTAGGGTTTCAAGGGTCAACAAGGTGGCGACTAGCTTTGAAGAATATCAAGCCCTTCCAGAGAAGATCCGTGATGCCCTAACATTTTCAAAATTTAGGAATTTGGAGAAAGAGTGGGCATTGGAACTTGGTCCAAGCCCTGAGCCACACAAGGGTAATGGGAGAAACATCCCAACCCTTGAGGAAAAGAGCCCCATCTTGTTGGGAAAACAAGGAGTGGCTACGGAGTTTGTTGAAAAAGGGGTCAAAACCCCAAGTTCGCTAAGGGAGGAGAAGCATGTCTATTCCCCTAAGGATGAGGAAGATAGTGTTTTGTCGCAGCTGGTTATGGAGAGGGAGCAGCCCTTTGGAGGGTTAGAAACCTCCAATCCTCTTGCCACGGGCGATCCTTTGGATGATTTTCCTAACAACACCTTGGTGACACAAGGGTTTGATGAAATAATGAAGCACAGGCCAAGGAAGAATGAAGTTGCAGCCCTTACTCCCATTCCTATTCCGGATAGTCAACAAAATGAGGTAATTTTGGATCATGGTTTGGTTAATACTGATTTTCTTTTAGCTCATGATGAATTTAGGCTTGGGCAAGTGGGAAAATAAGGGAACCCTTGTTCGAATAGATATGAGGACAACAAGCTTGCTAGATTTTTTATATCAGCGGTCAAAAAGAGGCATAATGATGAAGAATTGAGCCTTGGTAAAGGCCACAAAGGCAACCCAAGCTCAAGCAATCAAGATATGGAAATAGTTCAAAAAGAGGAAGATCATTTGGTTGGAGAAACATGGTCTAAAGAGTGGGAACACCTTGATGGTAAAGGGCACATACACTCTCCAAATAGGGTGAAGACCGCTATATGTGCATGGGCCAAGATAGAATTGGGGAGAAGCTTTCCTCCTTCCAAAGACTATGGTATGTTTGTAGAGATAACCAATTCCTTTTTCCATTTGATTCATATATCAGTTGTTATGTATGTGCCTAGAAAGGAATTTTGGGATCACAATGATGAATGCATTAAAGATAACTCACCCAAATTGATAAGGTCAAGGAGAGAGAAAGAATTTCTCCATGATAGACCAAGGATCACAATAGATGGCATTGCTGGTCTGTACATTACAGTAATAAAAAGAAGGTCATTTGAGGGAAATTTCAGCCCTATGAAAGCTCAAGGACATGGGAGAATTGTCAAGCAAGCATCAAGCAAAGAAGAAGGTAAAAGACTTTTGGTTGTTCCTGATATTCCTTTGTTTTTTAATGGTTGCATGTGGCAAGATACAAAAGGATTTTGGAGGCATAAGCAAAAAGATGGAAAGAAGCATGAGGAGCTAGAGAATGAAGAGGATGTTGAAAGGGTTCCATGCATAAATACCATTGCTAGCGTGAAGAGGCTAAAAGATATAGTGAAGGTAAGCAGCCCTAGACCTAGAAAACAACTCAGATTTATTGTCTAGCATGTTGCTACACCAAAATGATGGACCTCATGAACAAAGGGGAAGAAAGGAGGACTATGTGCTCTTTCTTATATGGCTGCAATGTTCTCACCTTCACCATCCGCAAGGCCAATCTGTTTTGCAAAGGAGCCTCAAGGATGACACTCGGAATGCAAAAATTCATGGAGGTAAGGTGTTTTTGAAATATTTTCTAAGTGCTGGTTCTAACTCAGAAATTCTTAGTTTAAGGAAGGTTAAGGGCAGCTCATGGCTCAAGAGGGTTTCAAATTCATTGTTCACCAACATGCCAAAACAGTTCGCATTTTCAGAGAGGTATGATGTCTATATTACATTGCTCTACTCCATGTTATTGCTGAGTTTTTTCTCTAATCATCAGCCTATGCCGAGTAAAAGGAAGATAAGAAGTGAATGGTGTAGCCAAGGGTGCAAGGATACTTGGGAACAACACCTAAATTGTTTTAGCACATGTATGGTTGGTACTATGGTGAGCCTTAAAAGGGGAAGAAGGTCTGATTGCACGGTCATAATTAACCTTGGAGGCTTCAAGGTCACCAATAGCATTTGCATGTTGTCAAATTTCATGGAAGGGCACAAGGTATGTAATGTTTTTCTTGAAATTAAGCCAGCTGAAGTTAATGTTGCTTGGGGAATGCAATGGTTCCAATTTTTGGGAAAATTTCATGATGATACTCTTCCTCACATATCAGCCCTTTGGAAAAATTTATTTATGGTTGGGCATATGCAAGTTCAGCCATCTAGGAGAAAAATTAAGTTGTTGATTTGGGTTCAATCAGATTATGAGTTGTTTCCAATTATGAGCAGCTATAAGAATGTCCCTTTTGAAGCTACTAAATCATGGGGTAATGGTCTTGAGGTTTTTGGGATGAAAGTAGTAAGACTACCATATTTTTTGATTCCAAGAATGCTGCCATAAGCTTTTGTATGAGCATTTCCAGCCCTTTCTCCAAGTTTTTATCAGATGTAACCTTGTAGCCAACTACCATAGCATGGACGAAAGGGGGAACTTTGAAGGTATGTCATGATTACATCTATTGTACTCTCCTTTCTACTGCTGAGCACAAATTTCCAGCCATTTGTTTACTTATAAGGTACCAAAGAAGGAGCTTCTAAGCACATGGTTGAAGAGGTACTGAACACTTCATGGCTGTTGTAGTCACTTTGCAGCCCTCATTCAGTCACTATGGTGTTATTTCTCTTAAGGAATCAATGGTCTAAACATGGGAGAAAGATGGGATGGCAAATACTTTGACCCAAGGGTCAAGGGTCAAATTGAAGAGCCAAAGAACCTGTTCCACCAAAGGAGTATTATGAAGATCTGATGGAGAACGACACTATTCATTTTCAGTTTGTTCCTCTAGCGAAGAATTGAAGTTAACACGTTGGTTCATAGAAAGACATTTTTATAGCTTTCACTTAGTTGAAATTGTATTTTCTATAAACGTGAATGACACACTTGTACTATTTTTCATAGAATTCATTCATAATATGATTCAGAAAGGAGATTGCTTTGTTCCTTGATGTGATGTTTGTGCAAATTCAGAGTTTTGTCCATTAGCTTCTAGTTGTACAATTTAGGAGGGATTAACACCCAAGTCAGGGCCCACTGGCGGCTTGCTAAACCCCTCCATTATTTTAATGTCTTGTTTCAATATTTGTTTACCTAGGAACAATTTACTTTCTGAGCAAATCTACAAGTTTTATTATATTGGTGATTGGGACAATTATTTCTTTCCAGGAAAGAGATGGTGGATCACCATATGTTTGGATGGGGTTTGATTTTATTTTCAAAAAAGGCCGGAGCATATTTTCTGAAACTTGTTTGGGATTCTAGTTCGGAAGAAGAAGAGCAAGACTTGGCAATTGCTTGAGGACAAAAAGGAACAATTTTGGGAAGGCAAGGACTGTAATGTCCCTTTTTCCCACTTGAGAGCTGATATTTGGTCTTCTTGTCATTCCTTCTCCTTGGCAAAGAAACAAAGATGAAGGAGGAGAACATTGAGCATCTATATGATATGTTTTTACTAATATTTTTATATTTTCTTTAGTGTTTTCTTTCTTATACAGGTCAGCCTTTTCTTTTTGTACTTTGGCGCCAATTGAAGGATATAAAAGGAGATCTAAGGCATCATTTACTATCTAAACTTGGCACATTTCATCTTATTGGAGCATTGCGAGCAGGGAGCTCCTTGTTCTTGCACTTGGGGACAAAAACCCTCATGTGTGTTTGCCTAGAAGGATGAAAACCCTTCTAGAGGTTGAGTAAAGGACGAAAACCCTTCATCTTGACTTGGGGATTGGTGTATAAGTTTGATTTGAGGAGAATATTGTCATTTTCAGATTGTTGTTGATTTATTTCTAGTGGAGCGACCTACCTTGAGTAGGGTTTTGGACATTTGGTGAACTATATGTGCAATTTTGCTTGATAATCTGATTTATCATATTTTCTAAGGCTGGAATCTCAAGTTTGGTGATTTTTGGGGGTTTCTAGGCCCTAGATCTACATTTTTCTTGTGGCTGCAATTAACTGGTTATAATTAATTTCCAGCAGGGTGTTTCTTCAGTATTTTCATTGCTTTTAGCTCTTGTGGTTGCATAAATTATATATAAAAATTGTGGCTAATGAATTTGAAGTGTTTCATAGTGTTTTGGTATATTTTATAAAGGATACAGTTCGCTGAGTTTGCATTTTCAGTCTGCTGCAATTAAAAATCAGATCTGAATAATTTTGGGTGTTTGGCCAAATTCCTATGTGGTTGAATCCTTGAAAGGGTCATTACACCAAAGCTTTAACATCTCCAAATGATCTTCCTTCAATGTTTTGCGGCTTTCAAACAACTAAACAATACTTCATAGCTTCAAATTCGAACTTGTAGTATTGCAGGGCTTCCTTTAAGTTCCGCAACATCTGCCAATGCTTGTAAGATCTCCAACAACTTGTGCAAAGACTCCACAGACTTGTGCGGACTGTGCAATAGACTAGGCATCGCACAAAAGAATTGCACACAACACTAACAATGCGCAATAGGCTTGCGCACTACACGAAATGCAACACAATACTTTGCAGCCCATCAACAACATATTTTCTTCTCAATGCGGCCCACCAACAACACAAAATACAAAACATAATGCAAACAACTCACTCAAACCATTCAAATTGTTTTTGGTGGATCCACGATTCTTATGAACCCTGGTGCTTCTACATCATCTTGATTGTTAAAGCTAACTCAAAGAGTTTAAAGAAATGGCCTTTGACATGAACCATTTATTGTTGCAGCTTGGCTTAATATTTAACGTCACAATCATACAAGTATGGACTTCCCAATTGAATGTCACGGGCTTCTAAAGGTGTAATGTCACATGTGACATTGTCCTCCATTGGCTTGAATATGTCCTGAAAAGTACAGTGTCATCGGACATATATATCTTCTCTTGACTAGATCAATCCAAGCAAGTACGGGCAAGGGTGTGCCGCAATAGTTATTGTTGGGCATTGAGCTACATCTTGTGAGATGTTCTTTTGACTACCACTATCAAAGATGACATGGAGAAGTTTTCCTTTGACCCAAAACTTAATATGGAAGAGACAATCATGCAACTCCTATGTGTCGGTGTGCCGCAATAGTTAGTGTTGGGCGTTGAGCTGCATCTTGTGAGACGTTCTTTTGACTACCACTATCAAAGATGACATGGAGAAGTTTTCCTTTGGCCCAAAACTTTGTGTGGAAGAGACAATCATGCAACTCCTACGTGTGGTTTATAATGGCATTGATACTCAAACAAGAGATGTATGGATTAGTGTTGTCCATTGAAACAAGACCTAAGGTAGACTATGCAAGCAAGGATTTGAGCGCAACATTCATAATCATCATGTGTGTGCAAGCAATGTCGATGACACCACTCATTATCTTGTTTATTCTTGCCTTGTACGAGGTAGAAAGTGCAGGAACCTTTTAGTGTTTTGTGGTTGCTCTCCCCTTACAATGCACTTTCTACTTCTACAAAGGGAGCTGAGAAGGTGTGTTGTGCATGGTCTAGTTTTTGTACATGGCAATAGTTTACAGAGAAACATCCCTTCATATATGCATTAAAGCAGTTTCAATTGGGCAACAAGATCGTGATAAAATATGCCACATACAGTTGGAAGTCAAGCACTGGTTCATGCACTACGTAATATTATGTTAAGATCTATCTTGAATGTACTTCCGAGACTCGGTTTACTTTTGCTTCTTCTCCAAAAAATCGCACATGTACCAAAATAGTAGATGGAACATCCAATGTTGTATTGTAAATAGTAAACCCCAGTTGCTCAACTTACGCAACATCGAATGTGTCCATGGAACTTCATGTACATCAATGCTTCATGGAAGATGTTGGAGTTGTCTCTTGAGTTGGCATCCGCTCCATATATGCAGTAACAAACTCCTCCCCCACGTGTTCATATAGGATCGAATCCTTATGTAATCCCTCAAAATTGTGCATTATCTCCGTTCACACGTGCAATGACACATCAAAATGGATCCTTACTCAATGCTGCTAACCTTATGATATTGTATAGGCTTGTATTGAAGCATGCTCACAATGTAGTAGAGTCTCAAGCTGGTGATTTTACTTTTCCTAGGTTGTCAACAACTTCAACCACAATAAGGATTTTGTGAGTTGTCACTCAGAACCTTTGCAAGGGGTCTTTTGCTGATACCACCGGTCAAGCAGGCTACACGATTAATACCTATGAGGACTCTCCTTGGCAACTCTTCAACCAAATTGTCCAACTCATCAAAATTGTACCATAACAACTTTGGTGTGATGTGATATTAGAGCTTATCCTTTAGTAACATTTTGTCTCTATTCCAAGATTGCCTCCAGTTGCTTCTACATATCATCTCCCAAAATGTTGCTCTTCCATAACTCTACCTTAGGCTTCTGTTGTTGCCCTCGAAACAAATTCTATACTTGTTCATCTCAGTTTTTGAATTTCTAGGTAAGATGTCTATTAGAATGTCCTTGTGACCAGGTCCATGAGAGGAAGAGTATGTTTTGACACCAATGAGTTAGTCATTTTTTGAGCATTAATTTTTTTAGGCTTTCCCTTGTGTTATGTAGGCATTTCGGCTTTGATGTTCCTCACATCCCAAGTATACATCGGGCTCCTAGTTCGCCGGTTCCATGTCTTCTCTGCATTGTATTGCTTTCCCTTTGTTTAATCAGGTACTTCAGCTTATGTGGAGAACTGCAAAAGTCCCATATGCCCCATGGTGCCAACTTCTGTTCAATTTCCCCCGCTTCTCGGGTCATGTAAAGTCCCTAAGTACCTGTTGGCTAGATTTTCTGCATAGCTGAAAACCTAGGCAGTCATGAGATAAATCTCCCTCATTTACCAGTGAGGCTCCCGTGTCAGATTTGTCAATTAAAATATGCTAGTATCTATATGGGGGTTTTACTTTAACCATGCAGCTCATGAACCATAGCTGTATAGCTCTCCAACAAGTAAGCAGTTGTTTAAGAAAGAAAATATTTATAGAAGGAAATAATAAAACACATAGGGAAGAAATAGGGAAGATGTGCAACCCAATCAATAGATAACAGAGTTGATTGCATGCACATAGAAGAAACCAATAGATATCAACACACAGAATTATAAGCAAAGGCAACTCCAGATCTAGATCTAAAATAACACAAAGTTTATTAGAAGATCTAAGATAAAAAGCTAGAAACAAAATGCACCGTGACACAAAGTTCTCCGGAAATTTGCTCCTTTGTATTCCTTTGCTTAAAATAGCTATCAGGGGTTTCAACACAAAGTTTGGAACATAAGAATGCTGCTTACAAATTCTGATCATTAACCCAAAGGTTCTTCTCCTACTTATAGAATGTAGAAGGGAAAGTACAAATGGAAAACTCAATTGAACTGAAACATAAACAAAAGGTAAAATTAACATCTGGCAATCATCCTCCTCTAATTCCTCTTCAAGTGACACAACTGTCACTTAACTAATAGAATTGTTCCACATAACTTAAAGTAATGGTTTCAAAACCAATAACTTTAAAGTTTTACAATTTCATCCGGGAACGTGGAAAATAGAAGAAGAAAAGAAGAAAAAGAAGAAGAAGAAAGACACGCCAGCTATAACATCTATATCTTCTTTTTGTTCTGATACTGAATATACTTGTCGAACATGTAATTCAGCATCTTCCCATCTGTCTTAGCCACAACTTCCTTTTCTGTCCTGAACTGCAGCAATCCTTCGTTCAACACCCTGATACATGCTTCCACCTCCTCCAAGCTAGGCCCGAACTTCTCAATATCCGACTGCAGTGCCACCAGTCTGCTGATGGAATTCATCGTGAAAGGCTTAACGGCTCCATCAATTCTCCCTTGCACCATCAGAAGAGACCCTTCCAAGGAATTAGGCACTCTGCTAGGAATGATCCGTGTGTATGAAGTAACATTTCTCGACCACTTCCTCATGAGTGAAAGCAATGACATTATTTGGTAAAGATGATGTCATACTCTCAAGTGCCTACATCCTCTTCAGCATAATTCTGCAGATCTCCAAATGGAAAAATACTGCAAACTCCAAGTTGCTTCCCCTTCTCAACTGATCCGTCAGGCACAATTGTTCCGCAATCAACACTTCTCTCGGCAGCTTATTGATTTCAGCAAAGGTACTCAGGTTACTCTCAGCAACTATGTTCATATCTACTGTGCTTGTCATCAGTTGCTTCAGCTGATCTGTTGCATCTTTCATAACCTTTAGGCGGGCTGGCACCTCTCTGAGTTGTACAGAAGCTTGACAAATAATCAGACTTTTCCATTCGTCGATAGCTTTAACCTGGTTACTTGCATCTTCCATTTCCTGCATCAGATGATCACTCACCTACTTTTGAATTGAAATTGGATGAGTGGAAGATTTAGTAACCTTGGCAATGATCTCGCACAACTAAGATACCTGCTTCTGAAGTTCAACTTTCTCTGCCTTTTCTTTGTCAAGCCTAAGGAATAGAGCATCTATCAATGTCTGTGTATCCTGCTTCAATCCTTCTATGGTGGCTTGACCTATGGGTACTCTGGTTACTGTTATGTCTTCTGCCGTGAGCTCATCTTCTTTCTTCCCTTCTGCCAGAACTGACATCTCAACAAACTTCTGCCTTGACTCCTCAATGATCAACCTTGAAGTTACCTTAGCAACTTTAGGTTTTCTGTCTTTTCTGCCTAGACTCAGGAGCAGCTGCAAGTCGTGTTCCTCCAAGTTGATTTCCTCTCTAGCCTCTGGAACCAACTGCGAAGTCAACCATTCTGAGAAATTACTTCTCGGAGAATGAGAAGTTGCCGAGTGTACCACTATCTCGCGCTCTGATTCCTCTCCATCTGAAACCGCTACAGTGTTGTGGCTGCCATCCTCTGAATCGTCCAAAGACAAAGCTCTTTCAAATTCTGCCATCTGCAACTTCAATGTTTCTTCAGGAAGAGGAGCTGAACGGAGTGGCTGAGGAGAGAAGATGAATGTTGCCAGATTCAACGGAGGAATGACAATATCCTGCTGAGGTGCAACAGTTGGTGAAGTACTTGATGTTGGAGAAGCTTAAACTAACAATATAGCCGTAGAAGTGATCTTCTCCTTCGAATGAGACCTTCTGTGCACTTTAATCTTCTCAGGCCTTCTGCTACTTTCTCCTCCGTGCTTCCTCTTGAGGGAATCTCCTGTGCCGAAGTTGCCCGTGATTTGATTCATCAATGCTTCATCAAGGCAATATCCCTTCGTCAGCAACCAGTTTGAAGTATTCACCAGAACAGCGGCAGACCTTTCCTCAATCGTATGGCAACCCCCTACGTTCTCTTGAAGTACAGCTCTATCTCCTCCCATTTGATGGTATGTGTCAAGTAACACAGGCCCATCATCTTTAAGATCCGCAGGTATCCGTGCTAATCCAAAGTCAAACACTTGCCGTGCTGATAGCTTGCTGAAATCTTTCTTTCTAACCTCGTACTCACTTTTGCACTTCATCCAGAAATCTTCTAATGAAGGCACATGTGCGTACTCCTGGGAGATCGTCTTCCTGGCTACTCCAAATGGATCGAAGTTCAGCCGTGCTGGGAAGAACTCTTGCTCGTACTCAGAGAACATTTCCACTTCCACTCCTCGGGCTTTATGAATGCTCTGGCAGCTATAATGGCCCACAGTGATTGGAAGAAGCCCGTAGACTTGTGTCATTTCGACTGAAGGTCGTGCATCTCCACAAGTTGTCTGCTCAGCTCCATGGTGACCAATCTATCATTCGGATATCTGGGCAACTTAACTGGTTCTCCAAAAAAGCCGGTGACCCTGAGGTATGTGAAATCCGCAAATTGAATGAAGAGACTGCCAATTCTGGACACAACTTCCCACGCTTCCTTGCTCACCCTGTTGGCCTTTAGATCGCCGTCCAACCTGCAAATGAATTCGTAGAAAAATCCATCGTTGACCACCTTGTAATCTTTCTTGCACGCAGGCACAGTAAGCTGTGGGTAGCACTCGAAAATAGGGTCCTTGGAAAGAACACCACATCTATCCAACTTGGAGAAGATTCCTTGTGAAGCTGCTGCATATACCAAATAGGAAGTCATTTTGAAGCTGAAAGTATGCCTCACATTCCGGAGCTGCTCACCAATGTTGTCGCTAATGATTTCCGACCAATTGATTATTGAATCAACCTTGTTGATTTCAATGGTCCTGATGAAAGCATACATCCATGTGTGAAAGGTGTGAGTGTTTGCTTCGCCATTTATCTTGCATAACAATTTGGTAATATCATCCACCTCTTGTACCAGATTGGACAGCGGAAGAGTTCTTGGGAACTTGGAAGGAGATCTGGGCTTCTTCATGTATCTGTTGTTCATTATGCTCACACAGTCAACTCTATGCTTCTCCCACCTGTTGCCGGCATCTTTTATGCTAATAGAAGTCACCACCTTTCGTGCCGGAATCTTCAAACAATAATTGATGAACTGTGCGTCCAACCGGATTATTGTTTTCCCCGTAACATCTTGGACTGATCTAGATGATGGATGGTAAGATCTAGCACACCCCATAACAAACTATGGCAACTAGGTTGTGAATGGAAACGCTGTAGCTCGAATAATTCCACTGCTTTTGACTACACGCATGAGGGAAGTATTTCCTGCTCTGGTCAATCAATTCGGAAAGAGGTTCCGGACCTAGATCTGTGTCTCCAATGTCTACAAATTTAGAAGTGATGCATGAATCTGTTGTGCTCTCTTTTTCATCCCCCTTTGCCATGGCCGTATCTATCTTTGTCTGAACAATTCTTTTTCTATTTATTCGGCCAGAATTCTTCACAACCGGTGCAGATCTGGATAATTCTTCAGATTCAGAGGATATGTTCAATGTATTGGACATTGATTCAAGATCCCTTTCTCTTATAAATGCACATGTAATGAATTCTTGCAATTAATTCAGACAAAGATGGCAACCAGAACATGAACAACAGATTTTAATCATAAAAATCTGTATATATCAAGCTTGCTACCCCAAAATTTGATGTTTTATTTGCATGCAAAGTATGCATGAATTTTACCAACTTCAATTGAGCACCTGTATCACTTATGCAGACAATTATTCAGACACAAATTAAGCTCTTTCAAACCTAGGCGCCAAATTTTGAAGCTTCCAGCAGTAATTAAACCTTCTTCTGAGCAAAATTCCTCTTCACATAAAGCCCACTTTTTGTCTGGGCTGCACTTCTTTGCTTTTGAATTAATTAATTCATCCTTATGGCAGCCCCTGCTTATATAATCCTCATAATTCTATAATTAATTAATGTCTCTCCTATTCTTGACAACTAATTAATTATTTAATAAGCTTTACTCTTCAAATGGGGCGCCTATTTTGTGCATACTCATGGCTGCCATTAAATAAATTTAATTTATTTAATTTTAGCCTTTTACTTCCAGTTAACTTAAGCCTCACAGTATGCTTTGACCTTAGCCACTGAAAATAGGAATTAATTAAATCAATTAATACTTAAAAAAGTATTATTCATCTCCCAAATGGGGCGCACTTTTTGACATGAAGGGGCTGCATTAAATAAATAATATTTATTTAATTTTAGAACTTCTAATTCTGACTTCCTTTGTCCACTTTCTCTTTGTTGACTTTTCCACAAGCCATGGGCGCCAAAATTGGAGAAGAAATTAATTAATTTAATGCATTTAAAGCTGCCCTTCTTTCCCTAAAGGGGTCGCACTTTTTTGGCATGAGCAATTTCTATTTTTAAAAGTCAATTGACAATGGGATTATTTACCCTGCAAGGTAGCTCCGAAAATCCCATGATCCACTTAAGTTGTTTGACTTTCATAATGAGATTATTTACCCTGCAAGGCAGGTAATAAAATCCCATCAATGCCTTAAGTGATTTTTCTTTTATTTCACAATGGGAATTTTTACTCTACAAGGCAGGTAAGAAATTCCCGCCTGCCTGCTGCCTCTTATTTTCCCATTGTGACTTAAGTGGCATTGCTTTCATGGGAAAAAGTACCCTGCTAAGCAGGTACAAAATTCTCACCTACCTGCTGCTTCCTAAAATCCCATGATTCATTTCAAACCCTCTTTTACCAAAAATGTGGCCTGCCAAGAAGAAGCTTTTTGGTGAACGACTTCGTGTTTTCCGAGAGAATCAGACCTCCGATGGCGAATTCCTTCTGGCACAACGTGCATAGGTGATCTCCAGATACTCCAGGCCAAGAATTAGGCCAAACCGACAAAGGAATTGATCCAGAGAAATTTCACAAAAAACGAAACGGGAAAACATAAAAAAACACAAAACGCACAAATAAAACCCAGGATTCATTCCTGGTTAAAACCCTACTATTATATGGGAAAATTGACATGTACGATCACAACAGGGTTAAATCGGAGCACAATTTGCCTCAAACGGGGGCTCAAAATAATTAAATACAAATTTCCCGCAGGCAAACCCTAGCGACAGAATATAACAATTTTGGGTATCTGGGTATTTTGGCGAAAATGGCTAATATGGCTCCTTGGGAATATCTTGACACATTACAAAAACTTTCTGGCAATAAAAACACAAAACGACCCATTATTTTAAAAGTACGAATTTTTTTTAAATAAGGTAGTCCCAGATTTCAGGGTGAAATCTGGGGACAACAATGAACAATTAATCAATAGGAATAAGAGTGCAAGCTCTTGTGATCAGAAAGGGAATGTGTCTTTATTGATTGGTCTAGACTGATGGAAGAATCCAAAACTGCACGTGTTTGAAATTAAATTTTTCAGGCGTGCTAACTTTCTCCTATCTGGTTTGTGTGTATTCTCCCAATGATCAATAGATTGATACCTCAAGAGTGGGTGTACAATACTCATTTATACATGTATGATCACAAGGAGGCAATTACAACTAATGATAGTTGCAGGAGAGACAAAAAATCACTTCATCTTCCTTGATTGAGTAATGATAGTGGTCCAATGCGTGGCATGCAGACGAGATGCTTTGACATAGCAGAAGCATGAAGTGTGCACCTGGCATGCCGCTTGTCAGCTAGATGCTGACAAGGGGATGCGAATTCCAAAGGACCTTCTCATGACTGTAGAGAGGCGTGGTATGTTGGGAAGCAAGGTGCAAACTGGAAGAGTTTGTGAGGTTATGATGTGCTACACAACGCTGCAAGAAGTTGCAATCGCTACAAGGCAGTGTGCAGCATTACAGAAGCTGCAAATACTGCTATATGCCAACATGGGACTGCAAAGCTCCAATAAGTTAATAACTGCAAAGCAGGAGTGCAGTGTGCATGCTAGGAGGAAAGTACCAAGGAGCAGCAAGACTTTGCAAACAGCACAAAGTGTTGAGCATGTTGCATGACATCGTATATAGCTGCACCATAGGCTATGAGGAGCTACACAAATGCCGCCGGGCTGAGGAGCACGAAGTCTTCAAAAGAAGTGGAGAGACTTGCATGTCCAAGAGCTGCTACGAGAGAGGCCGCAAGGCTGCACATGGATCACATTCATTTCAAACCAAGTTTAGCTTTTATAATGGTTCCTACAGCCCGTTCTGTAAGAAGACTTTCCTTGGTTTATCATGTCAGGTATTATGTATTTGGAAGATTGTCAACCCTAGGCAGTGATCAAAATTGCACACCCATTCCAGCCCTTCCAAGGGGTTCAAACCTTGTCCAAGAAGTGCAACTGAAAAATTATCTGACAACATCAAATTTATTTTTTGAATTCACTTGTCATTTACAAAGGGAATTTCTTTTAATAAAATTTCAATACAAGGGCTATAACTCAAAAGTAAATGTTATACTCTTTAAGGTTTTTATAGGTGAGAGATTTATATCCCTTGAGAGAAAGCTTCGCAATTACCCAAGTAATATTATATGTCACTCTATATCTGTTGGTTAATGGTGTATTCATAATAATTTAATTTCACAAAAATCAATGGGAGTGTGAAGATTACAAATACAAGTTAATCTCTTTGCTCTATCACTTACCATTGCAAACATCAATTCCCCAGATCTCTTTTTCGAATCAACCCAAATATTGACACATTTTTCCATCTTGTTTCCATCCTCCTCTTCCTCTTTATTTAATGAAAGAATAATACTCTATTTCATTTATATTATGGTTTATATTTTTTAGCAGTATATTGAGTTAATTAGTATTTTCATTGTTTTATAACTTCTTATTTTTTCTTGTGAAGGAGGAAATGGTGTTTCTACTTCAATGATTATGTTGAACAAATGCAGAAGTCACTACGGTCCAGTATCTAACACAGCATCAACAAGCCACTACTCGCAAATGGAAGATTTCATATAATGCCTCCGCAAGTTGTGTCAATTGTAGCTCCCTCAAAATGGTCATGTCAAATATGGGGTCGCAATGGTTTTTCCTTTTCAGTTGCTCACTGCAGATGATCGAATCAAATCTAGGGCCATAGGTGTGTCCAGCGGCTAAATCTCTTATATTGGTCTGAAAGGTGTGCCACCCGCCATGCTCTCTTAGTTTGCCCTCGGTGCCTAATATTTCTACATGTTCATCCTCATGTATGGCTACACTCTTCCCATCACCATATCTCCATATAGAGGCTCAGTAAGATTCATATATATAGATAGCTTCCATGATTTGAACTTGGGAAGCATGCCTTCTATTAATGTGATAACCAAAAATGGTTACAACATGGCTTATAAGTTAGGTTCTTTGCCTTAAGCATGCCTCAATCTTGTTGCATGACAAGCTTTGAAAAGTTTTAGATGTGCAAACCCACTAATTTATCTTTCCTTTGTAAGAATGTTTGTTCTCCTAAAGCTTACAATTACTCCTATGACAATCATGCCAACATCATTACATTATCTATAGATGACCATCTCATCAACTTCTACCCTCATTAAACAAATTCATGGTTTAAATACATTTAGGTGTTGTGCTCCTATAATATTTGAGATCAGATATCAACTGATGGAAGTGTACTTGTAAGTTACATATCATAGTTTTGTGTCCCCATATGCATTACTTTCAGTTATGTTACCAGATAAACTTTAATATGTATTTCAGGTGCATTGCATCATAACTAATGTTAATGTGGATGGAGATATTTTTTTGGAGATATTCTCACTTATTTCATGTAAAAGCATTACTTTTTTTAGAATACTTTTTTCATTAGTCCATCTAGGAGATTCAAACCTGTCCCAGATATTGAAAATTCTAAATTTTAGAAAAATGATATTCTATTAAAGATATTTTTTTAAACAAAGTGCGTACTTAAATTATTCTTGTCAATTGAAGAGCAATTTTTTCTTGCAAATGTTCATCACGGAAAGGTTGGATGAATATATCAAATAAGACTAGCCCTTCAAATTTGATCACTGAACCCAAGTACCTTGAATGCTTTTGGAGAAATCTATGTAGTGAGTTTGCCAAGAGCAGTCAAGCTAGATATTTGTATGACCCATATTATACCGCTATTTGGGTGGTGCTTGGCCTTCTATAATTTTAAAAAGGCCTGTTTTTTCTCTAACCTTAAAGAGAAAGGCTGGCATGATGTCAGTATTATTTTAATACAATCTCTATTTTTGGTTTAAAAAGAAGAGCATGCATTCAAACATGAAAGACTCGCCTCATAACACCTAGAATAATTTTTCAGCAACTTGATAAGTATGGCTTGAAGTGCAACTTTTTCTCGCAAATTTTCATCACGGAAAGGTTGGATGAATATATGCCCTTGCACATGAAATTAAGACTAGCCCTTCAAAATTTATCACTGACCCCAGGTACCTTGAATGTTTTTAGAGAAATCTATGTAGTGAATTTGGCAAGAACAGTCAGGCTAGATATCTGTATGACCCATATTACACAACTATTTGGGTGGTATTTGGCCTTATATCATCTTAAAAACCATAGTTACCATGTTCGGGCGAACACAGGCGAAATTCGGTTCGGACCGAATTTTCAGGGAAAAGCGAACTTGTTCGCTAGGTTCGGTTCAGGACTAAAAATTTTTTTCCTTTTTTGGCAAAAGAGTTCGGTTTTGGATTTTTTTCACAAGGATAGAAAAAAGCAGCAAAAACTTGCATGTGCCATAACTTTCATTCTATGGCTCAGTTTCTAGTGCCGTTTTCTCCAAAAGTGTATATTTTCTCAAGCTCTACGCATTGATGGCAATATTTTTCTTATTTTCATAAAATCCATTTTTGCACCTTTTTGGACCAAGCAACTTCTTATTATTTAGAGACATTAATAATTTAATAGCAATATGTAGAGATTAATACTTAATAATAGTAATACTTGAATTTATTACCGAATGTTTAAGTTACTTTAGTAACTAGTTACATAAATTTAATTATTTTAGGTTTAACTTTTAGTATATTATTAATAAGTATTTTAGTTTTTATGATTTTTTTGGTAATTATTCATATTTTATATTTTTTTAAAATTTATAATTTTTTCGAGCCAAACCGAACCGAACCGAATTTTTACAAAATTCCGAACTTCCGAACTTTTTTCCCTATCCGAACAACCCGAACTTTTCGAACATGGTAACTATGTTAAAAACACTTGTTTTTGCTCTAACCTTGAAGAGCGCAACTGGAATTATATTACTATTATTTTAATATAATCTCTAATTTTGGTTTAAAAAGAAGAGCACATATTCAAAGATGAAAGGCGCACCTCATAACTCCTACAATAGTTTTTCAGCAACTTGATAAGTATGTCGGCCCCAAGACAGTCACTAGTTTGCAGTCGTGGAGGATGCTTGGAAGTCTTTGAAGCTAGTTTCCACCCTAAATTTGACTTCTGCTCCTGGGTGTTGCACTTGAAAGCTATAGTTGGCAGTTCCTCTCTAAAATATTTGAGCCATTTCTCTGCAATCTCCCTGGGAACAAGATCTGCAGACCATGTGAAAAAGATGAATCAGAAAAATATATTTTAAAAAATTATTCATCTCAAATATGCTTGTGAATGATTTTAGATTGTTTCCTAAGCTGATTTAGATCGTTTCCTAAGCTGATATAGATCTTAAAAGTTAAGGTGGAGGAATGACATCATGTATATGTTTCTTAAATATCTTTTTATAGACTAGCAATCACACACAAGCAGTGCGATGTGAATGCCGAAAGGGATACAATGGAAGAAAGATATGTGAAAGAGAGAAGGAAAATAAGAAGTGTAGTTGTGTTGGTTAAGGTATTTGAAATGTAAGATATATGACAGGAGAGTGGCTGAATAGAAGTTAAAATTACTATAGGCGTGGCGGTGTTATGTGTGGAAACTTTAAAGAAGAGCAAGTAATAATGACGAATGTTTAGAGGAAAGTGCTGGGAGTATGAGTGAATGGAAGGGGAAAACAATCGCAGTAAATTCAGTTGAAATGAAGAGAAGTGTTATGCAAAGAATGAAATTTGTTGGGGAACAAGAATAGGAAATGTCTATGATATGGAAAACAACCATAACATCTATAGAACGGGGATGCAAATGAGGAATAAAAAACTGAAGACGAAGGAGATTCTCTATAGTATGCTCCATTCTAGATTCTCTATAGCAGTCTCATGCGAAAACCTAGAGAGAAAGAGATGTTGACCAGACATGGCATTCAAGGGTTATGATTCAATACATATTTCAGGTTAGGGTTCCTCTGTCGCTGTAAGGGTAATGATTAAGAGTTCCTTCATCAATAGTCTTGATGATGTCATCCATGAACATGCATCGGAGTCAATGAATGCGACTGGATGGTATTCAATCTATTAGATAAGAGAAAGACATGAATGGACAGATAGAAGAAATGTGGTATTTAAATACCAATATGTCTTGCACCTATGGCATAGTTGAAATTGCTGTTACCAAAATAATATTTGTTATTTGTGCTTTACATTATTGTATTCATCTCACTTGCATCATTCATGTGAGTGCAAATTTTGCTTAAAGTGTCAAAATAGAAAATGTGGGAAATCTTATAGGTTACTTTTACAAAACTCAATCATAATGCTAGCTCCTTGGTTGCCCCACTTTAAGTTGCAAGGTTGAGTAAATGTAGAAAAGTAAGAAGTGTGCAAACAACTATATCTGATTAGAAATTATGATTCATGTGCCCAGTTGAGGGGCGAATGTGAAAACATGGTATTGGGTGGTCATGAGCCCACTCTATAATGTAAGTGTATAGGTAACGGAGGTAATTAGAAAAAAAAGTTCCATGGGTGTTGTTTACGTTAGTGGAGGTGTCATTTTGAGCCATCGATACTCTTGAAGGTGGCTTCCATCTTCGAGCATTAGTGTTAAAGATCATGAACGAGTGGTCTTCAATTTGTTAGAAAAGAAAAAAAGAAGAATGGAAAGTTAGAAAAAAAAAGTGTAAATTAAATACATAAATGTCCTTTATAAGGCATGAAAATACATACATAACGAAATATTATAGATGCCTTTTATTTGTCATTGAAAAGAGGGACTTGAACCAATAAAACCATCAAAGTGTATTACGTAGCGTACAAGTGGAAAGAATTTGTTTGTACTCTTCATTTACGATTTGATGTGTATAGGCTACATTTAAGCAATTTATGTCTTGCAAATTATAGTCATGGAATAATTGACCACTAAAAAATGAATCTAGATTTAGTTGTTTTATCCAACTGAATTTGTTTTATCCAAAGTGTAGTTTTTAAGATTTTATACCACCATGTTCTTCCACTAAGACATTTTCTATTTATGTCATATTGTTTTAGCAAAAAAAAATTCTTAACAAATTATATGCTATCCTTAATTTTGTGGGTTATATGTGCATATGTATTGCATTGGTCCTAGAACAATATGTTTGATTAGAAATTTTCACTCCTTCCCCACCCTCGTTGATGTACTATTTTTTCACAAACTTTACTATAGTTGAAACTGATAAACTTAAATATTTGTCCCGTATATATATTCTTAAACGTGGATTGAATGGCTATTGAAGAAACTTATGGCATCTTCTATTCTAAATACTTGAAATAGTTCTTTTAAATGAATGCATTTTTTGAACACTTTTCGAATACTTTTCCATATGAAATGCTAAAGGCAACCTTGTTTTATGGCTTTTATTCCATATTCGGAGAAATGAATACATATTACCATCGTTCTATTTTTCCAAATGCTCCACTTCATCTAAATTTATATTTTAAGAAGTTTCAGCTCTCACTAGTTATGTTTGTGAGGCTGCCATGGTTCACTTATGGATGTATAAAAATATAAAAAACTTGTATGGTTGTTCAATAAATTTGTTAAACTATTAATACGTTATAATTTGATCAAAAAACAAAACAAAATCCATCTTCACATTGCATAAGTCGCTACAAATTACATAATACAAAGGCTGTGAAAATGAATCGGGAATCAAAATCTATGACCCACACTAATACTTTTAAATTTCTTTGCACCCTGTCTATGCAGACACATTAGAAGAAGAGAAAGAGGAAGACGAAGAGGGAGGGGGCGGCCATGAGAGTATTGCTCAACACTAGAGCCCATCCTCATCATTCCTTCATTCTGCAATTGTTTCACAAGTTCAAAACGAAGACTGGTCAGATCTAAGTTCTAAATAAAATAAACAACCGAGTCTTTAAAAAGCATCTTGCCCACGTCACTGAGACCTTCTGAGACCTTCCTCTTTATGCTCATACCTTCAATCAAAAAAATTGTAATCAACTTTAATGATTAATTTCCTCCTGTCGAGGCTTACTCCACAAAGCAGGGGCAAAAAACAGAACGATTGGGACCCATCCCCAAATCCCATTATCCGGGACATGCACAGGAGTTTAAATAATAATTAATAACAATTTATTTAATTATTATGATCTAGCAAATAATACATTGGCAAAAGATGAATCAAAAAATCCCGCATTGCGACATTTGAAAAATCATTTGCAGACGAAAGTAATGAAATACATCCACAAATGAATAATATGCTCTGTTGTACCCAAAGAAATAGAGAATTGATGAGCCTTCATCCGTCTCCTTTGACACCGGTCGCAGACAGGGATGCATGGTCGGAAACACAACAAAAGCATAGTAAAATCTTGAGTAAAATATTAAGCAAACGTCAAACTCAAAGCAAAACGATGACCTAGACTCCTTCCGGATCGTTGCATGCGTAATTTTCACGGCTTTGCTTAACTCCCTTGAGGCCATTGTATCGGCACTGATCCATCACTGTCATCTCCCTCGTGTTCATCTCAAGCTCCACACCTCAGGAGCACATCATATCACGTGGGTAGTCAACTTTATCACCCACCAGACCCATCAAAGCTCACATAGATCCACATCTGCTTCGAACCTTATCTCGGACCTGCGAACACCCTACTTGGCCCTTGCAAACATCCTTGCAACGGATTATCGGTGCTTCAATACATCAACGATGGATTCAGTCACAAAATCCTTTAACAAACATGAGCTCCCTCTCTACATCTTGAGCCCTGATTCACTGGCCAGTTCGCCCAACCTTATTTCCCCTATTTAGGGCACCAGTTATGATCTACAGCTCAAAGCCTGATGGACATCAACCACCACTAGTGGATCGTGACCGTCCATTCAATTGGGGCATATCACAACCTGGTACACTCGCTCCGAGACGTTTTTCGCGTCCAAAACACACATTGCAGGACACAGCCTCACGACACGCGGACAGTCATTATACGATCGTATTTTAAAGTGCTCTGCCCACCAATCCCCCTCTCCAATTTGCCTACCGCATGTCAGATTCTGGAGGTTCATTCTAACTTAGAGCACGCCTTTCGGTGTAATAAAGCAAGTTTTAAACTTAGCATTCCTGAAAATAGAACAAAGCTGATAGTGAAACAGCCAACTGGCTGCATTTAACCCAAGAAAAATATAAATGACAGAAAGGAAATAATTTCAAGCAATGTCATTTAGTTCACTGAAGAGTGCATATTGTGTCTTTATTCTCATAAAAGTACCCAGAACATATATTGTCACATGCTACATAGTAGAGGACAAAGTGAAATATCATCACCTGCAATGTAGGAAAAAGGCATTGTTGAATCTGTTTCACTCAAATTACAAATTTCTAGCCAGATTACAAACATTCTGAAGAGGTATATGATAGACCACATCTCAATTGGTATTACAATGGTCATCTATTTCCTGCTTGAATATAAAGGCTTTTCTGTAACAGATTTCCACATGCAGCCACAGACTGCAAAGGTTTTTATGCTGTTCAATAGCATATTGAATAAACATACACATATTTCGATGCTTCTTGCTCTGAAAGGAGGCAAAAATAAACCTCCCTTAGAAAGGAGGAGCTATGTGGTGAACTTTTTTCATATATTGAAATTCATGTATCTAGAATCATCTATAATTATTTTGCTACCCTCGCTAAGCTATGCTTTCTCCTCGTCTTGGAAATAAAAAGGAACCCAAATACAAATAAGAAGAATATAATGTCATGCCTTGCCATAAGAAATGTTTATCAGCAATGTAATAATATAAACTGCAAAAAGGGAAACTGCTGCAATACAAGATAGAAATACAGATCAAAATTATATCCTATCTAACGATAAGAAATGGGTATCGGTGGAAAGAAAGATGAAAGAAAACGTTATTTTCTTCATAGGTCGAACATCAGATCAGCTAACAGGGAGACAATTATGGTTTTGCACCTCAGAATCACGTAGTAGAATGGGAGACCCAGGTGAGAAGTGGTGAGCCAACAACTGGCTTTTTTGAAACAGGCGATTGCAGGCATGAATGAGAATAGACAAAGTGTTCCAAGGGTTGGCAGTATTGGTAAAAAAAAGGCATCAGAGGTGAGCCAGAGAAAGAAGGTTTGGTGATTTTTAAAAGAGAAAATGGTAGTCTTCCCAGATCAGAGGAAAAACCTGTGATTAATCTGAATCTTTCCTTGGCCAGTGTGTCAGAAGTTATCTCAAGTATTCTAGTAATCATCCTCTGATTTCCAGTGTTTTGAGTGACTAGCCACCACTGGAAATGCTTAAGCATTGGACCCACATATCAGGCAAGAATGTGGATATTATTCAGAGTGAAAAGAGTTTTTCATTATATTTTTCCTGTTATAAGGATTTAAGGAAGGTTTTTGAGGGAGGACCCCGCTGCTATAGCGATGTGGGGCTCTTCATGAAATAGCCTGAATTACAATTTAGCACCATAAAGGAGAACCCTACAAGATCTGGGTCCAACCGTACACACTCCCTCTGGAATTTTGGCCAAAGGGTCTCTATTAGATTATATAATCTTTGAGGACAACATGGTAGACCTCCCTAAGCCCATGAAGAGAAAAGAGTGGCCTCTTTTTTAGATCTGATTTCTAACAGCATTCCTCGATTCCCTGCCCTCCAAGGCAGGGTGTTTTGCAGTCTTTTATAAATAGATATATAGTTTTTTTCTTCCAAGAAGGGTAGTATCATGTGTTGAAGCTTTTTGCTTCTTAAATTGTATCGAATTTTATCCTCACCGAACACGAACACGAACCTGGTAACTTAGGTTTCTAGGAGGAATGTTTAAGAGGGGTGCTTATAACCCCCTTAATATTCCTTGTAATCCAAGGTTTATATATTCTATGTATTTTCTAATTAAGTGTTTTTTTTCTTGTTTCCCCTAGCAAAAGAAAAGAATGGGTATAAGTAATATAAGTAATGCATAGCTTAAATGAGTTATTTTACCTAAGGATGGCTCATTGAACAATGTTCAAGAAAAGGAAAGGAAGGAAATTTTCGAATATGTTTAAATCTTGGTGATCTGAAAGTGAACAGATGGTAGCATGGGGAAGCACATTACAAGGGGCAAATGAACTTGTCATATGCATTCTTTGTGATATTTATAAGCCTATAGCCTCCAGCACTAAGTACAATAAAAGCAATTAGCTACAGTCTACAATGAAGGAATCCTTTTCCACATTAAGATGAAAACAAACAGATAATTCATTGCAAAAAGACCTACTTTTTGTCTCCTTAAAGTAATACCCAAACTTACCGTCTTAGAGCCTCCTCTTTATCGCAAAAAACAAATAAGTTGACATTTTTATATTTATAATGATGTCAAATAGTTGAAAAGAAAAGGTGAATGTTCCACTCATTCCAAAAAAGAGTACATAAAATACTAAATGTAAAAACTAACCTATTTTGTTAAGAAGTAGAACAAGATGCTTTTCAGCCCCTGCTTTCAATACCATCTGCTCCATGTCTGTGCATCGGGTTCCAAGAGGATCTCTAGCATCTATAACCTCCACGATAACATCCGATGCTTCTATCACTTTAACCAAATCTTTATAAAATGCCCTCTCAGAGCTGTCTGCATTCAAGAAACACGTAAAAGACTGAAAAAAGACTTATATTTCTTACATGAAATTCTAATTAACTTGTAAAACCGGCTATATAAGTTACCATGAATTCTGCCTCCTCCTGAGTTTCTTGAGATCAAATTTTTCTTTACAAAGTCATTTTGTTTGTCTGATACAGAATTGGCAAGTTCCTTAAGATCCCCGTCTTCCTCTAGCAATCCAAGTTTCCTTTTTTGAGCCTGCGAAGAAATTTTTGCATTGCTTTCTCTTAGATACATCACGGCAGTCAATGGAACACTAATATGTATTCGCATATATACAAGCATTTCAAATCACGATGAAGAGAAAAATACTGAGAAACATGTTGCATACCTTTTCTCGTACAACATTAATAAAACCACATCTATCAGCCCAGTATCTCAGACCAAATTTTCAAATTTGAAAAATAAATTTCAATAGATGTTAAATAAGTTATAGAAAAACAGCATTTCAATGCTGAGAAATTGAGCAAATCCCGAAATTCCATAAGAATTGTATAAGAAAAATGGAACTTCTGATCTTATAACATGTTAGCGTTGCTAAGAAAACTTACATTATTTGGTATTTCTAAACATATTAATAAAGAAACACCAAAGAACCCCTCAAATATGTCAAGCTACCCAATATGGCATGCCCATCCATCAGGCGGTATAAATGTAATGAAGAAATGAAGTCAATAATTTTCAGCATACCCTTGTAACACTTGTCCAATCACATTATTTTACCCCCTAGTTGCGGACAATAACATGGATAAATGAATTTATATAATAGGACATAAAAATTCAAGGTAATTGCTAAATTTTATTAGTTCAGTCATTGGTTTCTGTGCAGAAAACTTTACACTTAGTTTGGGTTTTGTTATTTTTGTTATGTTTTAAAATGGATATTCCAGTAGCAACTTATATAAGTTGCAAAATACTACAAGATTTTGATTCAGCCCAACTTGGGGAATACGATTTTGTAAACAAAAAGAAGTATCATTGAGAGAAAAAAGACAGAGACTAAGTTACAGGTATGTTTTAGGTACAGATTTGGATACAGTAAATCCGGTTCACCAATATAGCACTTTATTTTAACCCCACGTACGGCTCAGGTATGGTCGCACAATATATATATATACAAATATAAATACCCTGGCCTCGTAATTTAATAAATAGGAATTAACCACATTGTACGCATAGAATAAACAAAATAACTACAAAAACACTTTAAAAAAATTGATAATGTTAACTGAATGCCAAATGTCATGATAAATATTAATTGTTAAAAAACCCAGTATTCATCGTAATATTGCTCCTGATCAGGAGGATCAACATCGAAATCATTGTGTGGTTAATTAGAACCACAAGCAGCCTGTGGGTTTGCCCAGAATATATACATACCTGAAATGTCTCTGAACAATACCAGGGGGCAGGGAAACAAACCGGTAACTTAGAAAAAATGAATTTTATAAAATAGTGACCCATGCACCCGTTCAGGTCTAATTTGGACATTCATTGTAATGAAACTACCAGGGATTTCTCTTTTGTTCAGCTACTCCTTGAGTACCACCTAGCTTGGGTGATATGCTGTTGAAGACATCTTAGCCTGAGCTAAGGAAAAATGCCCATAAGGAAGGGGAAATCCCTTAGAAATCAAACTTTCTTTATATCTAACAGTTAAGATATAAACAGAAGCAGATTTTCTCTATGCTGTGGAAGTAGAAGATATAGTGTTGATAATGTGATTCAATGTGAAAATGTCTTTTCTTCATGGTCATTTGTAACTGGTCAAAAAGGACACATTGGTCAATTCCTGTCCTCAAACTGGATGCCTTTGGCAATTTGTCCTGTTTGCTGTTGTTTTTCGTTGCTTTTTTTTTACTAGCTGTGGCATTTGCAAACACATGGTGAACCCATGTGATTGCCGCCATTGGATATTAGGACCATTGCACCACATATTTTTGAATGTGGCAATATGCCTTTTGTGGACCAATATTTGGCTTCTTTGGTTTATTTTTTGCATTTAGCTTTTTTGTGAAGCCATTAAAATATTGATAAAAAGCAGACGTTAGGTTTTGTGGGCTTTCTGCATTGTAGTATTCACCACCAAAAACCTGGGTATAATAAAATGTTCATCATAGGAAAACACAAATGTATAGTTCTGAAACAGTTATTGTCTGCTTAAGAGTTTCCTATACTTATGAAACATGCACCCAGAATATCAAGTCATCTGACTTGTGAATCACATACTGAATATTAGTTGGAGCTGACAGATCATAGCTAAGGTTGAGAAACTAACGGCAACACCTTGATATGTCAAATACCTACAGTATGGTACATCTTATACATGTTAGAATCTGTGGCTCAAGTGGAATACCAGCAAAAAAAGTTTCATTTCCTCCTATTTTTGTAGAGTATGTACAAGAACTATCATATATAATGGACCACAGATAGATGCTCTGTATACGAATAAATTATATGTACAATGCCTATAAAGTATACCAGAGATTATCAATGATGATCTTGAGTCTTGAAGAATAACAAATAATTTGAACCATCCTCAAAGAGCTTAAAACACCAATTTGGCTCTCCACAAAGAGCTTAACTCAGTTTTTTTTGGCTCTCATTCCCAAGAAACAAAAGGCTGCCTATTTTAATTCATTCGGGTCTATTTTTCTAAGAAACATAATTAAAAATAGAATACGTATTTCTAAAGTAAAGGAAACATTATGGAAAGATCAAATCATTGTGTATGAAGCCATTACCGCCAGTCTGATGTATGGTGTAATCAAGAAACTACACTCAATAAGCAGGGGCTCCGGATTGATTTCCCTGTCTTAATCAGCAAAAAATAAAATGATTAATTCTGATTGTATTTAATTGAAAACAAAATTACTCCGTGATAATTGTAAAATAGATTCACCACTCAAAGTGTTTTCTCATTAATGTTATTAATTTTTTATTGATATCCATTCAACTCAATGGATTAATTGAAAGAATAATAATGCAAACTAACTAGTCTGTGGTCTAAATGTTATTTTGCAGATTTCCTTTGCACAATTTTGACAAAATATTTTTGCATTTACTTTTCCCTAGTGAATTAAGAGAGAGAGAGATCGCATTGATCATCGACAGAACAAATTGAGACCATGTGCTCTCTTTGAACCCAACCTAGGACCCTCAACCATAGTTGGTATTTACTAAGGTCACCAAATGTTGAACTTTTTGGGAGGGCTGAGCCTATCAAACTTAAATCGCCAACGTCAAATCTACACATTGGTCGTGATGTCAGCCCTTGTTGCTGTCACATCAACTCTGTTTTCCAGCCTGTGTACATAATGTCTCGTAGTTATATCTCATCATCAGCTTGCATTCTTCGAAAAGCATGATAAAAAAGTAACGATCATTGAAGTTGTAGTGCAGTCAGGATGTTGGCACTAGTTTTATTAAAACTGCCATTTAAATCATAGCATATTTTGATATTGATGACGATTAATCAACATTTTGGAACCTGAAGGACCAGGGGTTTAGACCATGGGAACTTGAGAATTCATGCCACGCTCCAAATATATTACGATAGAATTTTAAATTATTGTTATCATTGGTCATTCAATGTCTTTTCAATATCATTACTCGTATCTTTGGCGATGCATAATTTTGGATGTTATATAGTTTTTAACCTTGTAACCATGCACTAAAACCTAATTTCCTCAATTTCTCTATTGACAAGTTCTGTCGTTTTGGTTAATATTTTTTTTGAAGGATTTGCATTGCAAGAAAGAGAACTTACAAAATATAGAGCCAATTTTTCCAGAGACATGACTGCAACAATTAACCCCTTGCCCCACTCCCTAAAAAAAAAAAAACCAACAACTCGCAAAAACACAATTAATGTGCTACCTGCTCTTTCTTGAGCTCCTTTTTATGTTCCATCTCGTCGAGGGCTCGGGCTCGTCTGGCTTCGAGAGCCTGCAGCTCCTGTTCCTTGAACGGCCAGTCATTGGGTATGCCGGGATCCTTTTCAACCTTTGGTCTTCTCGATTTCCCAAGCTTTTTGGCTTCTTTGGCCTTCTTCTTGTGATGTTCTCTCACTTTCTTCAGTATTTTGTATTTCTTGCGCAATGGCACACGTTTGCTCTTGCTCTCTGGACAATAATAGAGACCCTAAAAAATTTAAGAAAATGAAATTTAAAGTCCTATAAGATGATTAGTGAAAGACGATGCAAGGTGTTTAACGATAGATTTTACATACTTTTGCTTCGTTTCACCATTTTCGTGCGATAATACAAATAGGTTGTTTTATCTGCAACTGATAAATTGGCTGATGGAGTGATAAATTAGTTGATGGAAGGCTTCTCTACAGGTTTTTTTGAACCCTAAACTCCCATGGAAAATGCAATCGAAGCTTCTCGCCACCATACACTTCAAATCTGCGGCTTGGTATTTCAGTCGAGAAGGAGACTAAAAGAGTATACGAATAATGGTGTATGTTCTTTCGAATAATTAAATACCGCCTATTGCTATTATTTAGTGGAGTATGTTTTGTTAGGGAACCTTGTTGTGATTGGGTCGTTGAGTTACGGAAATCATATGAAGTTGGTATATATTAGCAAAATCCTTAAGGCTTATAACCCTGGTCGAATCTCCACAGAGTATTTGGCCTGGGAATCAACTGTCTCAGTCTTAAGCCTTCAACTAGGATGTCATTATTGGAAGGCTCAACATATCTAGAATGTCTCCATTGTCAGTGTAACGTGAAGAAAACCATAGAATCTTGCCGTGTATGAAATTCAGAAGTAGGTACTTCTGGATCTACAAATCTGTAGGCAACTTCTGTCATCTGATAAGGTGAAACTGAAATAATTCCTCAGGACATAAGCAAATGATGTGCTTCCCAAGACATTTGATTGTCACACATTTTCTTTGAATCCAGATAATTTTGACAGGTTATGGTTTCCCATATGCTTTCTACATGTTCATGAGAGATTTGAGTAACATTCACATTCCTGGTATGATTTAATTCTCTGCTGGCAAAATCAGCAAGAGAATTTTCTTTCCCTTTTATATGTTCGACATCAAAACTGAAATTGTCGAACCACATTCCCCATCTCTGCATCCTATTGAATGCAGTCTTATTTGCCGGATCACCATTATTCATTCTGGGTTTAAAATCTTTTAGATCCGATCTTAGAATAAAATGTTCATTTTGAATAAAGAATAAGAAAGCTTTAATGGCTTTCTTTGCAGCAAGAATTTCTTTATGAGTTGAATGATATTTCAACTCAGAACCTTGAAAAGAACCAGATGCATATCTACATACCTTTTCTTTTCCATTTTTTGTTCTTTCTTTAAGAATGGCGCCCCAATAGTTCTCACTTGCATCTGTTTCAATGATTTTTAATCATTGCCCTGGCAAGGACATAGAAGGCAGGCTCAAAACCTATTTCTTAATTCTTTTTACAGCCTGAGACATTTCTTCAAACCATGCAGGAGCATTTTTCTTCAATCTTTTATTCAAAAGAATTATGTCAACAACAATATTCTTATAAAATCCTGCAACATAATTAACACATCCAATAAATCTTTGCAACTGCTCTTTTTCTCTGATTTCATCAGGAAATTCTTGGATTTTAGAAACAATATGATTTTGCATCTCAATGGATCCATCTTTTATTTTTATACCTAGAAAATCCATTTCATCTTTGAATACTTCTATCTTTGTAGGAGATAAACAAAGACCATTCTTATATACTGTTTCATAAAACTTTTCTAGGTGTTCAATATGCTCTTTTGGTGATTTAGAGAATATCAATATGTCATCAATATATACCAATAGAAATTCAGAGAGATCACCAAATATGGAATCCATTTTTTTCTGAAAGATAGAAGGTGTTGTTTTGAGACCAAAGGGAAGTACCTTCCATTCATATTGTCCTCCTGGGACAGCAAATGCAGTCTTGTATGTATCTTCAAGCTTGAGAAAAATTTGCCATAATCCACTTTTAAGATCAAACTTGCTGTAGACCTTTGATCCTTTAATTCTATGAAGCAAATCATCTTTGGCAGGAATAGGATGATGTACCGCTGAAACAAATTTATTTAAAGGCTTATAATCTACTACCAACCTTTTCTTCAGTCGGAGTTGCTCACTTCTCTTGTTGACGTAGAAGGTTGCACATGCCCATAGAGAATTTGATTCTTGAATGAAACCTCCTTGAAGCAACTTCTTAATCTCCTCCTGGCATTCTTTTCTTTCAAAAGGGATCATTCCTCTATGGTGAGATTTAAATTTGGGGACAATTTCATTGCCTTTTTCATCCTTCAAGAGTTGTAAGTCAAGAGAGCAGATATGCTTTCTTCTAGAAATGAAAGCATGTGGATTGTCAGAGCAAAGATTTTTTTTATCTTTGAAACAATAAATTATCTATATTGGATTTACAAAGAGCTATGGATTCATGTATCCAATCATGGTTAGGCTCCTTCTTATGTTCTGGTAAGGGAACTATAGTCTGAAATGTATATTTTCTAGGGATCTTGACTTCAAGGTTAAACAGAGAAATGTAATCCCTAGTGAGACTGGAGGTTCCACAGTCTTGTAAAGAATCTACACCTATTAGGCAATCATAGGATAACATATCATGCTGATAAAATTTCAGAGTTCTAGTGTATCCTTCTATTCTGATAGGAACATAGGCCACATATCTAGAGACAACTTCTTTTTTATCAAAATTGATTTTCAAGTAGGTCTCATTCCAACAATCTGGAGGTATGGCTCTGGATCTTAGCAAGCTAATGTCTGCACCAGTATCTATCATTGCATCTATTGAATAGGGCTTTATACTAGGAATGTAGATGATGATAGATATAAAAGGATTTTGAGCACTTTTAATGGTGCATACCTCTGTATTTGGATCTTCAGCTGAGACACCTTCTTGTGCATCTTGAAGGAGTATCTGCTGGTAAGCTTCTTCAAGATCTTCATCAGCTTCTGCTTCCTTCTTTTCTCTTTCTTCTTCTTCAATGAGTCTTTTATACTCATTGGTGGCCTTTGCTATGATTTTCTGAAGAAATTCAATCCTATTTCTTCTCCAGGTCTTCAATATTTTTGGATCAGGAATCATCACATCTGTACTAGACATTACTCGAACAGGTTCCTGATATTCTTCTTCCAATTCTTTCTCCTCAGGGAAAAGAAATGGAAAACTTATTTGTGGAGGATTTCCTCTTCCTCCTCTTCCTCCTCGTCCTGTCCCTCTGTAGGGAGTTTGGCGTTGCCTAATCCTTCCTTGTACAGGGGGTCTTGAAGTAATTGGAGAGTATGGTCTTTCTTGGCAGTATAATTTTTCTTTTTCTTGTTCTTCTTCTTCTCTAATCTTTCTTTCCTGTTCAATCCTTTATTGCTGATAATATTTCCCTTCAAGTTCTCAAACTTTGTTTGAGAGAAAGATCTTCCTTGCAGTATCCCATGGGGGACAAACTTCATACTCACTTTGTCTGAGCTATAATTGTTTGAGAAGAAGTTCAGAAGACCATGGCATCATTGGATGTAGAAAACTAGCATTCATATTTACACATATCACCATATTAACAAATGATGGCAGAGAATCATATCCCATTAATTTGTGGCCTATTTTAATATTATTGTTATTTAAGATTCCGGGCATAATGTCAACCCATGGAATGATTGTAATTTTGAATTGACTATTATTTGTTTTCAATAATTAGGCACATGGCAAGGGCACACCATGATTGCATGTAATTTTCAAAGGAATTACTGGGGTTGAAAGTCAATGTGGAAAAGGCTAAAAATGTCATGGTATGGCAATGATAAAGTTTTATTAATAATTTCTAAATCCACAAAGTGGACATTCACGTGAATGAAAAGGAATGGGAATTTTTGGTTGCATATTCAGTTTGGCTTGGTCACTCCCCTCCCATGATGGCAAAGGCATTGCAAAACCATCCACCTGGCAGTATGAGAAGGATGGGCACTAGGGTTTCTAGGGATGTGTGGAGAGGAAAGAGGAAAAGAAGTTTAGTTTTGATTTTGCATTCATTTTCCACTATCACTTAACTCCTCTCATGGAGGAACTTTGGCAAAAAAATTTGCATGAAGAGAAGTTGATTTTCTTGGGAAACTTGCTATTTATCACAGGAATGCAAAGTGTTGGGGGTTTTGTGGCAAATTTGGAAGTGGCTCTATAAAATCGATTCCAACTAGGGTTTGGAGTAGTAGAAGCAAGGAAAAAATATGGGCAATTGTTTCAGGAAAGGGTTTTTCCCCTTACTCCACCGAGTTTTGATTTTTAATGAGATGGGTCATTTTTGTTATGTCTATTTTTGTTTGTTGAAATAAATATGTGAAAAAATGTTTGAATTTGGTTCATTTGCTTAAGTTTTTGCAACAAATCATTTGGAAGAAATGGGTTCTTTTGTTTGGTTGAGTAAATCATTTTTTTTGTTTTCTGTTAAATTTGTTAGCAAGAAAATTTATGGTTATGTTGGATATTATTATTTTGATGTTCAAATCAATTTGAGGGTTGGCATCTGGAATTTTTAGAAATAATAGTGTTGGTTGAAATGGGTATGATGTTTTGGTTGTGCAAATCGATTTTTGTGGCTAACAGTTATTTTTGTTTGGAATCTTTGGTTGTGTTGGTTTGAATAAAAATTCTTTGAATTTTTTAGTTAGGGCCTTCTTCCAAAAAAGAAAATTGCATGGCTTTCATAGAGGTATTTTCTACTTCATTTGAATCGATTTATCTCTAATATTTTTTAGGATTTTTAAAGAGTTAGGGTTGTGGGGTTGTATGCTTCACCTGGTAGTTATTGGAGTGTTTGCTTCTTACTTTCTTGCTTGAAAACAGTATGGTTGTTGGGTTGGATTTTACCCTGGAAAAAATATTGGGGGATTTCTTATTTAAGGTCCATAACTCAAATTTCATGGTTGTACCTTTGTTTATTGTGATGGAAAATAAAATCGAAGTTGTGGGTTCGTGAGTGGCATGATTGTTTCTTCTTATTTTAATTGAATACTAGAAAGAGATAGATTCTTGTGCCTTCTTGTGCCTGTTCAATCAATTATTGATATGTCAAAAGAACCTCTAGTTTTTGGAATGTATGCAAATTTGAAATGTGCAGCTTACAAATAAAAATTGTACATGATTTGTGTTACCAAGAAAATTTACGTTGTTGGGCTTATGGTCTGGAAAGGATATTGGGTTGAAATACTTTCACATGTGTTGTATGAATGGAATTGTGTATAAACACTTATATGAAAAGGAATAAAAGATAATGTGCCTCTTGTCTTTAACTTTATATGTTTAAAACCCTTTTTGCGAGACATTTGAAAAAGTTCTAAAAATGCATAAAGGTATATGAATGATGAAATGAATAGTTGGGTAAGAACATTTTTGTCATTTAAGTTTATTTCATTTCTTTTACTTGTCCCGAGATTTTTAACTCTGAGGGTTGGAACGTTTGATCCATATGAATGCTGAAATGAACAGCTGGGTAAGAACATTTTTATCATTTAAGTTTATTTCATTTCTTTTACTTGTCCTGAGATTTTTAACTCTGAGGGTTGGAACGTTTGATCCATATCTTTTCTTTTAAATCATTTATTTTGTGCTTTAATTCATAATATTTTATTTTGATTGTTAGAAAATTTTAAAAGTGGAAAATACAAGGGGAAACTCTGGCAATTTTTTTCCAGAATTCTATACTTAGTCATTTTACGGATTAAAGATATATGGTTCACTTTTATGGTATGAGAATGAAGCTGGAATAATGTCAAATGCAAAACAGATTTAATTTTCATGAATTATATAGTTTTAAAGTCATTGATGGGTTATTTTTGTGTGTGCAATAGTAACGGATCCGACACAGTTCAGAAACAGGCATCCTCCACCAATCGCACTACTTGTGATTGAAGAAGTGGGAGGAATATATGTAGAGTGGTCATTTGGGAGCACTTCACATATACTCCTCACGTTTCTTCCTTCGCTAGCCATAAGACTATTAAAAGATCTTAGTTCCCTAACTGTTGCGGAAGCATTACTACTGCAAGGTAGATGAGCTAAGTTTGGATGGTTAATCTTCTTTTGAGTCAAAACTTAGTTTAGCAAGTACAATAACTCTTGTTAGTTCAAAGAACTGACACCCCCAAACAAAAAATGTCGCAGGGTTAATAACGATGATTGGACCATATTACTCCGACTTAAGGAGATCAGAGTTAGAGTGGATGTTTGTATTACAGATCTTGGATCCATTTGTAATTGTACTTATGATTAAATATATTTACCTTGGGCAAATTGTACCTTGTAATAGTCCTTTAGTGGATGATATTGTTATATATTAATGAATGGGCTGATTTGATTATGTATAAAAAAAGTCGTATTTGGGTCTTGGTAAACGAAC